>NW_021011538.1:333017-371734 GCF_003987935.1 Bombyx mandarina
ACTCGTCATGACAGATCCATTATTGCGATCGAAGTTTCACTTGAGATTTGCACTTGCCTTAATTTCTTGCAATAGCTTGTTACGTGTTTAGTATGGCTGCATATGATGTTTGCTTGCCGATGATCTTATTTTTAACTTCAGCAACCTTGGCTGCCTTTACTGAGCAAGAGTAAGAAACTGCAGAATGTGGTCCACTGCAGTTGGAGCACTTGAAGATGTTGGGAGTGCTGCACTCCTTATAAAAATGATTGCCTGAACAAATAGAGCAAACTTGAGTGGCTTTACAGGCACCACTTCCATGTCCGAATTTGTAGCATTTGAAGCACTGTAACACAGGTCTAATATAATCCGAAACAGGCATCCAAATATGCTCGTATGTGACGTGATCAGGATGGCTAGACGCCAAAAATGTAACCAGCACAGTTTGCAGTGGCTTGTCACTTCCATTCTCTTGTTTTTTGAAAAATCTTTTTACTCCGAGTATTGTGCATGAAGCTTTTAAATTTACTAAAAGAGATTCTTCATCTAATTCCACAGGAGCTCGAATAATTCCTTGACTCTCAATGCTATCGTAAGGTATTTTTGCTGTCCAATTGTTTAACTCCATAAAGCTTACATCTAATAAAAAAGCGTTGGCATCCCGAGCACAGCCAAAGTAAACTTTAGCAAAAAAGTTTCCAGCAGCTTTGACATACTGTACCCCTTGAACATTTTTTAAAGATTTGTTTATTCTTAACAGATCCATTGGGACTCTGTTATTTGGTTGCGAGAGGCTTGACTGAAGAAGCACTGGGTATTCTTTTTTTGTAAGGTCTTCATAAAGAGCATGGTGGTCTTTAAAAAGACCGCGCTTATTTTTAATGAAAGTCATTTTTATTTTGCGGCTTTCGTCGTATTCAGATGAGGTCAATCTTCGTTTTCCCATTATTTTGGGAGCGGACACAGGGGCGGAGCTGAAGCCCTCACCCCTGTCGTCATCGTCCATTAATACGGAACACACTTATGGAATATAATTTTAAACTCTAACACAGTGAAAAATTAAGAAACAATGTCGTAAAAAAGGGCTAAAACCAAATAAATTAAAATTAACTTGAAAAAAGCGCCTATTTATTTTGACGTTCCCGCCCTTTCCTGGACATGTGCGTTAAAGAATTACAGACCATTCAAATTCATACATGGATAACATAGACCAGTGTATAATCTATGACATAGACATAGACATTTTTTTGGGTCAATTTTTCCTTTTTAGGAAAGGCAAGGGGATCTAAGCCCATACAGTCTTGTCTGTTCGGAAAATATAGATAATAACCTTAATTTATGACTTTACTACTACTATTTATGTAATATAAGTGATTTAAGAGTATTATCTGTGTAAGAAATGTTTTGTTTTTTATTTGGCCTGGTTTAAAATCTCCGATTTTTTGTATATAATTACAAATGAGACCTCCATACTTTACTCTTTAGTTGCAAACGTATTAACTAATGATAGCGAATGGCGATACGAGGTTGATATATGAATATGTTTTTGGACTAAAAAGTAAGCAAAACTTAAACTTATAGAGATGACTGCATGAATTCAAGAGTCTTTATCATAACTCTACAACGACAAAAAAAAGAAACCAAAATAGATTTTGTTGGCGAATGTTAGTATTTTTGTTGATAGTTGATATTTTTGTTACGTTAAAACATGGAGGGTAGAAGTAAGGAGTAAAGAGAACCGTCTCTGTATGTGAAAAAGTGTCCATTAAAATCTGCTAAATAAGAGTGGCGCTACAGTAGCAACCGGGTAAATTTTGAAAAACGCACTGAAAGTTATTAGAATAAGATAGAGAAATAAAAAAAGACGAAAGAACCGTAAGCACTACAAAATCACAAAAGGTATTTTATTTAAAGCTGATAAGAAAATGCAATCGACGTCTTCACGTTTTACTACAGCAATAATTTTAGGTTATATTGACGAAATTAGTTTGGACTACGTAAACATGTGAGGTCTTGTATGTTACACTGTCACTAACTACTCTAGTCATTAAATATATTAAATTTCTTAATTCAGCATACTTCAATCAGTTAACACCTGCTCAGTTCATATTATCATACCCTGCTCCTATGCTAGCGCCATTCTGGAGGATTTTTGAACTGTAATTTAGTCTGAAAGTGGGACACTTTTTCAAGCTTCTCCCATATGAGACGGTTCTCCTTATCTCTACCCTCCATACGTTAAAATTACGATTCGAAACAAAAAAGCGATCTTTAAGAAATCGATGTTCTCAATGTCGATTTCATTGAGAACAGATTTTCCAAGCTTCGATTCAGATCAAACTTTTCAGGAAGAATCGCTGTGCCTAATACAAATTATAAAATAACTTTGAAAATAGATTCATATACTAAGCCTGACTAAGCCACCTTTTATAGACATGTAATTTTTCACTCATACTCATTACTATGCTATGGTGAACTAACTTTTTTGCGGAATGTCGTTATCAATTGTGATCTTAAATTACTACTTCAGATGATAAGAGATGCGCTAACTACTTTTTCTGCGAAAATGAAAATCATTTTAATAACCATATGAAAAAGCGAAAAAATAATTTTTTTTAAATTGTGAAATCAGTCTCATATTATTTATTGCGTTGTAATATCGATTTCAAATAGAGTATTTTGTTCGTCAAAGTCGATTAATTAATCTTAATTGAGCCTTAGACATTGTTACCTTCTACCTTAAAAAGTATTTTGGTAATACATGTACAAATGAAGAAGTTTCATCTATCTGTATTTTACAACTCAATATTTTGCACGTAGCGGAAGCTGAACAAGATAACGATCGGACTTACTAGAATATAACTATATTGGCTTCGGTAACCACTTAACACCAGGTGGGCTGTGAGCTCGTCGACCCATCTAAGCAATAAAAAAAATTAAAAAAACTTCGGAGATAAACAGCGCTCCGCGTTTTCATTACAGCAATACAAATAGTTAAATGTTTTACCTTTTACTAAAGATTTTCGTTGAGGAATCCCAAACGAGTACACGTTATATCGCGAAAGATCGTTGCCATCGACTCTAATCGTTATATCGCTTATTCCTCAATCTGTGACCTGTGTATTTAGCCATAGATTATACACTTAATATATTTGAGATATTTAACTGTCATGGTGTGTAAAGGTTGACATTGTTTTTGTTAAAATTGTTGCAATTAATGGTATATTAAGGAATAACTAAAGAAAAAAAGATGAACAGAATAATTTTAAATCGATGCCGGTTTATAAAAAAATCAAGTGAGTTATTTTAACCTTTTAGAAACTACTGAAACTGCACTTCATAACCTATTGTTAAATATCGTATGATTATTGTTGTACTATGACTTCACTCAGAATTGAATTTTATGTAATGAAGAGATAATAAGTGTGTTTATTCGTCGAGAAATGATCAATACAGTTTTTTGGATTGATGAAGTATAATTAAGCGACTGTCCTCTATCATACGGTTGATGCAATAACTTTTTTTATTTGAAATTTTAAATAAGTTCATTTTTTATAAAATACCTTCATCTACCGCTTTCGGTATCTATATACTTTTTCAGTTAATATTTTTTTATTTCAGCAATATTATGGGAGACAAGACAGTATCAAAATTTTCCATACATAACATTGTCAAGGTCACTATCGTACTACACAGCACAGCCGATAGGCCTCCAACATGATGTCACACAGAAACCTCTCAGCATGCAGGTGTACTATCCTACATTTACCAGACAATTTTCCACTAGTCAGTATTATTTTGAGAAAGAACCATTAAAACCTTCCTCAAAAGTAGAAGCTACTGTTGTTACAATTAAAAAAGAAATAGAGGAGAAAGAAAAACTCCCTAAAAAAGAAGAGAGAAAGAAGAGTATCAAGGAACGTGTTATGGATGAACTTCGCCATTATTACCATGGCTTCAGGTTGCTTTTCATAGAAACTAGAATATCAATTTCATTGTTATTTAGAATATTAAAAGGAGATACATTAACTAGGAGGGAACATAGACTGCTAGTGACAACAGTTGGTGATCTGTTTAGAATGGTGCCCTTCATCATATTTATAATAGTTCCATTCTTAGAATTCTTTTTACCAGTATTCATAAAGCTTTTTCCCAATATGTTACCATCTACATTTGAAAGTAGTAGTCAAAAAGAAGCAAAACTGAAGCAACATTTGAAAGTCAAACTAGAAATGGCCAAGTTTTTCCAAGAAACATTAGATCAGATGGCACCACAAGCTAGTAATCGTCATTCTGAATTAGCTAAAGAGTTTTCAAATTTCTTTAGTAGAATAAGAACATCAGGTGATGTGGCAACAAGTGAAGAGATTATGAAATTTTCAAAGTTGTTTGAAGATGAAATCACCCTTGATTCTCTCCAGAGACCACACCTTGTTGCTCTTTGCAAAGTTTTAAATGTTTCTACAATTGGTACTAGTGCAATGTTAAGGTTTAATCTCAAAATGAAGTTAAGGTCACTAGCGGCAGATGACAAAATGATAGCTAAAGAAGGTGTAGATAGTTTGAACTTTAGTGAACTACAACAAGCTTGTAGAGCACGAGGAATNGAAATCACCCTTGATTCTCTCCAGAGACCACACCTTGTTGCTCTTTGCAAAGTTTTAAATGTTTCTACAATTGGTACTAGTGCAATGTTAAGGTTTAATCTCAAAATGAAGTTAAGGTCACTAGCGGCAGATGACAAAATGATAGCTAAAGAAGGTGTAGATAGTTTGAACTTTAGTGAACTACAACAAGCTTGTAGAGCACGAGGAATGAGAGCATATGGTGTGTCTGAAGAGCGCTTACGTAAAGAACTGAGGAATTGGTTAGATTTATCACTGAATGAAAAGGTTCCCCCTTCGTTGTTGTTGTTGTCAAGAGCTCTGATGGTACCGGAGCATGTACCAACAACATATAAGCTGAAGGCTACAATCTCAGCTTTGCCAGAACATGTTGCAACACAAACTAAAGCTGCAATTGGAGAAAAGGAAGGCAAACTTGATTTTAAGGTACATTTTTCATTAAACCATTCAAAACAAAAATTACAATACTATTGAAACAAGGTTTTGTAAGAAAGACCTAATAACCCAATTAATGTAATTTGAAAGATTATAATGAAATATTAGAGTAAAGTTTAGAGTAAATATGGAATATAGTTTATTGTATACCGATGTAAAGAGAAAACAAATGCGAAAATGAAATTTTTTTTTTTAAATTAAATTAATTTGTTGAAATTTTTAAATTTAGAATTTATAATTATAATAGGCCAAAGCAGAAGCAATCAGACTTGAAGAAATGAAGATTAAGGAAGAGAAACAAGAACTCCAAGAGGCAGAAAGGGAGAAGCAACTGCTTGAAGCCAAGAAGAGAGAGAAGGAGGAATTGAAAGACAAAGCACCCATCATTGATGCTGAGTCAACTCCAATTTTAGTTGATCCAGCTCCAGTGATTGCAGTTGACCCACCCAAACAGAAGTCTGAAGAAGGTTTATCTGGCAAGGACATTGAAGTTATTGAAGACGCTTTGGAAAAATTGGGTAAGAATGCATTGAATCCTATATTATTTTCTAGTTTCTGTGGACTTCAAGTTATTATGTGTTCTGTATACACAAAATAAATCAGTGGTAATCCAGCGGTTAATGTTCACTTGAGTTAGTGATTGTATTTAATCCCCCAATCCACAGGATGACCTCAAACAGATTAGTAGAGCATTAGAAACTGAGTCCACCACTGAGAGTCTCCCACTGAGTTTCTCACCAGATCTTCTCAGTGGGTCCCGATTCCGATCCGATCATAGATTCTGCGAAGCACTGCTCTAGGGCCAGCAAATTTAGGCTATTAGCGAATAAGCAGGGAAGAAAAACGGAAGCTGTTTGGCAATCCCGTTTAAGGATAACTTTGATTTCAACATAGTTTTTGTTTCGACCTTATTTCTGTGTTCAAATTCAAATCAAGCTTATATCACTGAGAGATTTCGTCATGACATAAGCATTTAGTTTAAAAATGTATTATATCTTTAGCCTACCATCATTTGAGAAGAATAAGCGAAAAAAAGCAGGTTTGCCTTTTATTATATGAATTCTTATATGTTCCTTTGTTTTGAAATGCCCAATAACAATTTTACATTTTAAAAATACAAAAAGGAAATATAATAATAATATTAAACAATGCGGAGGAAACACGCTATCGCCATACCGTGATATCTGTCAGGAAATTCATAACTTTATAATGTGCTTTATTAACTGCATTAACTTTCGTGCATTAACTTTCGTTGATAGTCTTCTTATGACAAGTCCTTCTTCAAACGAGGCTTGTGGAGAGTATTAAACGGTAGGCAGCGGCTTGGCTCTGCCCTGGCATTGCTGAAGTCCATGGGCAACGGTAACTACTCACCATCAGGTGGGCCGTATGATCGTCTGCCTACAAGGCCAATAAAAAAAAATGCACATCTCATATATTTTTGTTCAGATATTATTTAGGGTTTTTGAATAAAAAACTGAAAACATTTATCTTTGTAAATTTTATCTTTATTATTTATTATATATTTATATTATTTTAGTCACATCATTATTTTTCTAACATAATTAATTACCTTATTTCAACCATGATTAGGACGAGGGAACTATAGGTGGATATGTCCTAACTACTCAAACGGAATTACCTAAAATCTTGACTTATATGACTGATTATACTAAATTTAGTTCATTAACAAATACAACAAAGTAAATTTAAATACAATTGGCTCTGTTCCATATTACGCAGTATAGTTAGGTAAACGACCCGGAAGTTCAAGTTCACATACGTTGGTTTTCAAGAAATATTTTTGCTAATTACGGCATCCATGAAAAATATAATACGGAACATTAATGTTTTTCGAGTCTATGGATAGGAGTTTATAATGTTTGTAGGTACTTTAATAGGTAATTAATATGTACTTGAAAGGTCCTAAAAACTGTTTTTTTCAACTTACAAAACTATAATGTGGATAATAAAAAAAAGTGATCAATAACTTATGTTAATCAAAAAATATCATTTAGTTTGTTGATCTAATTTTTAATCAACAGATTTTCATCTATTCTATTTATAGTTGAGCAACGAAAAGTCGAATTTTATAATAACACTCAGTAATAAAAACAATACGATTATTATTTCCCTTTAAATAAATGATTCATTTATTTATTTATATAAATGTAATTTATTTGTGTTGCTTAGACAGTATTGATTACATTATGCTAGTGAATCTATGTTCGCCGTGACCTATATATTAGTCGACTATTATCAAAGCCGGCAATCTGACTTTTGGACAATTATTGGTAAATCAGAAAAACGAATTATTGACTTTGTATTCCATTGGCAGTCACAAAACTCTTCGGAACGACATCTTAGATAAATAACAGGTTAACTATTAACCTTTATTTAATGCAGGTTTTGAACCGTATTCTTTGAAGGAGACGATTATATTCAAATCNTTCCATTGGCAGTCACAAAACTCTTCGGAACGACATCTTAGATAAATAACAGGTTAACTATTAACCTTTATTTAATGCAGGTTTTGAACCGTATTCTTTGAAGGAGACGATTATATTCAAATCAATCTGTATTGACATATCAATAACATTTTTTTGTCCAAATGCACAGATTGCCACCTTTGATAATAGACGACTCATATTTGAAATACGGAATTTCAAAAGAGTTATCTGACAACGGTTAAACCTGCTGTTAGAAATATTTACTAGTAATGATGACTAACGGTCAACTGGGCCGTGTTCAAGTATATTTTCTGCTTCGAAGGTATTAATATATTACGGTTAACGGCCGACTCTCGCAACGTAGTCAGCAATATAAAAGTAGTTGAAGTTTGAGCTTCATAATAATATTAATTACCGGAAATATATACTAAAGAATGGGACCGTCCACCGTCCGTGAGAGACATATTGTTTCTGGCCGTTCTCGTTTTGCTAATGGCGAGTACTTGCATAGACCTAAGTGGCTAGGATTATCCATCAACAACTTGCTCTGAAACATGGTTTTCTTGAATCTGCTGTACCTTATTACCAATACCACCCTCAACCAGTTCTTTTTATTTTTTTATTGCTTAGATGGATGGACGAGCTCACAGCCCACCTGATGTTAAGTGGTTACTGGAGCCCATAGACATCTACAACGTAAATGCGCCACCCACCTCGAGATATAAGTTCTAAGGTCTCAGTACAATTACAACGGCTACCCCACCCTTCGAACCGAAACGCATTACTGCTTCACGGCGGAAATAGGCGGGGTGGTGGTACCTACCCGTGCGGACTCCCAAGAGGTCCTACCCCCAGTGATCACGCAAATTATAATTTTGCGGGTTTGATTTTTATTACACGATGTTATTCCTTCACTGTGGAAGTCAATCGTGAAAATTTTTTGAGTACTTATTTCATTAGAAAAAATGGTACCCCCGCCTGCGCTATTCGAACACCGGTGCATCGCTATATACGAATGCACCGGAAGTTTTATCCTTAAGGCCACGACGACTTCAAAAGTTCGTGAAAATGGTCACGTTACGCTCTACTGGGACCGACCTGTTATCACGGATAGGTGTATATGCCAAGGTCGGCATCGCTTACGCTCGTGTACGCATCAAACATTTTTATTGCTGTTCAAAGTTTACAATTCAGAAATGTCTATAGTACATTTTTCATCTCTTAACTTTGTATCTATTACAGCTGAGCAGAAGAAGTCCTTGCTTCTCGAGAAGGAAAGCATTCAGGAGCTAAAAACGGAACTGTTGGACTACAGCGAAGATGTGAAAGAGATGCACGAGATTGTCAAGACAAAGCAGGCCGATATCAAACTTACGAAAGGTGCACGAAGGTACGAAGAATGAAAATTATTCGAAAAAAAAAATTTTTTTTTGACGACACGTAGACACGACATCTTTGTCTAGATCTAAGTAGTTACCAGTTTCAGAGTAGGTATCAGTTTGGGTGGTCAATGATCATGAGACAGCAAAATGAGTTACAATACCGCTGCCATAAATTATGACACTGGGTATCCAGGTTTGCTCCTGCAATACTCTATGAATATTAGTTGTTATAAGTTTTTGGTATGATCGCATCATCTCATTTTACAATCGCCCACTACATCCACACTTCTACCTAGATCCACTACACGCTTTTTACTGGTGGTAGGTCCGCACGGGTAGGTACCACCAGCATTCCTCTTTCCGTCGTGAAGCAGTAATGCGTTTCGGTTTGAAGGGTGGGGCAACTGTTGTGCTGTAAAAACTGATACCTTCGAACCCATATCTCAAGGTAGGTGAAGGTTACGTTGTAGATGTCTATGGGCTCCGGTAACCACTTAATGTCAGGTGGGCCGCTAGGTCGTTCACCCACCTAAGAAATATAAAAAAAAAGTACATTCAGTGTGTTTGCAGATATCTTTTGTAGCCAAATACCGTCCAGCTAGGATCAAATTTCCTTCCATAGTGTTTCTTAAGTGCTATGACATATGTATCTGTCTTCAAACGAGATTCGAAGAGTCTTCTACAGTAGTTTGGTGCTTGACTTCGAACTCAAATTTAATAACAAATGTACTGTATGATTACAGATTATATCGAGCTGTCAATAACATGATAAGCAAACTTGACGCTGCCCTGGTGGAGCTTGAAAGCAAAGAGAAAGCCTTGAAGACGACACTGGAACAGACCAAGTCCGAACCACAGAAAGCTAAAGAACAGTTGATCCAAATCGACGAACTGATGCATTCCATTAAGAGCTTACAAAAAGTCCCCGATGAGGCTAAGTTGAAGTTAATTCAAGATGTACTGGGCAGGCTAGACGACGACTTTGATGGGCAATTGAAGATTGATGATGTTTTGAAGGTAATTTTTTGGCCTTTGGAAACAGGTCAACAGTTAATTAATTTTTCAAAGAACTTAAGCAGAAAAAGCAGGTTTACTTGCTAATATTAATACTCAAGAATTATTACATAGCGGCCAGTAGAATTATCAAAACTAGAAACGTAACAAACAGTGTTTTCCAGGCGAATTGATTTCATGTAGAATAGAGAAGCATTTCGTACAGTTAAATTTTGAAAAAAATTTATTTAGTAACACTATTTTAATCGCTATTATTGTTAGTACTAACCTCACCTGTTTTCGCACGCAGCTTACTAATACCTATTTTGAGCATCGATAGTGTGGCATGATTTCAGTCTTCTTCCACAAAGCAATCGCCCATAATTTGAAGGGTGAGACAGCCGTTGGACCAATGTAATCGAGGAATCAGTGCTATGTCCCAACATCCATTCCTAGCTATCGCTAATAGTATCTTTTTCAATTCACAGATGCTCGAAATAATCGGTAACGAAAACGTGAATCTATCAGAGAAACAGATGGCCGAGTTAATCGAACTACTCGACAAAGAGGAGATTCTCGAGGTCGAAAGCAAGATACAGAAGGCGTTAGATAAAGCCGCCAGTGCCGCCAAAGAACAGGACAAGAACAGTGAATCCGATGGAAAGGTCAGTCACATTCTTGTTTTAAAAATACTAACACTAATCATACCAATACTGACTGGTACCTATTTTTACCATAGCGGGTAGATAACAGTATATGACAAGTATTAGTCAAAATAAAACAAAACAAAATAAAAATAGTATAATAACTGTAAATTAATTGGTAAGAAAAAATCATGAACTCAACTGTACAAAAGCAATAAGATGATACATGCATTTTCAATAAAAAAAAATAATTTACAATCTGGCTCTCTTTTTTAAATAAGAATTTGGCTTTGGAATTTGAAGATTTTGCTAATGTACAATGTATGTACAAACATGACAGGTGCTTAGAGAGAAAAAAATTTACTAAATACAAATAAATTTGATCAGTTTTTCCATACGCGAATCTATGATTTTAAGAACAGCACAAACAAAAATATATTCATTTTCAATGCAAAAGTTCAAAATAGGTCATTGGCCTGTTATGGTATGCTTAGTGTTATAAGTAACAACGCCAGCTGTCGCTCGGAGTCTACCGACGTTCACTTCTGTGAATGTTCGTAAACAAAATTAGGCTGCAATATATGCAGCAAATTTTGATTTTAATAAAAAAAAACACGTGTGGCACTCGGAGACTGCCGCGGTAAAGCTATAACATAGCATTTTTTATCAACTTATGCAATTATAAATCGACAATAATAATTTAATATTAAAACAACAATAAAATAAGACCACGCTATATTTATAAACATTAACAAAAGCAAAACATTAACTGTCCCCTTCACACTCATAACCTAGACCGCGTGAGGGAGAGATGGGCAGACTTTTCATGATGTGCATGTGGCAGTGCGATGTCACGCCGCGCGCTTATTCACAAACACTACACAAGCGCAACGTCTGAATGTGTTAAACGCGAGCTACATAGTAGGCGTAGTGGGGGTGTCAGGTTATTTTCGTTACGGAATTTCTTGATTCAGTCGCCGCGCTCAAAGCCCGCGATAAAAGCTATGCAATAGCTTAAAAATATAGAGTTTTAAGATTGCGCCATCATTATTCTTAAACCTGCCGGCAAACAGTACATAGTTCGATTTTTAAGGGCGGGTCAGCCCCGGGAGTACTTAATTATCATCATTTTAATATATTTTAACTCTAACCAATATTAGTGAAGAAACTTTAAGCACTTAAGGCCCATTAGTGATTATAACAAATTCATGAAAAATTAATTTCTCTTCTAATTTAATGCTCAGTTCAGGCGTTTATGAAGAGAAAGAACGTAGGCTCCAGACGGAAATTACCACTGTGTTTTTATTATTATTATTTTATTATTATTTTTAGTTTTACTGTTAGTCGAATGTACAAAAATTAAAAGAGAAAGTTCTAAATTCAATCTCGTTTATTTATAATTCGAAATTTCGCACACTCTAGAGTCTTAGAAAAACTATAATAATTAGTGCCAAGCGTTTCGCCATTTTGATAATAAAAAACGTTTTTTTTTAATAAGTATCACGAACAATACTGAAAACATTATTATTAATACAATTTTATCCTGTGTTTGTTGCTTGTATATCTAATTAAAATTCCAGAGTCTATTCGATATCATAAGGGAGGCCCAGAAGCGAAGAGAAATGAAAAAAGCAGTCGAGAAATTCGGAGAACAAGGAAATATCCCTAAGAGTGACGTCATCGCGAAAACCGAGGAGAGCAGTAAACGGCCAGAGAGCCACTGATGAGGAGGCCATCGATTTGTTTAGCGAAATGTGTAAATATGCGGTATGCCTTCCTGTCGGTTTAGTGCGCGGTAAATTGGCACAGATGGCGCTAGTGGCGTTACGGTACTTGTAGCGTGACATGCAACGTGATACCATAGACACTATGGGCACATCGTTTAATTAAAAGGCTCCATTGTAAACAGCCTATGTTTTTCACCCATAGCTGTAGTATTAATTCGTTTATGTAAGGATGATAGGACATAGGTCATAATCCGAAACAAATAGAACTGTAACCTCACATGAGGTTCACGGTGGGTTGCATCGCATAAATTCATGTGTGTGATCCGTAATATTGGAATATATTTTTTTATGTCCGCCATAGTTTTATGGTAAACTAGGACCTTTTTTTTATTTTGTTATCACTTTATTGTCTCTCTTTATTGAATGTTTATATCTTTAACAGTACTTTAACAAAGTCTTTAAAAAATAAAAATTATCAAAACAATAGTTAATTATTTTGAGTAATTCGAGTAGCCCGTTGTATGTGACGTTACAGTGTGCCACGTGTTCACGTTACATCAGATTATAGTAATTGAATATATATTGACTGTTGATCTAGAATAAAAATGTTAAAATGTGATGATATTTTAATTCCGTTTCCGAAAATTTTCCATATTCTGTTCTGTATATAAAATAACAAATTTACTAATATTTGTTAAATTTATAGCTAATAATGTCATAGCAGTCTCTAAAATCAAGTAGCGCTTATAATTGACTGTTTCGTAGCTGTTCAAATGTGATTTTGTAAATGAAATAACTACGGTCATGCAAATGTGTTGTAGTTAGCTATTTACCAGCTAGTACTGGTTAATTCGATCATCTCATTGTCTATTGGCCATTGACTGGATACTGTGTCCTCATCAATCAGTATTTCTGTTGAGGATATTTGGTGTTTGGGTTCTGGAGTACTAATTGTTCCCTCGCATGTACTTCGTAGAACATTGAAAAATCCTACTTTAATATAAAACATAATTTAACAAATAATTATTAAGCTCAATTATTCGTAATAATGAGAGAGCAATAACTATTGCCACCACTGAACTCAGTGGTGCCCAGTTTTTATATTTCGTTGTAAATTACAATGCAATTTAAATAATTTGCAATGGTGTTTTTTTATTTTTTATTATTTAACTTCACAAGTTAGTGGCGGCTATGAACGCTTTGGGATATTAAATAAAACCAACACAATAGAAATAACGCGGTTTATAAAAACGGTAAATAGTTTGCGTAGTTACTATGTTGACAATTATCATTCTTTTGTTGCGCTCTGATAATTTTATTCTACCCTAACTTTAACTTTCGTACAAAAATATTTATAATGTTATTATCATTTTAATTCCAGATGTTGAATTGTTTATGCATTTCTGTGATCAATATTTTACTTTTTTTATTATTATTTATTTTTCTGTATAAAAATAGTCAGCATAAACTGTTCGACTTTTAATGCAAAGTTGATGAAATCGTCTGTCACATAATTGGCATGACAAAATAAGATAGATATATTTAGAAAACTGCGTAAAACAGTAGTTGAATTGTAAACAACTAGCAGATTGTATTTATTTTATTATAAAAGGAACATTACATGCAGAAGGAGGTTACAGGTGACATTTTTTTGAAGAATTTCACTGGGTACTTAATAGAACAAAGGTGGAAATTTGTTTATAAAAAATATATATATTAGTCTTTGTTCACAATTCCCATGTTGATAAGTATCTTATTTATTGTCTGCTCTTCGATATTAATCTGTTGATCTTTAAGATTAAGATAATAAACATCGATATAAATAATGTTGTTTTATTATATCAGTTCGGTCGCATAATATACTTTTACGATACTTGCCAGATGACAACAATTCTAGATGGTTTCATTTCGTTTATAAAAATAAAACGATCTATGAAATTCAGTACGGCCTACTCTGAAGATACCTTTATCATGCAAGGTCTCAAATATATTAAGTGTATAATCTATGATGCAAGGTATTAATTCACTGATTTTAGAAAATTGAGAGATTGGTGGAAGAAAAAAGTTTTCACACGCTGTCTTGCACCCCGAGGTAGTGGTACAAAATCATAATGTTCATTGCTTTCTTTCTTACTTAATAATTACCACCACTGGTTGCTGTTTTAAATAACAAATGCTTTGTTATAATAAAATTCAAATATTGAATGTAGCCTTCATACGAAGGTTTCCAGAGCCATTTTTTTAAAGCACTTACAGCCGGTATGTTCTCGTGACCTTCGCACGGTCTGGACTGGACAATAGTGCGCGCATAAAATCTAGAACCATTCAGTACTAACAACTCCGTTATAACCCGATTAATACTGCTCATTATTCACAGTAAA
Source organism: Bombyx mandarina (assembly GCF_003987935.1). The sequence continues at coordinate 347,634 of NW_021011538.1, forward strand.
AGGCCAAAGACATGAATAAAAGATATAAGATTTAATGTAATAATCTCTCAATAAAATGGAGGTTCAGTTATATTTTTACTCAAATTCCAAAAACCACGTTCTGAGAAAAATCTGGAGTTCCACTACATTAACCCAATTGGTTAACCAAGCGCTCATGCCAACTATTCCAAGGCTATAGACTAGATTTTTTTTAAATATTTATTCGGTTTGCAGGGTGGAAGAACCGTTAAATAATTTATTGATAGCACATAGTTCGTTAATTTAATAAATATATAATAAATACAATTAATACTTTAAGCTTGGACCTTATTTATCAAATAAAATTGATACTGTAAATATTTTGAGTATAATTAAAAAAGTATGTAATACGACTTTCAGAGCATAGGTACGTGTGCATTACATAAAGATAATTTTAAATTTACCGCCTAACGATTGCGACAAAAACTATTTAAGGCATTCAAAGAATGTCAATCGATATTAAAACTCATTGGTTACTTTGTGAATTGGATGACAATGTTTAGCCAATAGTTTATTTTGTCGAATCACAAGCTACAAAAGTCTTTACTACAGGTCGAAGAACGGCCATTTTGAATTGTGTTTGAAAATCTTCTCAATTTGATTGGTTATAAGACGACGTCATTCAAATTTTTGACGGAGCTGCGCAAAATAAATAATTTTTTGACTCTCACTCACTCGTTGCGGCTGCCATGTTTTTTTCATGTGGGGTGTGTGTATACTGATATAACATGATATTCTAACGTCGTTTAAATTATTACAGGTGAGTAATTTCCATTTTTTGTTGTATATTTCATGTGCCAACTCGGAAATTAATCGCACATACTTAGTGAAAGTGCATCATGTAACACTATCGCCTTCTTGTGAAATTGCAATAGTACCGTGGTCTTTATTACAATGACTCAGTACAACTACGATAAAATACGTTGGGTTTTTTGTTTGGAGGTTTGATATTTTATTTGGTAATTTATTAAAGTTAGTGTAAATGTAGATTTTGGATAGTTTTTAATCTCACCCTCAGTCGAATGACGTTTTGGCGCCATCGACATCGACCCATTTAGAATGGCGCACAGGGCCGCGGGCATTTATATGCCTGAATTCTTTGTGCGTATCCTAAATCTCAGCGATCTTTATGTGAAAATACCACACGTAACCTGTCGTACATAAAGAATGCTTGTATTTGCAGAAGTAAGGGGTGCACGAAGTGCGTTATTCGTTACTAGCTAGTGACAATGCGATTGCGAAAATATTAAGAGTCAAACGGTGCATCATATCGAGAATCGAAACACTAGCAAACAACAGGCCAAAGATATAAGCATGTATTAGTAACGAAGGACAAACAAAGGATCGATTTATACACACGGCCCACGGCGATAGTAAAATGGACTCACGAGATTTATGTGCGATGATGGTGTTTGATAACGACAGACACTATCAAGGGCAGGATGCGTAAACACAAGAGAGAGAGCAGGGCGATAGCCTGCGGGCCTGCCACGTCAAGATCACTTCAACACACTCCACACTTCATCATCTGATACCTACAGTCTGCATTCAGGTGAGCAAACCAATATAGCCCTAAGTAGAATGTCTCCAGCGATTCTATACTCACTTTACACTGGAATGTAGGTATTTTGGGTATTCCTAACATGGGAAGGAAATTTGTTTAAAACCAAACGTAAATTCATTATAATTTGTTTCCTTTCACATCATATTGCAAGAGATAGCTACAAAATACCCACTATTTGATAAGTAGCACTGGTGGAAAGATAATTAAGAGATAAATAGCTAATGATCATCAAATAAAGAAACAATTGACTAATGGTTATTTTTTCCCCTCTCAAGAGGCAATGCAGTGCTCAGTAACACTGGATAGTGACCATAACAGGGGGATTTTTAAAATGAAGAACTTTAACGATTATAAGAATCCTTACAGAAAGGTATACAGCATTTGTACATCAGTTTCACAATTTTTATAGGCAATGTTCCATGTAATTTGTTCTTAAAAATTTGGATTGTTGTGTCAAAATTATATCTACATGGACACACTTTATTAACGTGATTTCCAAAGTTAAAATATTGCCTGTAAAATGATTGCACTTGTGTTCCTTTAATTATCGAACTGGTTTCGAGTAAAGTAATCTTCCTTTGTTTGATTGTTTATGGTAAGGTTAGTTCTTATTTGCATTGTCATTCCGTGTATGAAGTGAGTTTTATAGTAGTCCTTACGTTTTTGCCCTGACTATTTTCAATATAAAATGATTATATTTTTCTTTTGTCATACAAAGCCTTTTTTTTCAATCTGTTAATTAGTACTTTTGTCAAAACATAATTTTTTTTCTTTCCAGGAACACAATTTAGGAAACATTGTTGATCAGCTGTGTACTAGTCTCCAGGACATAAAAGATCACGAAGATTCTGTCATAGGTATGCCAACGTGTTCTATAGAACAAGCAGAGGCTGTACGTCAATATTACGCTGCATTTCCAGCTCTGAAGAAAGGGCAAGAGTCACCTTTGCAGTATTATCTGCCTCCACCTGCTTGGTGTCGTAAGACTGTCACTGAAGTCACAGCCAAAATGCAATGCGAATTGTCTCCGTCCAAGGATTGGAGCTTGAGGAATAAGAAGTTTGTGGGAAAAGAACGACGCAACTCTTACCACGGACAAAGAAGAAACAGAAAGAGGAGCAACGGTCACAATCGCTCTTTTGAAAGTAAGGACAGCTTGCCTGAGTGGGTTACATATGAGGGTGTTTGGGATATGGAGACCCAAGATCCAGTCAAAGAGTTTATTCGTGCCATAGCTCTTGATGAGGGATATGGCACTTGTGAAAACACCATCACTGATGACATCCGCAACAACAAACCACTTGATAATGCTGTACCTGATTGGGATGATGGACTTGACCTCGATACTGATTGGGTACTTGCTGATGATCTGGAGCCACGCACACTCTCGCCTGCCGATGAGGAGCTTTACGCCAAGTTCGAAGCGAAGTTTGATCGCAGCATTGAGGCTCTCTGGGATCAAAACACTCCAGATGATGAATACCAGGACCTACCGATCGACTTTCACGACCTCCTTTCTTCCCCATCCGACTTACCGCCACCCGAGAAGAAAAGTTTGCCAAAATCGTTCGAAAATTTAACGTTCGGTAGTGGGTCACTGACTCTGCCCGTGGAAGCGGTAACTGAGCGTCTGCGACCCTTGCACATCGCCGACCCCGCACCCGCCGAGCTTGACTCCTTCGCACTCTACGAAGGTGAAGACATCTACGAGGCACTCGCCGCCGTCGCCGACACCATGCGCTCTTTCACCGCTATCAACCACAGCCGCGACACCAGCGGGTTCGTTGAAGTTCCGCCGAGGCGGGGCCGCGCCGTGCCGCCCCCCGCACCGTTGCCGCCCGCAGGCCCAGCGCGCGCGTCCGAGTCCGCCGCCCGGGAGGACCTGTTGACGTCGGCGCGTACGCACTTCCGCCCCATTCGGCGCGAGTCCGACGCGGAAGCACCACGCTATGTGGACGGCGATACGTTCGACATCCGCGGCGACCTCGACCCAGTGGAAGAGCGACGCAGTCCTCGCGGTGGCGTGTACGTGGCGGCCGAGCGGTACCTCGAGTACCGTGGCGCGTGTACCATCCGCTACGGTCGACTCAACCTGACAGCGGCGCAACGATGTCCCGACCTCGAGGAAGTCGGTCTCCGCTTGCGATTCCCTCTGCGGCAGCGTAACGCGGCTGTGCAGACGGAGCGCCTACTCGATTCAGCGTGGGAGTGCGAGGAGTGCGGGGCCGCAGCCAAGAAGATGCGCGGCGGCGATGAGCGTGTGTGGGGCGAAGCGCGCGCCTGCACTGCGTGTAGCGCCCGGGCCGCGCCCTCCGCGCCGCCGCCGCCTCCCCTGCACGCCGACCTGTCTCGTGAGTGGGAGGAGCTGCTGTCGGACATCAGCGCGGCGCACGCGCGCTACGCGGCCGGCGAGCCGGAGCCGGACGAGCCAGAAGAGAGCCCACGTGACCGTAAGCGTCGTCACAGTGCAGCGCTGCGGTGTGCGCCGGCGTGCACGCACCCGCACGCGCGCTTCCTGGCGTGCTGTGCGCTGGCGCTGGACCGGCCCCTCACGCGCTAATGCTGTCCCGCCGTCCCGTGCCCCAGTTGGCCTCACCTCGTCTCGCCGCATCGCTCCTTCGTTTTTTCAGAATAAATTTGTGAGCGGTGATTCCGGTAGTCCGATATGTGTCATGAAAGTAGACATAATAACGATAGAATAGCTTAAAGAGGAGCCTCGAGCTTAGTTTTCGAGAGAATAGTGACGACAGGCGCGGAAATTCCCGTCTTAGATATCGAGGGGAAGAAAGTGTATCTTAATTTTAGTTAATGATTTCTTGTAAAAAATGCAATTGTAGGATTTTAAGTGAAATGTTCTCGCTTCGTTTTCTTGGTATGTTTTGGTGTTATTTTAACGAAGTTATGAAATTTAGTTTTCAAATGACCGTTTTTCTGACAAATTGGATTTACATTTCAATTACAATGACAAAAATCTAACTAAACGATAACATTTCACTTAGAATGTTAGGACGATTCTTATATTATTCTCACAATATCGTCCCGATTATTTTAATTTGTTAATATAAATCTAGTTAGAACACTTAATATTATTTTTGTTATGTTTCAATATGGTTTTCGGCAAACTAAATTCCATTTTTTTTTTTTCATAAAAATTGTTCTGTTTGTGTTATAAAAAGTTATAAATTTATACACGGATCTGTCTGCAGATGAATAAGCGCATTTCTGACTCCACTATAAGTCAAAATGGGTTGTGTTGTGCGCACTGCACTTTCAGTTGACCAGCGCAATATTAAAGAGCATTCTGTGGAGCATTTCGATAATTATTTTGGGGTGCTGAGCAAAATTTATTATACCGATCAAACATCTTGAGTTGACTTAAGGAATGCGCTTCGCCGTGTCCGCGGTCCGCGATATGTTTACGGAAAGCTGCGGACCTTTTAATGGTTCGTCCAGTTTCTTATGTTAATGCAGCGTAATTTTATTGAATGGCTGCATCATGTAAATGTAGGAGGTGTTAGTGTTTCGAGAAGTGGTAAATAGGACGTTGAACAGTATAGGAAGTGCCGGTGTGAACTTTACCGTTCGAGTCCCGGATCGCGATGTTTGCTCGCTTCATTTGTTCAAATACCGTCCGCGTCTGGGACTAAGGACGTTGTAACATAATTTACAGCTCATCATGTGGATTGTAACAGTTTATGTAGCCGTAACTGTTATTATAGTTCATATAAAGCGTAAAATGTGTATATTATATTTTGTTATATTTTCATTATGTACCGGAACGTCGGGCCTAACGATTTTCGGTCGATTGATAGTGGGAAATCGACATCTCAAGAGTTTGCTTGAGTCGATTTCCGACATTTAATCCGTTCCACTTGTATTTTATTTTAAAAGTCTTTCATAGTTATTGTTGCAATTTCATAAAAAAAACATGCATATTTTATTTTGTGTCGTGTTTTATATATATTTTTTCTGTAGTGTGATTTACTTCAGTTTGTAATTATTCAAATATGAAAAAAAAAACAAAAAAATACAAAAATTCATTGCAACACTTGAGATATTATGTATATAGTATTTTATTTAGTACATATTCGGTGAATTCAATGTATAGTAATATTCTTTAATTTTATATATATACTTAAATTCATTTCTTGCATTTAACATATGAACTATTCTTCAAACATTCATTTCAAGAATAGTTCATGTGTTGAGTAAATTATATTATGTACCATTTAATTGTTTTCTAACATTTTCTCATTAGTGCGGTTGGGTATATTTTAAACTCATAATTCATATTTCATTTTTGTCAAATAATGTCATATCCAATTATTTTTGTTTTTGTCATAAGTTCTTACTATATTTGTACTTATTGCATTAACGATATTCGCTAAAGAATTACATCTTGAAAAAATTAAAAAAATCCAAAAAAAATAATCAAGTTCGTACTATATTATGTTTGGCAATCGATCAATCGTAATATAAAATACTATTTTGAACTATCATTGATCCGAAACATCTAAGGATTACGTTTTTGACAAGATTGTCAAGAAATTAAGTCTGCATTAGTATTGGTAGAGGGGACAAACTAACATCTGGGTGGGGAACACCATTCTATTGCAGACTTAATAAGTAACACGATGTAAATAAGCCCATCAGACATTGCCTAAATTTTTGATCAAAAATTATGTGTATTGGGGTTATTTATAACGAAGTTAGCATTATTCAATACACTTGATCATTGTAATTTTAAAATCTGACATCCTTATCAGTGACAAGTGTAATGAAAGTTAGTTGTCCCCTAAATTTTTTTTCTCTTATTTGTAAGCCACATGATTACTAGTAAGTGGCAAATGAGCTTTTCTTCTGTATGTAATGTAAAGGTTATTCCAATATAATCAACTTTTAAATTTGCGTGTATCTGAAATCTTCATTAAAAAAAAATCAAATTTCATTTGTGAAAACAAAATTAACACAAAAATAAGTTTGGACACGTAGCAAAGTCAGCACACGAAAAATTTGCCTGTAGTTTAACAAGATTTTTAGCTATCACGACTGTAACAAGTGGGCCTGTAACCGATCGACGTTGGTTACATGCGCGTTTGCTTTGAATTTCAAATTATATGTAATTTTTGTAAACTGGAAATGAGTAGTCTTTCAAATTTAAATCTATCGCCGGGGTAGGAGCCAGTGAAGGGATTTCGCGTTTTAGTATTTCAAACCAAAAACGTACCTGTTAAATTCTCGTCTAAAGTAATTGGACCTTATTTTGCTTTTGTAAAAATTGTAAAACTAGCTAATAAATCATTTAAGTTTAGTTTAGATGTTATCCCTGAAAATAGTTACCATTTGCCTAATCATTAGGTTGTGCTCGCTACTCTGGTTCTTGCCACCAATGAAAATAAAAATATACATCCAAATTGTTTTTTTTATTTTTTACCTTTTCCTATTTTAGATTACTCGAGTTCTTGAAGTTGAAGTGACATTAGGGCCTAAATGGGTAGGACAGGGGTTTCAAAATGTAAATTAGAATAAAAATAAGATGTGGGCGAAGCTGTAGTCGCTTCACTCTAAATCAAACTCACGAGCCTAATATTTGCGTCTCTTTCGTTTGGGTCAGCGAGAACGAGAAAACACCATACAAAAACCACAGTTTACACTTTCATCCATTGAAATGCACGCGGTGCTTCATAAGGAGTGTGACGCCGTTCAAAATACTCGTGAACTGTCCGGTCAGATACAAATAATAATAATTTCAAAAGTAAACGAATAGTGCAACGAACTGACTTTGTGATAAGTGTCTTGCAACCCTAATTGTATGTGAAGCGATACCGGTTTATTTTATTTTGAACAGAAAGGTAAGGATTTACATTTTTATTTAATAGGTATTTAACTACAAGTGCAGTGAAAAAAAATCTTTACTTAAACATAAAGCTTACAATCGCATCAAACGAAATCTATAATATTCCAGTTAATATTTTTAATTGTAGCCAGGCTTTAAATTGAATAAATTAACTGTAAACTTGCCATTATTACAAATGTTAGATCGATTAAATTATGATTTCATTATTGTATCATTAAATAGACAATATATCAGTTTTAGATCTGTTAGGTTTATATCACTTTATTGTAAAAATATTATAAATCTTAAAACAGCATGTTCGCGAGTATAGCCTAGCAGCTTCCATCATCCTCGTTTCCGTATATGGTACTACAGAAACTTTTAGACACCTTTTGGTTTTAGAGTTTTTTGCCTTCATCCTAAACTTGATACCAAAATTTTAAAATGTCTGCCAATATTAAACTGTAAATCCGAATTGTACTGTTTTAATTTAACAAGATTACCTAAATCAGATATTTCTAAATACGGGTTATTAAAAAGAACTTTTAGTCAGACTTTCAAAAAGCACTTCGATAACTTTTATTTGTTTCACAGCTAATATGGGTAGGTTAGTACTTACTGAAATAAAGTAGGTATTCAAATAAATTATTTTGGGCTAGACAAATAATAGCAGATGAATATCAAAAAGCATTCCAAATATCTTATTGTCGACCAATATTTTTCCCTGCCCCAAAATCCAAGTTAACAGAGTAGTACGCAAGAGTTTAGAGGTAGACAGAATGACCATTAGATAAAAGATTATTAAAGCTAAAATTTAATTCATATGTGTAACCAAATAGCACTTACTAATACACTCAAATCCAGTCACACGTGTTGCCAAGGCTAGACCTAGATTCGTTTCTAAGGCGACTAGCTGGTGTCCTGGGTACTATTGTTAACGTCTCGCTCGAATATGTCTCACTGACATATTGTACAGGCTGATTTATTATTCTCATTTCATATAATTGATACAAGCTAGCCTATTGTCAAAGTAGGTACTCAAAGATTTGAACTTTAACGCTGTAATTATTTGCGGAGTGCTGATATAAATATTTTGAAATACATATACCTACCTACTTAAACTAGAATCCTTCTTCGGCTCTAAATTTATTGTATCTGTGTGTTTTAAGCAAAATACCGTTAACGATGTTTTTATTAGGAAGTTACAACAATAATCTCTATGGTTCTTAAGTTAAATCAGCTTCGTAAACAGGACTTCGATGTAAGTAGTGACATGCATGGCCCCTAGCACAAATCAATGAGGCTTATTAGTAGGCCTAGATCATACGATAGCCGCGCAAGTCCGTCGTCTCCTATCACACGGCCAAGTTCTATAATTACTGGTCTTTTTATTGGTCCATTGTCCACTATACGCTATAAACACAGACATGCCTCATGAGAAGTTATTCGAGATCTGAGATACCGATTCGATTGTTATTTATGGATAGAAACCGGATATACCCACATTGCCTTAATCCAAAGATAAACGTTATTTTAAAGAATACATTGCACACGTTTCATTGGCGTTATAAACAGCAAATAAATAACAAATTTTGTATTTATTTGAGATTGTCACTTAAATTTATTTTTAATGACTATTGTACAATTAGTCTACATATAGGGATACCTTTTTGTCCAATTGCAGACATTCATTGTCGATGTAGATGATTGTTACCATTCCTTTTTTTTATTACTATTAATGAAATTGTTTTCTGTTGATTTTCTTTGTATTTAAAAATCACAGAAGTCAAGAGAAAGCAAATCAAGGAGCCTCAGTTACTGAAATCTAAATTTATTGCATATTATGTGTCTGCAATTGTAGACATCACAATCTTCCCTATATTTACCAAGCAACCATATCTAAGTACACATGTACGTTTTTGTTCAATAGGTAGGGCAAGCATAAACCCTAAGCAATTGTGAGAGATTCCTGGTTCCCTACTAAACATCGTATTTTTATCCCCTCCTAATTTTTAACTTTGAAACGCATGGTGTTCTAAGTACTGACGAATTGTTATCACCGTCATGCCTTTTCGGCCACGGATTGACGATAATCCAACATATTTGGAAACAAAATGCTACAGGTACTCAATTTTAGATGTTCTATTAAATACTATAATGTAGATTGACATCTGAATAGTAGGAGATCAAAGATCTTGTCTACAATTTGTAAGAGCCATTCTTATTCTTGTCAAGTAAACAGCCCATCTATTTCACAGGCGATATCTTCTCGATGTTATCTTGGTACCTAAGACGGCGAGAACAAAAGCCCTCTTGTGCAAGAAGCTCGTGTTTTGGGCATTACTAAGTATTCCTTGCGACCTCGAGAGGGTATCCTTTCACCAATAGGATTAAGTGGTTACGTCAGTAAAGAGGCCGCGTGATTTATGACTTGGTTTTTAGTGTTTGTAATGAAATGTGTGCTTTTGTAAGTAACTGATTCGGAATTATCTGTTCATTTTAGCCGGTATATTTGTTGTTGCTCACAATAGGGCTTACTGTTATTGCTACTTACTTGTAAACGTCTTGGAGTCCCTTGCCACACAACTATCAAATTTTGTTTTGTTCGAAGTCATTTTCTAATACATCCAAATTAGAAATAATTTTGGTTTCTACTACGGAAAATTATAGTAATCTTCGTATAATAATAATAAGTTTTATTTCTTAATTTCTACCCCTTATTTTAAGACAGCAAGCAATGAAAAAAAAAATTATAAACCCGACTAGTATTTTTCCAAAAAAATGACAAAGCTATTCATAGAATATAACAGAGTAATTTCGTCTATTCACCAAAATGGCTACAAGACATTTTAACAGATAGTCGACATTTACGAACTTAAAGAACAAATTATCAAATGTATATTTATTACTTGGCCATCGAATTGACTCGAACATAATAATTTACTTGTAGTCGCATTACTTACATAATATTACGTACTTAGCCATAAACGAGACATTAAAAGTCAAAACTCACGATTCGGATGCCACAGTCGCCATATTGTTTTCAGATAATACCGTCTGACTCTACAGGGGAATGACTCACGAATCACGATAGCTGGATACATCACAATTTACTCCCTTTGTCAATTCCGACGATGTTATGCTTCTAATATTTTTTTTATCTAACTGTATTTTTATTTTCGGTCGGCTCTTTTGATACATAAATGCTAAAATGTGAATGTAGGTATTAGTGAATTTCTTTGATTATTTTATTTTCGAATCGATTTTATTAATAGCCAGCGGATATGTACAACAAATGTAAATGTAGGTAACATGACAATAAAATTATTTTATGTTTATTGTAGGTATTTTTTTCAATCAATGTTTAAGCAGCGGCTTGTGGTTATAAATTAGTCTGTAACATGTTACAGAGAGTCTGAACCCGGCAATTTCGATCACTTGATTGTTGATAATGAACCAGCTTAATGACTTTATATTAATGCTTGTTGAGAAATGAGATGTAATTGGTGTCTGAAATGCTATTTAAAATACTTATGTACAATAATTCTGTACCCGCGGGTTTGATTTTAACTTTCATGTAAATATTAAATTAGAAATTCTTATGTCGTGATGATGAAATTAATTAGAATTTCTAGAGTAAAACTATGTAATATGTAATCATGTAGATTCGATAAAGATGAAAAATTCATGTTAGAAGTAGTTATAAATGGAACTAAACATAGATGCCAATAGATATAGCACATCAATCTGCGTTCTAATGAAACTACAGTGTTTGTTCAGAATGTTATTCTCACGGTGCGCCACCTGCGTGCCGATGTACCGAGATAACTGCTTATTTATCACCTATCTGAACCCTCCCGCCGGCGACCACCGCGGTAGTGCCGGCGTCTTTACAGCCCACGGGGACATCACCATCTGTGGATTCAACGGACGGTATAAAAAGATAAAAATTAGACATCGTAGTGTTCAATAGCCATAAAGTCTGTTACGTTATGGATTTCGTTTCAAAATGCTGAGTCTGGTTTCGATTTCAGAGTTATTTATATGTTTCTGTAACGATATTTTTATATAATTATAGATATAATTTTATGTTTTCATTACAGTAAGTACAAAGAGAGATAAACGCGTCAGAAACACGCGAAACATTTTATAGTTTAATTGTTTCTGAACGCGCTTTCGTTATGTTCTATGAATACAGAGTTAGTTAGGAAATTAACCACGATTTAGATTTGACTGTGCCCAAATCGGTCCTGTTCCGTTTCGTGTGGGAGTCAGATATGCACGAAACACACATTATTTTCTGGTGATTTACTATTAATTGAATTTCAGCAATTGATCTATAAATGATTCCGGATAGCGTGTAACGAACAACGCGTGTAATAATTTCATTATGGTTTCATTTATCGCAAGTCGCTCGGACAGCTTGCGATCGTGAAAATGGCTTGAGACTGAGAACTGTGTTTTCAGTTTTCAGAAAATAACGGTCAGAGGCTATAGGTATATGTATGTAAATTATACTAACCGTTACAAACGGCTTTGCCCGCGTGGTCAAGGAAAAGTGACGTGTTTCCCGTGGGAAAGAAATATTTTTTCAGGATAAAAGGTAGTCTATAATGTCACATTCCTGACCTAATAATATCATTTTAAAAAACCATGTCACTCTGTTGCCTCGTTTCGATGTGAAAGAAGGACAAACAAACAAAAAAAAACGCTTTCTCATTTATGATATTATAGTTAGGTATGTAAGTATGGATATGGATTAAAAGAATATGTGTTTATTTATTGTTATATACGACTAGATTAAATTCGAAGATGTTGATATAGCGTTACACGATCTTCTTCAAGCTACCCGTGTTTCCTCCTCATCTTGAATAGGTATTCGCGGTTTCTGTTCCACCGTCTTGCTTAATTCTTTATTAGAATGCGTTTCGGTTTGAAGGATTTTAATGAAATCAAAATTTCGACCTTACATCTCATCGTGCACGGCGGTAATGAGGTGGGGGAAAATTATGATTACAATGTGTAGGTATATATGCACGTATGATTACATAACTATTTTCCTGTTTTTTTAGGAGTGTAAGGTTTAAAAAAAAGTGTATACATAACTTTCAAACTTTAAATGAATACCAAATAAGTATTTTCGTTAAACAATTGGAATGGTTTTAATATGAGTGGTTAATAAAAATATTTAATAGGCATTGTGTTAAAACTGTGCATTTAACACAGATAATATAACGGCTTCAAAAGTTCTAAGTTTCGTAAAATAGTTTGATGTATTAGTAAAATAAATTATAATCGCCGGTAATTCTACATTTATTTACCTGTTTAATAATATTAGGTGAAGTTATGAACTATGAAGTTGTTGTTTTACAGTACAGGTAATTTAAAACGTAATTTATATATGGCTGGGAATGAATTCTTAATTCAAGTGAAATTTATTTTATAGATATGGAATTACACCAGGTGGGCTGTGAGCTCGTCCACCTACCTAAGCAATAAATAAAAAAAATATCTAATTCAGTAATTTGTTTATTAATTGGGGTGTTTCTTAAAGTCAATAACTACGAATTAAATGCAATAGTGTATGCTGACAATACTCAATTTACCGCTGAGTTAATAGCAGCTTACGACGCCGACGTTAGCATCAAAATAATATTAGTCAATTTGCAACAAACTGGCTAGGTAAAAAAAACTTGATAAGTGGGTACCACACGAACTGAACAAAAGGATTTTGAACCGGCATTGTCGCTTGTGATGAAAAATGTATAATATTATTCAGGCAATGCCCAAACCCAAAACTTACTAATAAAAAACTCATGTTCACTGTTACAATTAAAATTAATTTTTTTGCCAAATTGCACCAGTTTGTACAACTTCTTGGCAGGGAAAATCTAAATAAAATCTGTACAAAATGCCTCTAAAGAGAGTGTTTGCACATCCGAACATCTTCAGGAAGGGCAATGAAAAATTAACCCTGCCTTAGCAGAGACACCATGAATGCATATTTATAAAAATAATCTTGTAACTTTCTGTATTCTAAACGGCAATTGCATAGGTAAAGACCTAATATTTCAGTTATTGGTGTGGTTCGCGGATTCAACAAATTTATAATTATAATTTTACTGATAATTCTAATATTAACTGTAATTCTGACTTCTATTGATAATTTAATGATATAGGTTTGTCACTTTTACGTCACTATCGGGTGACTATCTTTCTGTGAAAATCGAATCTAACGCTTGCTCCGTCACCGTGCAAAAAAAAAGTATAAACCAACAAACCACTTTCGAAAGATAATTTATAACACTATTATACGTTTATTGTTTTATTTCAGTCATTTAAATTAAATTAGATTATCCCCTTTCTAGCGGCAAATGTGATTAACGTATTCAGTACAGTCAACCTACTTGATGTGATTTTTTTAATAAAATTATTTATGCTGTAAATCCGGACAGATTTATTTAAGAAACAGAAACTTATCACAGTACCTACCTATCTATCGATTAGACCGGTCTGAGATACCGCACTATGTCAATAAAACAAGGCCAATTTTGTTCATCGTCGGTCTGAGGTCACTGTTCTGTTATTATGGAATATATGATGAAATAAATGAAATTTAAATAGGCACTAAATCATCACTGTTTTGTGAAGGGTCGCTTTTAATGGTCGATTTGTTAACAATTCCTATTCGAAAATGTGTCAGATTGTTTTTTTTAAGTATTCCTGTAAGAGGACTAGGAGACACAACTAAGTTAATCTTTTACTTATTGATTTGACTTAGTGTTAAGCGATTAAGCTTTTTGACATCACAAAGATTGCCGCCAGACCGTCGAATTCTAAATAAATTTGTATCTATCTTGCGTTGTACTCGTAGCAATAAGCGTGGACTGTATTTATTATTTTAAGATATTTATTTTACCCTTATATGACAAATTTAAAGACTGAATATAAGAGAAATATAATATTGATGCGTTACTCTTAGCGGATGGATTTGAAAGAGAGTTGGTGTCATGGCGGACGTTGCTCGCTGACCTTTTGACGTTCAGAAATTGAACACACTCCCCGTATCCTTATCTGTCTATCTATTAAGCTATCCCGCTACACAAAGTGGAATATATAACTGTTTCACGCCCGATATTGGTAGGTTAATGATAGCATATTTCTTTGGCCGAAGTTAAGCTACAAAAACTTCCACAAAGTGAATGCCTTTGGCCCTTTAAACTTCTTTGTCGCTACATTATTGGGTTAGTGTTAGTTAGTCGCCAGTGGCCATCATGCTTTCAGTAACGAGTTTCACAACCCAGGCAAACTCCTTCTTTTCGGCTGCGCGTCTGATGCTTACGGGTAGCAAGCAATCCGTTGCAGCCTTAACTCAGAAGACGACTGTATATTTGGTACGAGCTGAGTTATTGTCGTTGTGCTTAAGAGCGGAAGAAAGGCCACGTTTAGATCAATCCATACTGGTTATTAATCGGCGGGTCACTGAACAANCAGTAACGAGTTTCACAACCCAGGCAAACTCCTTCTTTTCGGCTGCGCGTCTGATGCTTACGGGTAGCAAGCAATCCGTTGCAGCCTTAACTCAGAAGACGACTGTATATTTGGTACGAGCTGAGTTATTGTCGTTGTGCTTAAGAGCGGAAGAAAGGCCACGTTTAGATCAATCCATACTGGTTATTAATCGGCGGGTCACTGAACACTATGCAGACAGAGAATATCGTCGTAAAACAATTTAGGGCTTGTGACGACCCGCGTGGCGGTATGATGCACAGGCACCGCACGACATTGCCTCTCTTTCGCCGGAATAACATTCGGAAAGAACTAGTGGCAATCCATATCGCAATAATTATAATTACAAGAAAATTGCGATTCAGGAATTAATATAATGCATATTTATAGAGAAAGATACCCTCTTCTTTCAGTAGTGTAATCAATAAATGTATAAAAGGAATGTAGAATTTACATTAAATACTAGAAATGTTCTGATAAGAACTATGTACAAATTGCGCAACTAAAACCTACTGTAATCATCTTTCAATATTAAATTTATCTTGTTACATTAGGTTCTTGCGTAATTAGCGTTGTACATACACTATTGAATATGCTACATCACTTATTTTTTTTGCATAAACCAGTGATTCCCTCATTTAGACTTGTAATTTTCTCGATTAAGCCAATGAACAGAGTATCTACATACTAATAAAGGTTATTCAGGTGTTTACGTATGCGGATTTGATGTAGAAATTATGTAACTTTATCTACAGGATAACAAGCTGAAGAAAAAGAATAGATAAAGAAAAATTTATTTTCTAAATTAAAATGTGAAGTTGCAATCAAAGTTTTTGTGTCGATTTAGATGTTTTAATTCAATAATGTTTAGTCACCTCCATTGGTTAGTTATTTAAATGAGATTTGTGTAATTCGATTGACTAAAAGAATATTATGGAAAACTTTAGTTTGGAACTCGACCTCAAAATTGTGATGTTTTATTAATTATTTGAAGGTAACGTAGAATACAATCAAACGAATACTATTATACAATAACCAATATATTTACCACTAAGGCTAAAGTTTGAGCTTAGGTTAAGCGTAAGTTCACGGCAGGATTATTGAACTAGGAATTATTGAAAGATCTCATCATTTTTTTTCTAAATACTTTGAGTGACGTTGAATTCGTTAGAGCTAACTGAATCCTAAACGAATTTGTTGATCGCTTAATTAAATAACTTTGTAACAGATTTTAAATGCATATTTTCTACACTAGCTATTTCATGGATTTCCAAAAAAATATGCTGCAATTCCTGACCGCATAGGTATCGGATAAAAATTATGTCATGAATTGGCAGCGCGGCTTTTTTTTCCTACCTAAGCTGATGTTCTAGAGTATTTAGAGAGACCATATCAGCGTCACCGGGCTAGTAGGTGAGCTCACGGGGCCCAAACCTGATGACGGGCAGCGCGGCGTAGGCGTAACCTAGAATTGCTAATGTCGATGTGGACGGCGACTACTCACAATCAGTGAAAAACTGTGGAAACGTAACCACAATCAATATTGATAAATATTACGAAATTAGATCCATAGTTCTTGTTCGTTAACTGTCAACTGTAACAAATGAAATTACTATTATTTATAAATTGGGAATTTATCATTGCTTTGAAAGCTTCCGATTTCTCCGCTGATTTTTTTAAAAATGTCTCTTACAAAAATAGTAACTAGGCTACAGAACAGATCGACGGCTTTCTTAAAACTCGGTTTGCAGCTTGCAACAAACACGCTTTCGCTTCATATTTGCTTTTGATCTAGAATTTAATTGAGTTTTGAGTTAAATATAAATTGCAAGATTACTTGCATTTTATTTGGTTTACTTTTTTCTTTTTTATTGCCCTCGATGGTTAGATAGCTGCCTACCTGGTGTTAAATTGTTCCCCGTGCCAACAGATATCATGTCTATAAAGACCTTTAGTCACGAGTTAGAACTATCAAGTTTAGTCTCGCGGATAGACCTAATGAATAACAAATTCTAACATCGCTTATTGATATAGCCACGCCGCTGCGTACACTTCAAAACATTTTTAACAACGTTTGAAGAAAAACATAAGCTCGGGGACTGTTCATTTCACGAGGTTGAAAATGATATCTGAAAATACACGTGATTTAATGCAGCGGTTCTAGGAATTAGGGACAGGCTCTGT
This sequence comes from Bombyx mandarina, assembly GCF_003987935.1. The sequence continues at coordinate 364,745 of NW_021011538.1, forward strand.
TCCGGATTGGTGCGATGATAAAATGATGGATTTATATCATGCAATTCCTCACTTTATCAACTGTCCCACCCTTCAACACCATGACTGAAAGCACCATGACTGTTTCACAACCGTACACTTACATTTAAATATGAACCGCCAAACAAATTCCAAATTTTTTGCTCTAGGTCCCTTATTTTGCCGGTCACACTGAGTTTTCCCGAGCAAGGGCTGATTTTTTTTTATTGCTTAGTTAGGTGGACGAGCTCACAGCCCACCTGGTGTTAAGTGGCTACTGGAGCCCATAGACATCTGTAACGTAAATGCGCCACCCACCTTGAGATATAAGTTCTAAGGTTACAACGGCTACCCCACCCTTTAAACCGAAACGCATTACTGCTTCACGGCAGAAATAGGCAGGGTGGTGGTACATACCCGTGCGGACTCACAAGAGGTCCTATCACCAGTAAAGAGGTCCTACCACCAGTAAAAAATTCAAGCCATGTATAATATGGCGTAAACGTCTAACGTTTCCAAGTCTTTGTCATAGACGTGTGAAAGGCTCGGATATTAGATCTCGTTTGTTTCGTGTTTATTAATAAATCGCCATTTATCCGTGAGGTGAACAAACGACCTCGGACGTCAACCGACGGTTTCCAATCGCCATACACCACGCATCCGCAATCCTATTGACACAATCAAGTTTTTCTCGTTTTCGGTGATAACGTGTGTTCACCACAAGTTCCGTTCGAATCTGGACTCAGTTTAGTATTTTTTTTACTTATTTTTCTTTTTCACACGAGGCTTACGAAGAAAAATCAGCGGGAGACGGCGGCTTGGCTTTGCTGACGTCCATGAGCAACGATAACCACAAGGACCGTATGTTCGTCCGCCTATAGATAAATAAAAAGAAAACAAGTCCGTCTTCATTGTTGAATATTTAGAGTTAATAATTACATGTTAATTACTGATAAATAAGACTTTTTTCGGCTCCATTTCGATAAAGCGGCACGACTCCAGAACCGTCTCATCGTGGCCGCCGGTAACTACATTGCCGATCCTGCGGACCAAATGTTAAACAGTCGACGTCGACCAAAACACGTCGTCTCGGATCCTCCCGATCCACTAACGGTGCTTTTAGGTACCTCAAGCACCGCTCACCGTCGTCGCCGAACCCGTCGCTTGCGACGAAGGTCTCGACGAGTAAATTAACCCACAGACACAGCCCACGGAGTTTCTCGCCGGATCTTCTCGGTGGGTCGCGTTTCCGATCCGGTGGTAGATTCTGCGAAGCACGGCTCTTGCTAGGGTTCGTGTTAGCAACATTGTTAGGTTTGAGCCCCGTGAGCTCACCTACTAGCCCGGTGACGCTGCTATGTTCTCTATAGACCATCAGCTTAGGTAGAAAAAAAAATATTTTTGTCCCTCTTAGAACAGTATGTACCGAAGAAGCAGCATTTTATGCTTCAGATGGCTTGTACTTTGACTGACGGCTGTCTGATATAAATCTGAGTATGTTTCTATGTAATGAAACTATAGTAAAAAGTGTTTAATCAATAGTTATTTCAATCAGATTACACAGGTCACGGTTTCCGCAGCCCATAGGTTCTGAAACATGAATGCTGTGGCCCATCTCAAGACATGAGGATGAAATCTTGGTTAGGGATAATCTCCGTTCTCCAATTAAAACTGAACCACACTTCAGAAAAATAACCGCATAATTAAATTTTCATTTTTTTACTGGTGGTAGGACCTCTTGAGAGTCTGCGCGGGTAGGTACCACCACCCTATCTATTTCTGCCGTGAAGCAGTAATGCGTTTCGGCTTGAAGGGTGGGGCAGCCGTTGTAACTATACTTGAGACCTTAGAACTTATATCTCAGGGTGGGTGGCGCATTTACATTGTAGATGTCTATGGGCTCCAGTAACCACTTAACACCAGGTGGGCTGTGAGCTCATCCACCCAGCTAATAAAAAAAAATTCATACACTAATTGTTTAAGCACCATGCTTCTTAAATTATGGTCACCCTACAAAACGGCAATTAATTTTCCAACATTGTTCGTTTTGAAATATAAACAAAATAACATTTTCATGTCTAACGTTTTTGTCTTAAGGTCCAAAGTGTATTGTTTCGCATGTGACCTTAACTACAAAATACGCTCAGGTGCAATTTGACATAGTATAGTGTTATAATTGAATTTCTTCGATTGTATTTAATTGGCTAAAAATCGAGTCACGTAATGTATCAACGTTCATCAAATTGCATGGAGTGTAAAAATGGATATCAGAATGAATATTTTAGGCCGAATTATTTTAGCCTAAATTTGAAATGATAATTGGAGTCAGCACTGTAGAATTATCTTTTATTAACGTAAGCATAATTCGGTTCATAATGTACACCTATATAAATAAACATCAAAGTTTGCATGTATATTTTTGTCCTCCACATCTTCGGAAACCATTCATCTAGGTGTGATGAAGCTTGGTACATTTGCGTTTTATTGCCGTTGGAATAGAAACGATAATGTGTTTCAGTTAATACAATATAATTGAGACTTCAACTTTAGGTTTGAAAGTGGTTAGTGAGAAGCACGTTATGAAGTTTATGAACTATGGTAATCATTTATTATCTTATTTATTTTTTTGAAATACACGTATTTAAGTCTAATTTCTTATCCAGCTCGGATAACATAGTTTTAGAATTGGAATCGTGGCCCATAAAATAAAATTATTCCACTGTTACACTTTTACTGTTATTTTCTAAAATGTTCTCTATTATAATAATACCTAATTAAAAATAAACTGACATCTTTTTTACACCTTGCTCATTCAATTGTCTTCGCTATCTTCCTTTTCTCTGTCATTCCGTCTGTCATTCTCTTTTCCTATTCTAACCGTTTTCTCTCACTCACATCTTAACGGTCCTTTTTTTTTCCGACCTATGCTAATAGCCTTGAGAGGCTATTTCAGCTTCGCCCTAACGTGTGTAGGTGAGCTCACGGGACTCAAACCGGAGTGTTGCTAACACTGACCCTAGCAAGAGCAGTGCTTCGCAGAATCTACCACCGGATCGGAAACGCGACCCACTGAGAAAATCCGGCGAGAACTTCAGTGGGTTGTGTCTATGGGTTAATTCGCTCGTCGAGCTTCTTCGTCGCAAGCGACGGGTTCGACGACGGCGGTGACCGGATTAACGGTCCGTTTCACGCTCTTTTCATACGTTCCACTCTTACCAATCCTACGTAGTTACAATCGTATGGTTATTCGATAATTCTGAAACTTGTTTTTTATTGTTTCAGTGATGTGTTAAAAACATGGGTCAGACGGAGGAGGGGAGCTCTCGTGTGAGTCCGCGCGTGCGTCAGTCACCGGACCTACCACCACTGCCGCCCCCCATACAACCCTACAGCGGCTTCCTCGGCAACGTAAGTCTAATTAACACCTTACTGCTATTATTTTAAAGCTTTAAATATTATACGAAAATCATGATTCCAAAGTGTTTAAGTTTTTGAGGCTTTAAATCATCGTATTCTTTTAACGACTCTCATTCACCGATTTACAATAAATTTGATCTCAGAACGGGAAGATTATCATTGATAAATGAACTTAAAACGTAAGCCTATTTCGACGCCGAATAAATCAAGCGTGGCCGCGAAACCTTGCCGTCATATTGCACTAAGCCCTTCGAGTAAGAGCATGTCCCATTTCACACGGTGGCTTCAAACCATTTGCATTAAATTAACGCAACAGACTATCGGTCTTGCTTTACCAACTTTCCTCCGTAAAGCCGGTTTTAAATTTAACGGTATAACGACGAAAGTGACGTGTGAGGTTGCCAACTCGATAATTCCGCAAACATTTACTGTTTCTAGACGTGTCCATAAATCGATGTCCACCAAAACATTTCGAGTTCGATTGCTCTCAGATTTGTAGGTTAATTAGATGTATATCTAATACCGTATATGGAGCTTTTATTTGTGTATATAATTAAGATAATTTATATGTATGGTAGATATCAACTAATCTTGTTTTATTTAAAATTCTGACTATGAAAAATATTTGTAGAACTTTTTTAAATAGTGTTTTCTGTCGTGTCATCTATTATCCACAGTTAAGTTTTAATCTGCATAAAATTCATTGGCTTCGATACAATATTCTTGTAATTTAAAAAGATTTAAGAAAATTTTAACACATAATATTGTATCTATTTAGATTACCGATGAAGAACCACAAAAATTTCATGGTACCAATAGGAATTTAAAAGCAATTACGATAACTTCTAACTAAGCCAAGTAGACCACAATGGCGGTTCAATAATAAACGGCAACATTAATCTAACCGCTTCGGTAAACCATTTTGTTTTGAACTAAGCCGTTCTCGCTTTCCAACCTTTTGATAAATGACTTTACAAATGTATGTACGTGTGGCGCTTCATAAATTTAGTTTTCCGATCCGAGTATAGTAACAAATTACTTTGGACATTTTGTGTGAGCCGTGCTTTTGTGTCGTGAATGCAAACGTTGTGTTTAATGACCGTGTATTTTGTTTTAAGAAAATTAGTTTAAACTAAAACATAACTAATTAACATTGTATATAGTAAGCTTAAAACAACAGTATTGAATTTTTATTTGTCAGTCAATGCTGGCCGACGCTTTGACCTGATCTGACTTTATTTAAGACAAACTTAATATTAACGGCCGTCTGGTGTAGTGGTAAGTGACATACATGGTCATTACACAAGGGGGCCGTGGATTCGAACACCGCCAAGGGAAGATATTTGTATGATAAATACAAAAAATGTCTTTTCCAGAGCTATGGATGTATATTAAATATATGTATGTGTATAATACAAATATTACATTTATTTCCGTTATCTGGTATCTGTAACACAAGTTCTTTACGAACTTAGCAAGGGACCAGTTAACGTAGCGTGATTGTTTAAAAAAAATTATTTATCTCAATGAGTACAAGTTCCTTTAAAACTTCAACTCATCGCTGCTGTCTGTTAGTTGAATTAATAATTTTATTCATACAACATAATAAAATTTTATGTATTATACATATATAACATAAAAATGCTTATTTGTAACGTTGACGATAAAATAGCTATTAAAAATGTCACTAATAGAACTTTAGGAATAATTTTTTTATTGCCCTTGTAGGCAGACGAGCATACGGCCCACCTGATGGTGAGTGGCTACCGTTGTTCCAAACACGTCGGCAATTCCAGGGAAGAGCCAAGCTGCCGCCTACCGTTAAAAACTAAATTAATAAAACTAAAGAAAATTAAAGTGATTGGAATTTTTGATTAATTAAAAATTAAACTATAATACATATTTCATTTCATCTTATGTCATTTAAAGTAAATTCAAAAGAGCCATGTAATTGTTTCATTATCAAAAAAATGTTTGAAATTTCGAAAATCCATTCAATTCAATTTTTTATTTATTGCTTAGCTGGATGGACGAGCTCACAGCCTACTTGGTGTTAAGTGATTACTGGAGCCCATGACATCTACAACGTAAATGCGCCACCCACCTCGAGATATAAGTTCTAAGATATCAGTATAGTTATACAACGGCTACCCCACCTTTCGTACCGGAACGCATTACTGCTTCACGGCGGAAATAGGCGGGGTGGTGGTACCTACCCGTGCGGACTCCCAAGAGGTCCTACCCTACCACCAGTGATTACGCAAATTATAATTTTGCGGGTTTGATTTTTATTACACGATGTTATTCCTTCACCGTGGAAGTCAATCGTGAACATTTGTTAAGTACGTATTTCATTAGAAAAATTGGTACCCGCCTGCGGGATTCGAACATCGGTGCATCGCTACATACGAATGCACCGGACGTCTTATCCTTTAGGCCACGACGACTTCAGACTTTGGACGAGTTGTAGATATAACTATAACAATTTAGTTTTCCTTAGAAGTTCTATATATACTGTAGCGAATAATGTGATTCCGTAATGACCAGTTGAAGTTTTGCTAGCCACATCGCATGTGTCAGAGGGAATCAGTCAGATTATACCTAAACGACAACAGTGCATTTGAAGACAGTTCTGTGAAAATGTACTTCTCTAGTTTTTGGATTTTTATTTTTTTATTACTTAGATGCGTGGACGAGCTCACAGCCCACCTGGTGTTAAGTGGTTACTGGAGCCCATAGACATCTACGACGTAAATGCGCCACCCACCTTGAGATATAAGTTTTAAAGTCTCAAGTATAACTATAGTTACAACGGCTACCCCACCCTTCAAACCGAAAAGCATTACTGCTTCACGGCAGAAATAGGCAGGGTGGTGGTATCTACCCGTGCGGACTCACAATAGGTCCTACCACCAATAGATGACGCTTCCTTGGTTTATTTCAAAAACCAAATAACAAAAACGCTTAGCTTCAAAAATAAAGTTTAAAGTAAGAAATGCTGTAGATCCCTACATTGTTTATACTTTATAATCCCTTGCCCTCGAGTGACTGTCACGTCTTCGCCGCGGCCTTAATAACTGTTTAAGACCCAACGAGGGAAGAGCCCGGACCAATTTATAGATCTAATAGGATTGTGTGTTACGGAGCCGATATATGAATAATTTACTACGATAAGCTATAAATACCGAATGCGAAAACGTAAATAAAGGAATTAATTATGATACACGAAATCAATGAAACACGTGAATAAACGTGAACCGAATGTTTTTTTTTTTTTTATTGCTCAAGTGGGTGGACGAGCTCACAGCCCACCTAGTGTTAAGTGGTTACTGGAGCCCATGGACATCTACAGGGTAAATGCGCCACCCACCGCCCTGCTTATTTCTGCAGTGAAGCAGTAATGCGTTTCGGTTTGAAGGGTGGGGTAGCCGTTGTAACTATACTGAGACTTTAGAACTTGTATCTCAAGGTGGGTGGCGCGTCTACGTTGTAGATGTCTATGGGCTCCAGTAACCACTTAACATCAGGTGGGCTGTGAGCTCGTCCACCCATCTAAGCAATAAAAAAAAAAAAACC
>NW_021011538.1:371740-797765 GCF_003987935.1 Bombyx mandarina
ACTCTTTTGGTATATTTTGTAATTTTAAATTAAGACACAAAATACTAAAAACTGAAAATAATGTAGTCAGTCCTAAGCCTGATAAAAGCATGAAGGAAAGTTTTTTTGATAAATTTTATTTTCATGTTCTTTTTATTACTTTAAAATCATATTATAAATTGATATCAGAAAACCAACCATATAACGTTGACTTAAATCTATATCTACTACGATATTATATCAGCGTATCGTTTCAAATCTCAAATATCATGAATCGAGAAAATCTACTAGCATCCATCAATATATAGATTCAGAAAATATATAGATTCAATATCCGATATTGATCCTAGATATATAGATACGATTCGATACGCGGCAAAACCGATATTACCCACTCCTATTATAGAAGTATAAAGTACAATCATTATTATGATTGTGTACAAACTTACAATTCCAATTAATTATAGTCGAATTTCGACTACTGCTGGACCTCTAGTACCTATAACAACTTAGTTTTCCTTAGAACTTCTATACTGTAGCGTATAATGGGATTCTGTAACGACCAGTTGAAGCTTTGCTAGCCACATCGCATGTGTCAGAGGGAATCAGTCAGATTATACCTAAACGACAACAGTGCACTTGAAGACAATTCTGTGAAAATATACTTCTCTAGTTTCTGTCTTTTTATATTACTTAGATGCGTGGACGAGCTCACAGCCCACCTGGTGTTAAGTGGTTACTGGAGCCCATAGACATCTACGACGTAAATGCAGACGACGCTTCCGAGGTTTATTTCAAAAACCAAACAACAAAAACGCTTAGCTTCAAAAATAAAGTTTAAAGTAAGAAATTCTGTAGATCCCTACATTGTTTATACTTTATAATCCCCTGCCCTCGAGTGACTGTCACGTCTTCGCCGCGGCCTTAATAACTGTTTAAGACCCAACGAGGGAAGAGCCCGGACCAATTTATAGATCTAAGAGGATTGTGTGTTGCGGAGCTGATATATGAATAATTTACTACGATAATAATCTATAAATATCGAATGCGAAGACGTAAATAAAGGAATTAATTATGATACACGAAATCAATGAAACACGTGAATAAACATGAACCGAATGTTTTAAATGTACTCTTTGTTATTCTCGTTATTATTATTATTTTCTTTATTAAGGTTCTTCTGTTTGGATAAAATTAAAGGAATGCAAAAAAGATGCCTTTTTTTTATTCTTTATTAGAGCCATACACCTATTAGGTTAAGTCAGCTAAAGTTGCGTTAAAAAGCACAAAAAAAAAAAAACGAAAAACCACAATCAAAATGGTTCAGCCATTTTAAATCTCAGCGTGCACGGTAAACGCGTTGACAAAGTTTATATCATGTACCTACAGATAGAAGAAGAACAGAGCTGTGATCACCTCATTGGCCTAATGGTTAGTGACTCTTAACTCTTAAAGTTTACTCTTGAATTTGTATTGTAAAAGGCATTTGGCATTCGTAGTCTCAGTTTAATTGTTCTTGTGTATGGACGACCACGAAAACTGTAATTGGACATGTTGGAAATAGTAAAATAATAAGCATATTATATATAAATATAAATAATATAAAAAAAAATATATACAGGGTATGAAACGTATTAAATTGTTTTAATACTCTGAGTTCGTGAATAAATTTAATTGTAATTATTGAAAAATGAATTAATTTAATAAGACATTCTAGCCTATTAGTAATGATGTTAATTTTACATAATAATAATAATAATAATGCATATAATTAATTCATGTGGTCTCAATGTAATTTGTATGTTTTAAGGCGCAATTTAACATCCTTAATTAAAATGTTTAATACCTATATATTACAACGATAACCCATATTGACAAATAAAACATCACTGCATTTATTTCTACATGTTTCTGCAGTAAAAATATTTTAGCAAAGCTATGAACGGAAACGCCCCACTTCTTAGAGAGCTCTAACCGCTCATTATGGATATCACCCATTCTAGGGGTACATTAAAAGCTGCCATTTTTCTCTGAATGTCTCATTGACAATGCATAAAAGGTTTTAATTGTCCGTTGTATACATTTAAAAAAAAGTTTTATTTTAATAGCTGTTAAAGCAATTGGAGGATACCGTTATACAAATGCCTAAGTAAATCTCGAGCACTCAAAAATGATAGGGTTGCGGGTACTCAAAAATTTTCGCTTCGTAGCTTTGTTAGTAATTATAAATGATTTTTTTTATTGAATACGCTAAATTCGTTCTAGAGATGAGGCGATGTAGCTTAATCCACAAGGTCCTTATTCATTAAGGACCTTCTGAAGGATTGTTCTTAAGGAGAGATTCGTTCTTGTTGGAAATAACGTAAAAATTAACGGAACTTTAATGCAATTAAGTACCAATTAAATACCAAATATGATGATTATTATGAATCCAACAAAAAAAAAAAATTATTGCCCTTGTAGGCAGACGAGCATACGACCCACCTGATGGTGAGTGGTTACCGTCGCCCATGGACTTCAGCAATGCCAGGGGCAGAGCCAAGCCGCTGCCTACCGCTTAATACTCTCCACAAGCCTCTTTTTAAGAAGGACATGTCATAGCGCTCGGGAAACACCGTGGAGGGGAGCTCATTCCATAGCCGGATGGTTACAACATAATAAAAAAAAATAGTTTGGTCTATAAATTTTGGTCTTCTTACTGGCGGTAGGACCTCTTGTGAGTCTGCACGGGTAAGTACCACCACCCTGCCTATTTCTGCCGCGAAGCAGTAATGCGTTTCGGTTTGAAGGGTGGGGCAGCCGTTGTAACTATACTTGAGACCTTAGAACTTATATCTCAAGGTTGGATGGCGCATTTACGTTATAGATGTCTATGGGCTCCAGTAACCACTTAACACCAGGTGGGCTGTGAGATCTTCCACCCATCTAAGCAATAAAAAATAATAAAAAAATGTGTGGTGTCGTGGGACACCGGATAAGAACGAAGTTTATTATAAAAATATTAATTTTAAGTTCTATTCGAGGTATAAAGAAAATAATTATTCGGGTATACATTTTTTATTATGATTTTTTTATTGATAAAAATAAATAAAAACTACTTTCAACTTTATTTTATTCACAATGATTTATAAAAAATATAATAATAATATACAAAGAAACACCTATTTATATAAATAATAATAATAACCGTCATCACGTAGACTATACCTTAGACACTGTATAGCCATCATACTAAGATTATACATAAATAATATAAATCTTACGTTACGGACGTTTTTTCCCACAAGGAACTCCGTTCCAAAAATAAAAAATAAAAAGCCATATTATGAGCTGCTTCTAAAAAAGGACTTCAGAATTTTGCAAAGTTGAATGGTTCGCTCAGTGAATGATGATTACAACAGATTACAGCCCTAGGCAGTTGCAAGGCTACGTAGCGTGACCGGTTGGGATCGCCCAAACAGTCTCCATGTTTGTTTTTGTACGCATTTACGTGGCTTCCTTAACTTTCTATGCTCATAATGAGTGCAATGACGAATAAATTTAGATTTTTTTTTATTGCTTACTTGGGTGAACGAGCTCACAGCCCACCTGGTGTTAAGTGGTTACTGGAGCCCATAGACATCTACAACGTAAATGCGCCACCCACCTTGAGATATAAGTTCTAAGGTCTCAAGTATAGTTACAACGCCTGCCCCACCTTTTAAACCGAAACGCATTACTGCTTCAAGGCAAAAATAGGCAGGGTGGTGGTACCTACCCGCGAGGACTCTCAAGAGGTCCTACCACCAGTGAGTCGTAACAAGCTAAAAAATACATTTATGCACCCAGTCTGTTTCGAAAAGGTTTTATTTGTGCTACTACTGTTTTCTGATTTAATAAGATCGATAACTTCATTATTGACGTAAGTAATTGGATTAACTTATTCTAACCTAATCGCATTTACAGTGCCTTTTTATTTATTGCGTAGACAGGTGAACGAATTCACGATCCATCCGCATACTATCCATAAGGGACACTAAATTGTCGTCAATCAGCCGAAATCTGCCTTGAGAGTCTTTAGAAAATATTACGAAATTTATTTAAGTGTGAGGCTTGTTAAGGGCCACTTTTGTCTATCTGTATTGACCGTACAATCTTGTGACCTTTAAGAGAAGCTTACAATATCGAGCGAACAATGTCAGCATAATTACGACTGCACAATTTTCGAGTTTAATTTCGATACAGTTACGACTTCAAATTACGTACAAGAATTCTTACGATTTGTCGGGTATTATATAATTTTGCGAGTTCAGAGTACGCGGGCAATGATTATGTTTAATGATAAAGGAACCGAGTAATCAGCAGGAAAACTCGAGTACAAAATTCAGAGCTCTCGAGACGAATAAAGTTTTATTTCTCTGAGCTTTTGTACGAGAATTTGTAAGATTCTTTCTGCCTTGCGTTTTACCTTGTTGTTTCGTCTCTGAATATTTAAAAATACATTTTAACTTTTAACTTTTATATTGAGTACAATTCCCATTGTTTTTTCTCTCGTTTAAACAGATGAGAGCTCACGGCGCACCTGGTATTAATTGGTTACTGGGACCTATAGACATCATCATCCTAAATACGGCTACGTACCTTGAGACATGAATTTTAAGTCAAGTTCTATAGTACTACTTTATCTTATATCTCAAACATATACCTGATTAAAACTATTATTACATTCATTAATTAATAATGTAGTAAAACAGAAGGACTTTTCTTCTTAAGAATTTTACGTCGGTACTCATTAAAGCAATCGTTTATGAACTCTAGTGTGGTGGTGTAAGTTTTTATTAGCATTAGCTGATTCGTATGTATTTCTTAAGTGATATTAGCAGAAAATAAATACAAGAAAACGTTTTTCTATTAAAGTCGTTCCCGTATTTAACAGAGTTTGTTTCTTAGTCGAGCGCAAGATTACGCGGATTTACCAGTTATTTTGTATCACAAGTCGGACTAATATTGCCTCGCAGGTTGGTAAAGAGAGCAAGCAACAAGAGCAAAAAGGCACTATCTAAGTTAGGGCTGGCGACCAAATAAATTTGTTTCATTTTAATTTTGCTGATTATAGACAGATGTTCGTACTTTACATAACATTTAAAACACTTCACAGTTATTGAACAGAATAAATAAATAATTTCGTGTAACTGTGTTCATTTTCGAAATCCAAGAATTTGTCTGATAATTTTATTTCATATACCAAAACTAGCTTAGCATGACAGAGCATTTGAAAATTTTTAAACGTTAAATCTTAGAACTATGTATTATTAATCCTGCGAGACGATAATGGAGTACCTACCGCCGTTTGTCTTCAAATACATTCCGTCTTTAACATGGAAACTGTCATTTGTCTTCAAAATTTTAGTGCCCGTTCTGCCCGTTGTACAGAACTTTATGACCTATGCAAGCGTAGTGTTCGCTCACGCGGCCCGCACTCACTTGAAACCCCTTCAGGTTATTCAATCCCGATTTTGCAGGATAGTTGTCGGAGCACCATGATTCCTCAGGAACGTGGATCTCCATGATGACCTGGAACTTGGCTCAGTCACTAAGTATCTACAATCGGCACCATTGCGCCACTTTGAGAAGGCGTCACGACATGACAACCCTCTTGTCGTGGCCGCTGGAAACTACATACTCGATCCTGTAGACCGAATGGTAAACACTTGATGTGGCCCAAACCGCGTCATTACAGATTCTCCCGATCCATTAACGGTGCTTTTAGGTACCACAAGCACCGGTTACCGTCCTCGTCGAAACTGTCGCTTGCGACGAAGGGCTCGACGAGCGAATTAACCCATAGACACAGCCCACTGAGTTTCTCGCCGGACCTTCTCAGTGGGTCGCGTTTCCGATCCGGTGGTAGATTCTGCGAAGCACTGCTCTTGCTAGGGCCAGTGTTAGCATCACTCCGGTTTGAGCCACGGGAGCTCACTTACTAGTTAAAGTTACGCTGTAATAGCCTCTCAAGGCTATCAGCTTAGGTAGGAAAAAAAAGTACAGAATTCTATGACAGCTCCGAATGTCATTTTATTTAACTATTACAAACCATCAAATAACTTATCTATATATATCTATATACGCGAAACAAAAACTTTGTATGTACCCCTTTTAACGAAAATTGCGCGGACGGAGGAGTATGAAACCTCCCACACTTTTAGAGAATATAGAGAAGGAGTACAGAATTTTCATTTTTTTTTCAATTATGCATAAAAAATACAATAAATCAGTAAATAAATAAATTACACACCCTACCATGCATTAGACACACACACGCATATATACTTTTTTGTTTATTGTCAAAATTTTGTTATTGTTAAAGTCTGTGGCAGATTGAGAATAGATTAATATTGTTTGTCTTTAATATTATTTGTGTAGTCTTGACGAAATCTGTGATTAAAGAAGTATATATGTCTTTGATTAACAATAGAACCGTAATAATGTTGAAACTTTTAATTTTAATTAATTATAGTCGAATTTCGACTTCTGGGGGACCACTAGTCTCTTTAAATAGACATATTTTTTATAAGGCCATAAGGATAAATATTGCGATGAGACACTGTGTTTGGTTTTATAGTACTTACATGCCCAATTTTATTCAGTGTGTAGTTTTAGACAAGTTTAAGGTTTTAAATAAATACGGTTAAAAAAATCACGGAATATTTATTTAACCAACCCTGTTCTAGCTTCGATAACTTTTTGTACAATGAATAGCGGATGTATTAATATTCCCTCGGTTGCAACGCCCTATCCCGACTTCAATTTTTCTTTGTCAGTTACCAGTAAAATTATCGGAAGAAATAAAGCTTCGCAGCGCACTACAAGCATCCATTTTCTTAATTGCATTGAACAATATTTTATAATAAGTAATGTTCTTGTTGAGAATTTAACATTTTTAATAATACAGATATTAAAATTAGAAAATAAATATAATTCATCCATTGAAAACATACTGTTTTAGAAATACGTCAGTTTGTTTCCGATCACGAATTGGTTTGACAGTTGTATAGAGTAGAATTAACTTACAAAGCACTTGCGTGCGAAATTTATCATTTAGTATCTTCGATCAACAATAGTAACTATTGTTGATCAAAGTTTGGTATTAAATGGATTGTACGTAGTAAAGCATAGTGTTTAAATTAGGACGATTCTAAAATGAGGAACATGGATAAACATTGCACTGACCTTTTACGAGCTTCCTTTATTGGAAGCGGACTCCAGTTTCTACACGTAGAAGTATATCACATATATTTATGTATTTAAATATGTGAGACTTATCCTAATAAAATTATAATCGTATCCATTAATTGAACTACGCAGAAACAAGAATAAATCATGATTGATATATGTATGTTCATGATATTTAGTATTCTAAGAAAGTGATCTATTTCAGTTCTGGTGTGAATGTATATAGATCGATGGAAATTTAACACTCAGCTGGATAGAAGACGCGTGGGTGTGACCTGATCTGAACACAGCCATGACACACGGATATCAAACTTATATATTATTTATTAGTTCTTAAATCATAAAATATATTGTAACTTCGGACATCGCGAAAGTTTAACTATGCATGTCTAGTTTACTTTTGTTTCTTGTGCTTGGATGATTAATTCGATATTCTATATTATAATTATTTGGAAATTTGCTTCGTGAGTTTTTTTAAGTTGACGAAATGAATCAGTCGAAATGAAGCTGCGATGTTTTTAAGTAACTTTTTTTTGTTGTTAAATTTTCTATTAGACAAGACACTAAAGTTTCTAAAAACCAAAGCCATCTTAATTAATACATGTTGCTTTATTCTACAAGAATTAAAATGTTATATGGATAAAATTTAACTTTTTTGTTTTAGAAATAAATAAATATAAACTAGCTTAAGTTTTTGTTTTTAATGAACATCGTCGTCTATAACATTGAAATTTTAAAAATACGTCGGATAAATCAGTCTTCATAAGATAAAAGTTCATTCAACTTGCTATTTATTCAAATGTAAATGAGTAAGAACTAAGAAGACTGAAATATAACAGGGTTGACTCATAATATACACAATAAATTGTCAACTCGTTCGAGCTCTGTCTTTATTCAAACGAATCAAAACAAGTTTTATTTTAGGGTTGTCAGGAAACCACTTATGTTTCAACGAATGTTTGTTTCATTGGCAGATATACTTGTGAGCCTCAATCCATAATTATTACCAAAACCGAGCACATCACACTCATCTTGAGAGCAAACTAGAACAGAATATGCGTTTCTTAATCTACCAACACTAATGACTTCATCGTTGATCTTTATGATTTACTAAGTATGAAATTGTATACTTAGTAATATGTAAAAGTGACGCGATATGATAAGTTCTTTATCACGGCCGAATCTAACCACGCCCTCGACCTGGCTCACGTAGAAACAAACCACTGTGAATACCCTAAACTCATCGAGCATCGAATTCACTCTCAGTGCTGACTACTGGATCTTACGTTAGCAGCAGCCATATCACAGGCTAGCGTACTAAAATACGGTATTAAAAAGACACGACTTTTTTTTATAACCTACCTAATCGTTGGTAGCCCCTAAGGGGCTATTCCAAAATCGCGTGGAGCGGCAGGTGAGCTCACGGGCTCAACCAATTTTTTTTTATTGCCCTTGAAGGCAGACGAGCGCACGGCCCACCTGATGGTGAGTGGTTACCGTCGCCCATAGACTTCAGCAATGCCAGGGGCAGAGCCAAGCCGCTGCCTACCGCTAAAAAAAACCTAAGAGAATTGCTAACACTCGATTGCTAGCAACCCTAATTCGAAAGCTATAGAAGTCGGCGGCTTTTTAAACGCACTTTGTAGTGACCGTTCGCGCTCATCAAAAAGCTCTGAGCTCTGTGATCGCCAATACTAGTTCTAGTGCTTTATTTTTCAGCACATTGTTTGTAAATACAGCTTCCACTACCTTTAATTGGACGCAGTTTTATTTTTAATAAATTGTATCCATGCATTCAGTGCCAAGAGTTTGTGTAGTAAAATTGTAATAGTCAGAAGCCGATTAAAATGAATTCCAAGATAACAATAGCTAATCGCGCATTGAGAGAATAATATGAAAATTGCCTCAATCAGGATATGAGGTCCACCAAAGATATGTAAGTTTAAGTAAATTATATAATAAATCAAACAGCACAAACTCTTCCTCAGTAGGGTATATTGGGAGTCAACATGGATACTTATTACCATCTTTCCTGTTTTGGCGGTTAAGGATCCATGCATTTCGGTGCAAAATTTCGACCTCATGTTTCAAGGTGGGTGCGACACTCACGTCGCGTAATGTACGATGTGCGAATCATTTCATATAGTGCTATTTACTGACGTAATTTTATAATTTATTTTATGTACTCGTTTTATAGCAAAATTTAGAATTAGGATCGTGGGGCAAAAAAGAAAACTAGTCCACTGTTGCACTTTTATTCTTCTTTACCAAAATCTTCTTTAGTAGGTATAATAATTAAAAATTAAGTGACACCTTATTATGCCTTGCTCATTCAATAGGGTTCGCATATTAAGTGTATAATCTATGGTCTTCGCCATCTTGCTTTTCTCTGTCATTTTTTTTTCTCTTCTTACCGTTTTCTCTCACTCACATCATAAAGCTCTGTTCCACACTCTTTTCATGTGTTTCATACGTTCCGTTCTTACTAATCCTACATAGTGTGTACATGTAGCATGTACTTCCAACGTCGCGGTCGGGATGTGTGCCAGCAACATCGTGCGGCTCTCTGGCCCACAAAAACTACACATAAATTACGACTATAGCTGTTTTGCATTACCTTTCTGGGACACGTCGTGTTTGCCCCTGAAATTGAGGCTTATTTTAAGAACACTTTAAAAGGCTTTTAGAGTTAATTTTACAAATAATGAGCTACACATTTTTTTTAAATACGCATTTCTATAGCGGTGTTTAAAAGTATTAACAGCACGGCAATTTTATTTATTTATTTGTATTGGAACTAATTTGAGGGTTTAATCTCTCATCTATCTTATTTTTTACGGTTCGATACCTGGCTATGCTATTCATCCTTTCAAAATACGGTGTGACACGAAGCAGTCATTCGATCCGAAACTGCGTCGCAGAAATAGGCAGGATGGTGCCTATGCATGCCACCTTAAAATACGCCCGAACACAGGTGGAATTAATCTCTAGATTAAACTTCTCTCCATGGTTTTTTGTGAGTGTTCGATCGTGTCCATATTCAAATAATTTCGAACTCTAATTGAATTTTATAATAATTAAACTCTTTCATAATGAGCACCAGAGAAAGATGCAAAAGCTTAGCTCATTCACAGATTACTGCTATGCTACCTGCACAACCAACTGTCAACTGAACAGATGCTATGACAACACAACAATTTTATTAATGTATTACGGGGTACGTAACTCTCTCTCCGAACCTGTACTTAGGTATTGTACCATCCCGGTACGCAAGTGTAAAGATAAGGCCACTTTCATCAGAGCTCGGTTGTTATTCTTATTTGATAGTCGCTTTCACTGTCTTGATGGACACAATGTCTATAGGTACATTATCGCCGGTCGGTTTGTGCAGGGTGGCGTTGCTTCGTTAGCGATAAGATGCGAATTGCGTATTGTAATGTCTCAAATTTTTTTTACAAGGGAAATTTTTGTTTACTTCTCTCGAAATATATGTTTGATTATTTCTTTAGATTTACGTTTTTTACAAGCTATCTCGGAAATTGTACGTGTCATTCTGCAGAATTAATCTTAACAAATGTTTTTTTATGATAATTTAATTGGTTCGGATATTTCTTTTACGAGTATATCAGTGTACGGTTTTAATTTAAATTAGTGTATATGTTAAAGAAAAGATTGGAAATTCCGGTTTTATTGTTCAAAACGAGTCAAATATAACGTGTCTACTATGATATATATCTGGTGCAAATTGCAAAATATTTTTTAAGATTGTGCTTAAGTTGTTCCCATTTTCAAGAAATCATTATACTCTAATTATTAATTATTAGATATTGTAATCATTATTAAAACAACAGCTACAAACGCAGCTACGTCCCACTGAAGAAACATAACTAGTTCTAGATGAAAAGTAAACCTAATTTCTAATTGACCATGGCTTGCTGTTTTGTCATTGTAAAGTCGAGAATTGTGCCGATGCTATTTCTAGTGACTGTTCTATTTTCAGATATAAGCAATAATTTATCCATATAGTTCTCACGGGATTACGTAAGGATCGCGGAAATAGGATATTTGAAATGACATATCGTAAATACCATAAACTATGAGTAATGCCTCTCATCTGAACTCGCTTACATAGTGACGCCAGTCTTACATCGAAATAAATCAATTTTTCATATCTCCACAAACAGTGAAAGTACTGTATTGTATTAACTAGTGGCAAAGGTCGCGAAAGGTTGCGGCCAATTTTTCAAAGGGGCCATTGTAAAAATAAATTTGGTTAGACAAATGTTATTTTATTGCGTAACGGCTATGATCGAAATTTATGTAACAAACGATCTCATTCAAAACGTTTTATTCTCGCTTTTATGAAGACGTATTGAGTTACATTACTGGCAACACTTAAATATAATTACGGTATTTTAAATAGCGGTGAATAATCTTAAACATTAAACGCGCTGCAATAGTTGAGGATAGTTGTAATCGTTCATTATGTCGTTTATTTTACACAATTTCACAATTTAAATGTCACAATTTGAAACAATAAATGTAAGATTATCTTTAGTAATTAATCGTACCGTTAATTAACTACAAATATTAAGAGAGCAGTTTATTTAGAGTAATCGAAACTCTCTATACCAGCGATCGTAGATCGATGCTCTACACTAACTCCTAACACGATTTCTCTGATTCCCTTATTTTAATTCTTTCTAGCAGTGCGGTCAAAAAAAGAAACCGTAAATCATCCCATTAATATGCTCTCAACTATTTGGAACTTCCTTTTAAGTAAAAGACAGTAATTGTGTTTTTGGACATATATATCTAATTTTCCACAATAATTGTTGCGTATTCTGTGCCTACACGGGTATGTACTACTTTCCAGCCGTATCTCTGCAACAAAGCGGTAATGTCTTTCGATTTGAAGAATGGTTTCAGTCATCCATTACCCCACCGAGTACTGAGAAAAAGTATTAAAAGACATGAATTGAAAACGTCAAATAAAAACAGTCAACATTGTATTAGCAATTAAAACAGAGAAACGATATATTATATCTATGCACATTTCGGCTTTTCGCATTAAAAGCGTACAATTTCCAAAAATATTCGAAATTGAGTTATTAATAATATGCGGAATCATTTGGTATCATCAGCATTTTTCTCATAAATACTGTCAAAACAGCGTAGTTTAGTTTTTTTTTTTAGTTTACCTATGTTTTGACTACTATTAACAAAATTAATACATAATTTTATCTTACTTTAATACCGGTAAAAAATAAATATTGCAAAGATGATTAATATTATAAATACCACATGTTAAACCTTTAAAACACTCTCCTGTAAAATTAGTATGTTTTGAGATTATACAGTTTTAATGCGAGAAGACGATTTGTGTTTGAGTGAGTGTTTTCTGTGTGCGTGTATATGTTAGTGTTGTGTGTCTATGAGAATATGAATATCATTAATGAGTAAACTGTGTACTTGATTTCGATGGGAAGCACTAACAAACGCATAGCATGTTACGTCGCAGTTAAATATCTGACTCTCGTCTACCAAGATGTGTTATTAGATTTGTGTTAGGTTTAAAAAAAAAAACTGCATTAAAGATTTGAGTCAATATGACCTTACACCGAAGTGAACGTTTTATTACTTTGCTTACTTATTTTCATACTTGCACCCTAATTTATGTAGTATTACGAAACTATTCAACCATTGTACTGAGAATCCTCTCGTGCAAGAATTTTTATAAACAATGGGCACCTTACGAGCAGAATGGCGATTGATTGCGATCGTGAAAGCAAGCGCTGGAGGCAGTGGTCCACTGGGACGGAATACTTTAGGGCTGTCATTTAATTTAAGACATATTCTCATTTGTGCTTTGATTTTTTTAAGTTAAGTATTTTTCTTGCCGTCTATAGTAATTACATAAAGTGACATACATGGTCGTCATAGTGCTTGTTTCAATTAATTTGAGATTTCCCTTTAGATCCCGGAATAAGCGAACGTATTTTAGGCAAGTTTGTGTTTAATGGGCTAGGATCTCGGTAGATTCATAGGTACACAAACAACGAGTAGAAAAAAAAACCATTTATTTTAATGTCTCACTGACTTTTTGGCGAGAACGTGAGGAGTGAAGTTGTGTGATTTGTTTTATTTTGTCCATTTAGTGTTTCTTCAGGTTTAAATGTGTAATAACGGTGGCTTATTAACTGTTTAATATCTGTGAAAGTGCACAAATGTGGGAAAATGAAACAAAGCCGCTGGATATAACTTCTCGGGATCCTCCAAAAAGTCCACTGAAAAAATCTCAGTAAATGGCCACCATTTTACTAAGATTACATTTCATCCCATATCCTTTCATTTAATTTCATCCGAGTTGATTAATGTCGCAAATTAATCATCTTCATTTCATTTCACTCCATATTATGATTTTTCTTAAAAATAAGAATATAAATTAAAATAAGACATGACTTAAAGGTCTTAGTTACCAGGTCATAAAATCCCTTAGATAATGTCTCACTTAATCGTTTTCGCAATTTTATATCTTCGTACATCCCCGTGCATGAAGGTCAGTGGCATACCGCACTGAAGCAGCGAAAGTTTATAGCTTGATTGTCAGGACAGTCAAGCACTTGCGAGGAAAGTACGGTGTTTTACTGCATTTTTGACGCCTCCGAAAACATTCACTTGTACCATCAATAAACAATCGTGAATGAATACGTTTGGCTTGGGAAAGTTGTAGACGGCTCGACGGCTTCTCGTTTCAAAATAATCAATTGCTCAAGTTATCAGGACGAATAAATACCGGAAATTGGACGGTATACGTTTGTCCAACTGTCCAGGAGAGTGTAGTTACAATTTGATTGTTAAAGTACAATTTACTAGATCCTTTTATAACGAATCATATATACGGGGCGGAAGTTGACGCGGGAAACGTACTTTAAGAACAATTTACATATAATCTAGCTAACTAAGATCCACTTCCTAATACTAGATTAACTCGTCTAAACATGAAATGTATGAAAAAATTATATATATTGAGTTTGATGAAATTATTTCTTAAATACGGTAAATACTTTTAAAGGGCACATTCTGAAGATTGTATTGAACAAAAAAAATTAATTTTCCATTCACTGTGTTCCTTTTCGTCTCTTAAAAGAAATGCTGATTTTTAATTATTCTATAAACATTCATTTCTACTCATAAATAATTCAATAGGCAACCAGTTCAATGCACCCAACAAGACAAATGTGGCATTTGCGAAGAGTTACATCCCCTCATTCGTTTCCGGAATTGATTCCTGAGAGTTCCCTACGAAACAATAGAATGCGATATATTTATCCATTGTGAATGTATACATACTACAATACATACTTTGATTGTTATCTGTTCATACTTCCCATGGGTTTTTGTGATGAGACTATTAAACATTAATTTAAACCAAATGAAGTGTTTGAAATTGGTCTAAATTTTTCTGTTAATTCGGTAACCAGTTTCTAACAGCTGGCAATTTTAAGTAGTTACGCTCGATTTAAAATTTTTAAAATCAGAAAAAAGTAAAATTATTCTTATTAATTTATATAAATTTATGCTAAACCTATTTTTTAATTCAATGTTTTTGTCATTCGAATGTTGAATTATGATAAGTCCTCAAATTCTAGCTTTGTCTAAATATAAGGTCATAAGTTGCAATAGGACATTCGAATATTATTTGTCTATTATATTATGTAAAGCAGTTATTTAAAGCTGTAACAATACGAACCAGACTTCACAAAAGGAACTCGTGTTCGTAATTAATGTAGCAAAATTAAGTATACACTGATAAGTTATTGTTGCCTTAAGCAAATATTCACGAACAAAAACTAATTAGCGCGGTCGATACAATAGGAGCGCTTCGACGGCAACTGATCCGTATTAGGTAGCCTAATTACAAACGTATTTTTTTCTTATGATTTAAAAATTTTGTTTCATAAAAAAAAAATTTAAAGGCTTCCTAACTTTTTTAATAAATGAATAGTTACCGGATATCCTTTCATGAAAATTTTTCTCGCGTTTGCGCTGATTGCAGAACCAATTTGAATTAATGTGGAATGTCAATAAGAGAGCTTTGACAGATATGAATAAAAAGTAAAAATAAATAATTTATTAACGAATTTATTATGAAAATAGAATTAAAATTCATTCATTTACATTGCAGTCTTATTTAAAATTATACGTAATATAATAACAGTAAGTATGATTAGAAGTTTATAGATCTTATAAAGATTTTATATTTCCTAAACAGAATGAAATCGCTAAGTCGTATACTTGGGGTTGGCTTTTCGAACGTGATTTAGTTCACTGAAGCGGTATATTTCACTTGGATTGACAATGTACGAGACACAGGACCGGCACCGCTTGGGGTACTATTGTGGATTGTGGAATATTCGACAATCCTTGTATTTTTCTTTACGTATACCTTAAAGGAACAACTTGGCGTCGCTCGATGGAGCAGGAGCTAGGTGTTTTGGGCCTGACATGGGATGAGCTAGAACAGACTGCCCAAGACCGATGTAAATGGAAGGATTTGATTCGAGTCCTACACCCCAGCATAGGGTAATAGGAAAGAATGAAGAAGACGTGTATCTTTTAACTTTTTTTTTACTAGCCTATGTTCTGTGATTTATTTTTAATTATTGTCTTTGTAGGCAGACGAGCATACGTCCCACCTGATGGTGAGTGGTTACCGTCGCCCATGGACTTCAGCAATGCCAGAGGCAGAGTCAAGCCGCTGCCTACCTTTAAGTACTCTCCATAAGCCTCGTTTGAAGAAGCACAAGTCATAGCGCTCGGGAAACACCGTGGAGGGGAGCTCATTCCGGAATGAATTTTTGGGTAGCTATTTAAAATGATTATTCCGTCGATAAAATTTTACGATCGCATCACCCAGAATAGAAGCACAACTGTCCAAGTTGCATTTCAAGATACATGTTTAACCACATACCGTCTGATTTCGGATTGAACTTCGCCCTTTCTTACTGCTATGAAATCTCCTTTAATTAAACTATGCAGTTTAGTGCTCTAAAGGTAGGATACGCATAACAGCCAAGTCGTCTGTGACTATAACAACTGCAAAGTAAGTGGAACATTATACATAGAGTAATAATCATAATTCAATAAATCAAATCAACGAAGTTAAGTTCAGCTCTACTCTTGATTTATTTAGAAGTCGTCGTGGCCTAAAGGATAAGACGTTCGGTGTATTCGTATCTTGCGATGCAACGGTGTTCGTATCCCACCGGCGGGTACCAATTTTTCTAATGAAATACGTACTTGACAAATGTTCACGATCTTCCGACGACTTCCACGGTGAAGGAATGACATCGTGTAATAAAAATCAAGCCCGCAAAATTATAATTTGCATAATTACTGGTGGTAGGACACCTTGTGAGTCCGCACGGGTAGGTGCCACCACCCCGCCTGCTTATTTCTATCGTGAAGCAGTAATTCGTTTCGGTTTGAAGGGTGGGGCAGCCGTTGGAACCATACTGAGACCTTATAACTCATATCTCAAGGTGGGTAGCGACATTCACGTTGTAGATGTCTATGGGCTCCGGTAACCACTTAACATCAGGTGGGCCGTGAGCTCGTCGACCCATATAAGCTATAAAAAAAATGAGCTCATCATTTTCTTCTACCATCACACTGAAGCTTAGCCCCTTGTCACAGTGTCTATTCAAGTATTGTTTTTGCGGCACATCAAGCGACGTTTTATATATATATTTCGTATAGTATTGTTGTTGATTGGAAAGGCCTCAAGTTCATGGGAATAGGGCACGTGGAATCCTATGTAACGCGGCACTGACATACTTGAGTGGTCATTTCCACAGATATCGAATCCACTGCGAGAAACTCTAGTCATTACACTGTTTACCGTTACAGCTCAATCCGTAATGCTATCATTCAATTTGTGATTACTTTTTAGTTTCTAATCCTTCTATCTAGTAAAAATGAGTAAAGAACCAACGGCCTTAAAATTATATTTCATACAAATTATTGCAATTTTAAATTTTTGGCATATAAATAAATAAACCAAGAGATAAGAAATTATAAAATATATACAAAAAAAAAGAAAGCCGGCCTTATCGGAATAACTGTAGTAACTAGTCCAAGTCAATGAAATAGGCAATATTAAGGATGAAACAAAAGCTACTGGCCCCAGATCTTGATAAAATTTTCATGGTGGACCCAAGACAAGTACCAGTTTTCAAATAAAAAAAAAACATCATCAAAATCGTCAAGAGAAAAACAGTTTAAAAATACGCTCGAAATGAGAATCTCCTTTTTTTAAATCGATACAAACTAATGTGAAATGCCGTTTTGTTTAAAAAAAACAATAAAAAATTACTAGAAATTTCCATTCGCTAATAAAACTTACGAACACAAATAATTACACAGGAATCTACAAACTGATTCACCCTGATTACGCAGTATATCTCAGCGTAAAATAAATTGACCATTTAACGTTATAAAATAAACGAAGCTGTTCACCTACATTCGGATGAAATGAGACATAATAAAATCATTAATTCATACCGTAATGGAAATTCAACCGCCGCGATAAAAATGTTGGGCGCGGTACAGAATTACGGTCTAATTAATTTTTAGAAAAGAAAGAAAGAAAAAAAAACTCTTCAATTGACTAATAGTCTTAACAGGTTTAATTTATATACTTCTAGTGACACTAATAATAAGTTATTACGAGATTAAAATAACGCATTATTATTTAAAAACGACGTTTTGTTAGTCGTGTTCTTGCAAATTATATTTTAATTAAATACGTTATTAATTCGATTTTTTACAAAATAAAATATCGTTAGTATCAAAAGCAAGCGTTGGACAACGGTATCTTTATTATAATTAGTCTATTAAAACGAGTCTGCGATTTAAAAATATGTTACCATTATTTAGCTATTGAAAGCCGAAATGATGTAAATGGTAGGACATCGAATGGCCACCTGCTGTTCGTATACTGTCGTATTTAATGTAAAATAAACTAAATCATCGAACGAATTATTAAAAAATTACATTCAAATACAAATACTAATCGCATGTAAATCATCATTAATACGAATTATGCGTTGTTAATGTTCAACTAATTGAATCCACCTTATTCGAATGTTATATATAGTAACTGTTGTCTTTTACGATAAAAATAATTAATGTTTTCATGCGCGAATGCAATTTGTTAAAACGATTGCATCGGCTTTGGTCAGTAAGCAGTGGAAGAGTTTCCGATATCTAGTTCCATTCATTTAAAACCACTATCGTGGGATATAAATGGTTTTGCCTGTTGAAAAGGGTATTGGTTTAATGATGCTTGTTTTTCCACTATACACTTGTGTCAAGTACGATAACAGTAAAACTCTACTAATGAACTTAGCAGTACGGCTACGACCCGACAACAAATATTAGTCAATAACCTGAAAAGGTAACGTACAAATGAAGCAAGGCAAAACTGAAACACATGCACAACGCAATAAAAATATAAATAAATATTCACATACAATAAACCTATTAATTTTCTTTAAATTTTACTAATATAAATGAATATTAATACTTATACACATATTTACATCGAATAAGTTTTGAACAAAAAAGCTCTAAAGAAATTTCTCGTAATTTTTTCCTATTAAGAAAAAAAATAATTAAGGATACCGATGCAAAACACAGGAAAAAGACTTCCTAACAAACGTAAAAATTAAATTTCAGGCAATTAAATAGCTATAGAAGTAAAATTAATGTTTTCGATATAGTAATTAAGACGTTCAAAATCAATTTGGTGTGTTTATATAGCGTTATCTAGATGTATTCTCGATTGCTTTATCAAACTGGAGCAATTGAAATACGACTTCCACACATCCAACTGTTTATAATTCGAAATTTGTATCAGTTAGTTTTTAGAATTTTTATCACTGCTATATCATTAGTAATCAAGTAAATATTTCGGCTGGCTGATCCTTCGGCTGGTCGTAGGACCGTCGAGGCGATTCGCCCGGTCCTTGTGGATTGGGTGAATCGTGACAGAGGACGCCTCACTTTCCGGCTCACGCAGGTGCTCACTGGGCATGGTTGCTTCGGTGAGTTCCTGCACCGGATCAGAGCCGAGCCGACGGCAGAGTGCCACCATTGTGATTGCGACTTGGACACGGCAGAGCATACGCTCGTCGCCTGCCCCGCATGGGAGGGGTGGCGCCGTGTCCTCGTCGCAAAAGTAGGAAACGACTTGTCGTTGCCGAGTGTTGTGGCATCGATGCTCGGCGACGACGAGTCGTGGAAGGCGATGCTCGACTTCTGCGAGTGCACCATCTCGCAGAAGGAGGCGGCGGGGCGCGTGAGAGACGCACAATCCCGCCGCCGTCGAGCGGGGGCCAGGGAGGCGGATCTCGCCCAAGCCCTGGCCCTCTAAGTGTTTCGGGTCCCCCCTCACATGTCGGTCTGGGGACCGGCGAGGGGGGCCTAAGAAGACGACGTGCAAGCTGCTCTGCACGCGTTTTACGCAAGAGCATCCGGGTGATGGAAGGCCGGCTATCCTCGACCCACGCTGGTTCTGGTCCAGCGGGGTATTCCGTAGGATAGCTCACTCTAACCGGCGCCATCTAGGCGGGCTTCGGATAGCCTGCCGACCGAGAGGGCTGGTGGTCGTGGCGCCGACGACCGCCGGTCCGGCGTCCCGAGGGGGAGGGTGATGGGAGAGATGTGCTCCGCACTAAACGCTTCACTTTCCCCCCTTTGCCTCTTCATGAGTTCTGTCTCATGCGAGGTTTGGACGTTGGTTGTTGAGCGACAGGAGGTTTTAGTCAGTTCGACTCTGACATGCTCCGCCCTCTATCCCCAGTGGAGGGCGGAAGTCCGGCGATTTCCTCCTGAGAAAAAAAAAAAAAAAAAGTATATATTTAATTAAAACTACATTTACGTACATTTACATGTCTTAATTTAGCTTTTATTATTTTTATTTTATTTACCGACGTTTCGAATGTTATATAGTTTTCTTGGTCACTGATGACTGAAGTTTTCGTTCAGATTTGAATGTTGTACTGACTACCATCTAATAAAAATATTTCCAGACATAGGTATGTGTTACATTTTATTTATTTTTTTATTGCTAGATGAGTGGACGAGCTCACAGCCCACCTATTGTTAAGTGGTTACTGGAGCCCATAGACATTTACGACGTAAATGCGCCACCCACCTTGAGATATAAGTTCTAAGGTCTCAAGTATAGTTAAAACGGCTGCCCCACCCTTCAAACCGAAACGCATTACTGAGGGCCGTGAAGCAGTAAGCAGTACCCACACTGCCACTTTTTTATACAGAAACAAATCTTGAAATCTAGCAGTTCGTTTGAGTTAGAATATCATATCATGTATGGAGAGATATTAGAATTCTCTAAATTAGGGTGTTTTATTTTCATATTTAAATGGCCTATTGCTATTTTATCGATTTAGTGCGATTTTGTCAGATCTTATAAAATAGCAGGCACTATTGTCTAGACTCTAGACCATGTTAACAAACTACAAGTGAATGAATGCGCTGCTCATGTGCTACGAGTCAATATCCTAGAAATTTTATGGAAAAAATGGAGGACCCATAGATAAAAGTAAGGCTTTAAAAACAAGAAAACCCACAATAAAAAAACAATAGAACAATAATTTAGTTTCACTACGAATGTCATCTTTAACCATACAAATTAACAACAACAAATTTTATTTCACAATTTTTTTTATATAACAAAATCTCGGTAGGCAGCGGCTTCGCTTTGCCCCTGGCATTGTTGAAGTCCACGGGCGACGGTAACCACTCACCGTCAGGTCGGCCGTATGCTTGTCTGCCTACAAGGGCAATAAAAAAATTAAGATCTGTGAGTCTCTAATGTCCAAATTATAAGTTCTTACTAAATGCGTATGAAATTAAACGTGGTAAGTACCTTATTAGAAAAAAAAATCACCTCTGTCTGCCGATTAATCTTTGAAATCTCTGAAAAATCTGATCGAAAATGAGAAGTATTATTAATTATTTTCAGATAAAACCATAACAAAATGTGAGCAGGCTTTTTTTTTTTATAGCTTGTTTAACATAAACGTTTTTGTCGAATTCATATCGATGTTTTCTACAAGCACTATCAAAAATATTTAGCTGTCATAGTTCTTTGATCATACAAATCAAAAATGGCTTGTGCACATAACATTGTAAAACCTACATAAAGTTTGAGCTAACGCGTCCTGTTTGAGATTTATTAATAATGCGTGGGTTCAATACATTTTCGTTTTTTAACCTGCTCTGTAACATCTGGCTTTGAGAGACCTCATTCTTTACTTCTATACATCGCATTTGTTTATGACACTACCAAACTACATATCATTTCTAGTATTGTATAATATAATATACAACTATATAATATTGTGGTGTGGTCTGGTCACGATGGATTAGACGAGAGTAAATAATACGTCCATTCAGTTTGAAGGTCCGATTTATTGTGTAAAATATGTATTTAGTTACAAGACAGTAAGACAGTAGTGCTGAAGAAGCACTTTAAATAAGGCTGTATACATACTTGAATGTTTACACACTACAATATAATGTTGTTTTAAAAATTAACAATTTGTGACGATCTTTAAAATCTAAAATGTTACTGTGTACAGTTTTCTATGGTTTGTTTAGCTTTTGCGGCTGCACAGATCTTTGTCTTCAGTGCGTGTCATATATTTTCTTTAACACATACTGTTCGTCATTGTATACAGAAGAAAAGATTCTCTAACATATTCATTCATGACTAATTATCGATCAATAAAGTCCATTAGCACTTTTAAGGGTACACACAAACATTGTGGGAATCTTTAGAAAGTTGTCATAAAAACCGGATTAAACCAGTGTCGAATTTGCGAGGAGAAACCTCACAGTTACAAGCACTTCGTACTATCGACTTTTTTTTTTTTTTTTTTTTACTATTATAAGTATGCCTATCTCTTTGATCGTCTCTGTCCTATGTGCATTAATATTCATATCATATCTACATTTCTTAATTTACAAGCAAATCACAATCTTGTACTATTTAAATTTAAATCGATTTTCAATAAATTAATCTATAATCACTGTCGCATTAGATTTAATTATATCGTCAAATCGATCGACCCGACGGACCGTGATTTTTATCTCAAGTCTCTTCTGTAACTTGTGTTTGTAAACTGAAATACCTAACAGCCTTAAATAATTAATCTAATTCGAAATTTCGATTATGTACGGGCTCTGCTTTTGATAATGAATAACCGTTGATGAAAAAGACTGCTCTTTTTTAAACGGTTTTATTTAGAATCGCTTAAATGGCGCCATATTATGCGTCTGACCGAGATTTAGTGATAACAAATGCACAGAACGTCCCCTCGTTTGAATATTTTGTGTTAATCTATGTTCTATGATCGTTCTATGTCGATCTATGATGTTTTTATGTTAATGTTAATTATCGACCTATCTAATTATGTTAGTGATTAAGTAGTGATAGCTTTTGAGAACATTATTATATATTTAATTTTGCATAAAAATTAGATAATTATACGGTTTAATTTTGTCTTTTTTTGTCATTACATTATTTCTGACGTTTCTAATATTTTACAGGAGTCGTGGTTACGGACGACGAAACTAGACTAAAAGTAGTTTTAATTAATTGTACAACTTGTGAAAATCGAATAAAATACTATATTTTATTTTTTATTTTATTTTGAAAATTATTATGAATGTAGGAAGAAACCTTTTGGATTTAAATTGCAATTCTAACTCTAAAGAGTTCCATATGGTAAGCAGTTGCTTATTCACTCTTACTTACAATAGGACCTTCAAATAACGTTATAGGGAAGGGAATAAAGTATTATCATTTAAATATTTTTAGACCAAATTAAAAAAAAAAATTTTTAAAATTTGGCAATAATAATCACTTATTTTTCATTACATAACGCAACAAAAGTCTGAAAGGTCTACATCAGTCGCAGGAATAAAAAATATAATCATTATAAATTATAGAAAGAATTACCTACGCAGAGTTTCGATGTCGGCGCCATTATTATCTATCCGTCAAGATCTCTATCACCAATTCAGATGGGCACCGCATTTCCTCAACAATTTATGCGGGTATACGACATTGGCAATAAACTAGCGGCGAAGCTTTATACAGTTTGTACTATTTATTAGATACAATATATACATTTTTAGAGTGTGAGGAAACCGTTGCCAAAGATACATTTGTTATAGTAATATAGTTTAATGAATCGAAAAATACTCTTTTTTTATTATAAAAGTAGCGTTGGATTAGTGTTTCGTGTAATCGCTACGTAATTGCCATAAGTTAGTAAAGCAATCATTAGAAGAGTATAATTAGTAGAATATCATTCGCAGAAATACTAGTCCAAGCCTTCCCTTGGCCTCGCATGTTTCGGGTGAGTTCTGACTCATCTTAGGCTAGTTTTTTTAATTTATTTTTTCCTACCTGTGCGTGTAGGTGAGCTCTCGGAGCTCAAGCTGGAGGTGTTGCTAACACTGGCCCTAGCAAGAACAGTGCTTTGCAGAATCTACCATCAGATCGAAAATGCGACCCACTGAGAAGATCCGGCGAGAAACTCACTGGGCTGTACCTGTCGGTTAATTTACTCGCTGAGTTCTTCGTCGCGAGCGACGGCTTCGGCGAGAACTGTGACCGGTGTTTGACTTATATGCGTTAATGGATCGGGTGGTACCGTAATGACGTGTTTAAGGCGACGTCTATTGTTTATCATTCGGTCCACAGGATCGGGTATGGCTAGGACGAAGGTTGTTGAATGACAGAGTTTTAGCCGGTTCAAATTTGACATGCCCCGCCCACCGCTCCAGTTGCGTAAACGAAAAACCGTCGACAACTGCTACAAATACATCTCCTTTTTCGGGAATGATTTCGATTTCGGTGTTCGAATCCCGTAAGCGGGTACTAATTTTTGTAATGAAATATGCACTTAACAAATGTTCAGGATTGGCTTCCACGGTGAAGGAATAAGTAACATCGTGTAATAAAAATCAAACCCGCAAAATTATAATTTGCGTAATTACTGGTGGTAGGACCTCTTGTGAGTCCGCACGGGTAGGTGCCACCACCCCGGCTATTTCTGCCGTGAAGCAGTAATGCGTTTCGGTTTGAAGGGTGGGGTAGCCGTTGTAACTATACTGAGACCTTAGAACTTATATCTCAAGGTGGGTAGCGCATTTACGTTGTAGATGTCTATGGGCTCCAGTAAACGCTTCACTATCAGCTCGTCTACCCATCTAAGTAATAAAAAAAACAATAAAAAAACCTTTTAAGACTTGAATTTAGCACTTATTTCTTGTCAGAAATTATATCTGAAAGAATTAAACTAATCATACTAAACTAAGCAGTAAAATGAGAGATCACTCGTTGCCACACCTTGAAAGTATAAAAAAAAAATTGTGTATTAATACATATTATGTACGAGTTTTTATTGCTTAGATGGGTGGACGAGCTCACAGCCCACCTGGTGTTAAGTGGTTACCGGAGCCCATAGACATCTACAACGTAAAAGCGTCACCCATTTTGAGATATAAGTTCTAATGTCTCAGTATAGTTACATACGTGATTGAATAATACTTAAATATTGGTTGATACGGCAATTTCAGAAATGATGTGTAGAAATTCAAGGGAATCGCCGCTTTTATCAATATTTCTAAGCTTTGATATTTGGATATGAATCATTTTGTTTGCGATTTTTAAATATATGGCATTGTGATGTTGTATTAACAAATTTTTCGCGTTTTTGTTATATTAATCACGTCATGTCAACGTTCGAATTTTACCTAATCGTGTTATTAAAACCTCCGTTTTAATGCCAGAAATTACTACATTCATTTTTTAAAGGATTTTATGACCTGGTAACTAAGACCTTTAGGTCAAGTCTTATTTTAATTATAATGAACATTCACTACTTGCGTTCCCGCCAAAAAGTCACTAAATTCGTTTAAGCAAACTATAACCTCAAAAGCTAAGAACGTATCAGCTAACTTTCTGTGTGAAGGTAGAAGTTAAAACAATGGCATGTGGGTTATTTGCACGTAATACATTACATTGGTGCTGTATAACAGATGATCTAACGGAATATGGGTTGTTTACAATGATCGTTACTAAGAGAACTGTAGATTAGTAATTGATTTGAACCTGTATGGGAATACAATCTTCTCCAGTTTACTGCCAATGAATTGCTGTGCGATTCGATTTTAAGAATAGAAATCCAAATCAGACTGCATTGATTTGGATTTATTTAAATTTTAATTACTAAAATTTAAAAGCGTACATTTAACTTTTACCTTGGTTGCTATTAGGCACTAATTTATGTGTATTAACTATGTTTTAAGCCACAGTTTTACGATCCGCATTTTTCTTATTAACTCATCTCAGCAGATAGCTATAATATTTAGTGGAAGGATTCAGTTAAAATATAGTGTTCGTGCTACCAATATCTCGCTTATTACTACTATTATCTAGGAAGGATAACGGGGCGTTAACACTAAAAGCTACATGAAATTTGGTTACCTTTTTCATTTCATGTTGTTAAATATATAGATACGATACAAGATACGCTAGAAAAACCACTTAGCATTGAGCCACGAATTGAAAAACACTATTTCATTATATTAAACGTGTATATTTGATATGTAAATTTTGAAATTATTTTTTGTTTTAATTTTTTTTATTGTATAGATGGGCGGACGAGCTCACAGCCCACCTTAAGTGGTTACCGGAGCCCATATACATCTACAACGTAAATGCCACCACCTTCCTTGAGATATAAGTTCTAAGGTCTCAGTATAGTTACAATGGCTGCCTCAGCCTTCCAACTGAAACGCATTCTGAAACTGCTTCACGGCAGAAATAGACAGGGTGGTGGTACCTGCCCGTGCGGACTTACAAGAGGTCCTACCACCAGTAAATATCCAGACAAACCTTAAAAGTCTCAATTAATTAACGATACGTGTTCGTTTAAATTTCATTTTCAAGTTAATTTAAAAATAATCATTTATATATAATATTTAGATCCCAATACATCTCAAATATTTTACCGAGAATTACACATGACGACTGAACAGTTAACACGTAACAGTTAGATCATAAAATAACACCATTGCGAATACGAAAAAAAAAGTAATCGAAATAATAGCTCCAATAACGTTCTCATCGTAACAAGCGAACGTTTGGATCGAAAGTTTGAAAAACCAAAGCAATTTTTATAATCCAATTTGTTTCTCATAAAACCCGTTGGCCGATCTATCGGCACCGAAATTCGCACATAGTCTATAATTTAAGAGACGGCTGTGCACCGAATAACTACCGCAAGGAACCGCAGGCAACTCTGAACCGGTAGGGCTGACGAATACCTAGTTTAAAATTACTGATTTGGTTATTTATTACATTTATTTTTTACCTTCATACGCGAATTCGTACCAATATTATATATTTTCATATTTTATTTATAAACATATTTTATTTTATAAATTAATATTAGAAATGTGAAAGTGTGTGTGTTTGTGTTTGCGCTTAATTCACGTCGAAACAAAGCAAAGAAATGGCATGTCCGTGGCAAAGTGATAGAATTATGCAAGGACATTGACATAAGCTATATTATATCCCGAAAAAAAATTTCATTCTCTCGCGAAACTACACTAAACTGTTCGTTGCCCACGCGGGCGAAGCCGTGGTTAACATTATTATATAATGATGCAATGTATTATCTTAAAGCAGTAATAAATCCAAAAAGTACGAAATAAATAGTAAGCAATAGTAGCTTCACATATTTATAATAATCACATTACGATATTAATGATCGGTTATGTTTCGAATTACGATATTGGATATACGAAATGAATAATAGATATTAAAAGTAACTAGATGCTAAAATTTTGTATATTTATATTTCAGTACCGGAATTTCTGAAGCACCTTTGTAATTTGAAATTTGATGTAACGGAAATGACACTCGAAAAGCAAAACCATACATATTTTATCTATAGGATTTAAGCCTGCGAATGAATGAGCTAGAATACTTCCGAAGGTTTCACTTTCACCATAAATTAATTGCCACATGAGATTTTTGGTGTCCATGTCACTAATAATATTTTAAGCGTATGAAACATGTCGTTTAAGCGTATGTCATGTACATGTGCAATAAATCTGTCGACTTTCAACACGATGTTACGTTAATTTGACTTTAAATTTTATTTAAAGTTTAAATCATGACACTTGATAATGAATAATTTAATGACGTTACCATAAAATATTCGTATCCTAAAATATTGTTACAATATTGCTGTTGAATATTTTTATATTTAAATTTACTTATAATTATACTTTTTTTTTTAAATTACATTTACTTAAAGTTATAATTATATTTACTACTTTACTCATATGACTTTTTTATACATTGTTTTTAAGATCACGGTACTTTGTAGAGCGAAGACTTTTTGGAATGTTGTGTTTTGATTGTTCATTTGATGTCAACCCTACGCTATACCGGTTCCGTGACAATATGAATGATCACTGTCGACGAACTCCGATGTCTGTCTGTCATCTGCAAAAACATTTGGACGGGCCACTTAAACTCGATAGAAACGAATCGATACGGCGAGCCTTGCACTTTTTGCTTGCGTCCAGACACCGACATCTGGAGAATATTTCATTGTTGTCAATTTTTTGCAACACCCAAAACAGTCTTAAGCTTACTTAATTCAAAATAAATGTAATTTCCTATAGTCTGTTCGAAATCATTAAGACGAACTCGGATACAAAATGCATTGCGGTTCTACAAGATGGCCAACTAACACGATTTGTGTCGAACNCCTTGCACTTTTTGCTTGCGTCCAGACACCGACATCTGGAGAATATTTCATTGTTGTCAATTTTTTGCAACACCCAAAACAGTCTTAAGCTTACTTAATTCAAAATAAATGTAATTTCCTATAGTCTGTTCGAAATCATTAAGACGAACTCGGATACAAAATGCATTGCGGTTCTACAAGATGGCCAACTAACACGATTTGTGTCGAACTTGTTGTATTGTAGGTTTTTAGGATGGAGAAATTTATACTGCATATAGGGTCACGATGATCGATGACCTCCGAACTCGAATGGTTCATTGAGCACAGCAAGCAGCTGAGCGCTGTGAGTCCATTCAGCCGTATGACGCTATCGCTGCGCCCGTCAGTGTCGCTCCCAAACACAGATCGCGTTGCACGCGCCGCGTAATCCGAGCAATTTAAGAATTCGTTATTTACAATTTTATAAAGCGCGGGAAACTTGACGTTTATAGAAGAAAAAAATTTTTTTTTGTCTTATCTGTAAACATTGACAATTTTGTTTTATAAATTGAAAATTGAATGTGAAATGCAGCAATGTTCTGTTAGATTGTGATCGCCCTACATAGTGATAAACATTGTTATAAGATGACGTCTGTTTACAACGAGGTGAGTTACAATATTTTAAGCTGACAGACTTAGTTTTGCCGAGTAATTTTATAATATTTCCGATATAATCTATGTGATTTGAAAATATTTATAGTAAAGACATAAGCGACCATTATACGTATAAATTAAAAAAGGAATAGTTTTTAAATTATAAAATTATTATTAAAATTCATTCCTACGCTTATTTTTGCATCCGAATATTTTCTATAAGTTTTATCTATACACTTAAACATATCACACAAACGTATGTTATCAAATTATCAACACAAACAGAGCTTGAGCCCAAAGTAATATTTCTCATGCTTAACAGTTAGTTCACTAGCCGAGTCAATATTTGATTTTGTAACCGTTCGTTTCCAGCCAACGACAACATCAACAATAATATTAACGAAGCAATCTTTGATAATCCATGGCCGCAATACCGCATTTTGCTGAGATTTTCAAAATTCAAAATGGTTCCGCATATTACGATTTACGTTAGGTGTGCAGTTTGCTCATGTAAGCCTATACATATTTCATTTCGCAATGTGAAACTGTTATTATTCTAAAGAACTTCTTTGAAAATAAACACTCGTAATTCCAAATTAGGGTTAGAATGCATTACTAAAAAGAGAATACAATGTCATCTAACAAGATGGTTGTCAAACGTTAAGTAACTATGGTATGGTGTTATTACAACAACCACAGAATAGATAGGGACGTGTTTGTTACATTTAAGACTAATGCGACAAAATAAAACCGTAAACTTTTTATATAGTCTGAGTCGCTAAACGTTTCGAACCAGACTTTTATAGTAAAATAATTAATTAATGTTTTAGTTATAAAATAAATCTGTATAAAGCTCCGAGGCTTAAGATCCACAACGATGTCAATATACTCACTAAGCTTATCGATGAGTCAGAGAATGTCAATTAAGTAATCATAATTTATTGTTTAACAATATTCTTTAGTATTTCACCTGGAAGAGATCGTGTTATATCATAAGATTCATCAACTCTTGTATTTAATGAAATGGAATGAAATCGAAACTAAATAAAGGTTTTTGCACAATGGTTTTGATATTTTACCATGTTTAATATACGCGTGTATACACACACACACACACACACACACAAATATACTTCTCATTTTGTTTCATTTGAAGTCTGTTACAACTTCTCCTAATCCTATTCGCGTTTGAACATACATAATAATATATTGTTATTATGTATCTGTTAATTGATAAAATTGTTAAACTCATTCATACCGAAACGCCTAAACGCTAATGGTCGTGAAATTAATAAGGATGCCATTAATTAACATTGCGAATGCCTCGCGAATATCTTAATTAGGAGCCTCCTCGTTTTGACTGATTATCATAATTAATTATCTTCTAGATTTCATTGTATTTTTATATGATTTCTGGTTTTCTTTGATGAGTTTAAGTTTTTATTTCTACAAATATTTGCTTAATTTAATGGCTTTTGATTTTAACGACATATCGAATGGCTTTTAAAACGTAGAACACGGGAATTAATGCAATATTTACTTTGATAATTTCACGACTTTAAAACGTCGCAATTTAAAAAAAAATGATTTGTAACTTCGTAAAATTTATGATTTGGATAATCGATTCGTTTTTATTGTTAAACGGAAAAGAATAAAATCGTATAAAATGTTGGGCTAATTAGAAGAGTATAAAGTAGAAGAGTTTATTACTGGTGGTAGGACCTCTTGTGAGTCCGCGCGAGTAGGTTACCACCACCCTGCCTATTTCTGCCGTGAAGTAGTAATGCGTTTCGGTTTGAAGGGTGGGGCAGCCGTTGTAATTATACTTGAGACCTTAGAACTTATATCTCAAGGTGGGTGGTGGCATTTACGTTCTAGACGTTTATGTGCCCCAGTAACCACTTAACACCTGGTGGGCTGTGAGCTCGTCCACCCATCTAATCAATAATATATTTATAGACACTAACTATGAAATCATCGTATTTCGGTTTATACAATTGAAGTCGGCTGCCGTTTCACGATAAACAATTTTTGTATCGGTAAAGTTAAACAATAATAAATAAATAAAACTTTTTATAGAAAAAAGTATTTCTATCATACAAATAAACATCACTACAATAATTCCATACTGATTTTATACTAGGTTTTTTACCGACATTTAAGACCATTAAAAAATTACGGATAAAAATAAATAAACATACTTCATCCCTGGTTCTTTAACCCATAGACACAGCCCACTGCGTTTCTCGCCGGACCTCCTCAGTGGGTCGCGTTTCCGATCAGGTGGTAGATTCAGCGAAGCACTGCTGCTAGGGCCAGTATTAGCAACACTCCGGTTTGAGCCCCGTGAGCTCACCTACATGTTAGGGCGAAGCTGAAATAGCCTCTCAAGGCTATCAGCATAGGTAGAAAAAAAAAAGAAAAACCTGGTTCTGTTCGTTAGAATTTAAAGAGCTTCAATACGATTGTAATGCTATTTCTTGCGTTATTGATAGCGCTTTTATGTATTTATTTATAACTTCATATACTAGAAAGTATAAAGGCGGACTTAATACCATAGGCATTCTCTAACAGTCTACCTTAGGGGAGTGCAGAGATGAACCTTGGTAGGTGTAGTGTGAAGGTGATATTACTGAAACATATTTGTATATATAATATATTTTATATTTTAGGATAAGTAGTTTATGTACATAAAATTTAAGACAGTAATAAGAATTATACTCGTAGTGCTACAATCCAAGTTGTATTTTCAAACGTGCGGCTTACGTATCCCCGTGATTCGTCCACAAATTCAAGACAACGTTTTTTTTTTTATCTCCCCATCTCCCCCTCTCCATTTATTACGCTGCGTGTAAACACACCCGAATTATCTAATGTCTCTCACCACACGACATGTGTGCCTAATATATCTGGGCTTCGTTTCCGATGTTTATTTAAAACGGTTTGCGGGTCGCATCAATCAGTAGTTTTGTTTTGAATCGCGAACCACCTAACGAAAGTCGATAGCGATAAGCAAGAAATCTTTCCTTAAGCTAGTCAAGAGTCAATTGAATACGATCTGAATGATACAACACGAACAAACACAAAGAAATCAAACCACCAATATTTCTTTTTAATATCAATAATTATTCGATGTTTATTAGGTATGTCATTTTTTAAGGTGAACTTTGGCCAATAGATTATTTTTGGTCGTATCTGCCTTGACGGTTGAGAGTCAAGTGCATTGGCAGATTACGTGCTCGTGTGACTTGTGACCCGGTCTGATGTGTGGTTCTCGTGCAAGAGGTCACAGACACGTGATCGGATAAATATCACACGTATCTTTGAAATATTGTAAGGATTTTTAGTTTTTTTTTTGAAAATCATGCAAGAAGTACTTTAAAATAAGTGCGATTTCACTTATTACTATTACTATTTCACTCAGGCGACACATTATAAATATGTATAAATAATTATTGAGATAAATAAAAGGTATTTATTTACGTTTTCAATGAAACACAATTTTCGAACTTCACGAATGAATTAATACTTCAATAACAGAATTGCTTTCACAACTTTCAAATGGTTTGATAACGTGTGCTGTACATTTTATTTTCTATACAAAGTTCACTGACTTTCACTATCATTAATCTTATATTTTGACCATTATTTTCGTATCAGCGGTTGTTATAAGACGTGCCGGAAAGTACTGTACTAATCTCTTGCAAAATACGATTTCACTTGTATATTTATATGTTTACGAAACTTTAAAAGAAAAAAAATTAATATAATTTACGAAACATTTTTTTGCTCAATAAATTACGGTTGCAAATATTGTGGTCCCATTAAAAAGATTGTAGTTAACGAACGTATAGTTAATCCGTTGCATTTGTAATACAATTTGCGTGTTCTACTCGGATACTGAACTATTGGTTGTTTTAAAAAAAAACGATACGAAAATATAATTTAAAACTATTTTTACGTTTTCATATCGGGTATTTATTTTGTCGTCATTTGTCACATAATTTACGAGACAAACTATATTACCATTACCTAACCCAAATATCAACCCGTTTAGTTTCGCATCGGATCTTCTCAGCGGGTCGCGATTCCTATCCGGTAGTAGATTCATTCGCGCAGCAGCTGCTATTGAGTTGTTAGGTCTCCTTTGGAGGCACTCGGGTAGCTGTTAGCAAATCCCACCCCTCCTGGCTGAATCCGTGCTCACTCACCTGTCCTGGTGAATCTGGAAATTCCTCTGGGCCCCCAGTAATCTTTCAATCATAAAAAAAACCATTACCATTAGCATTACCAAACCTAATTAAGACACTGTTCTTAAGCGTTCTTTCTAAAGGACAAGATGCTCAATGTACTCATATGTTATTAATATGAAAATCTACACTATTCTTGAAAATTACTGGATTTATCGTGTGCCGATACAAGTAGGTTACCGCCCGATCTATTTCTGTCCTGAACGAATACGAGTCTTTGACCTCATATCTCAAGGTGTCATGGTTTTCAACTTGTAATGTCTACGGGATCCATTAAAAAAAACTTAACATCGGG
Source organism: Bombyx mandarina (assembly GCF_003987935.1). The sequence continues at coordinate 404,980 of NW_021011538.1, forward strand.
CGAGTAATGAGCAGCAGAGAATTGATTTTGGAAAATAACAATCGCAAGATCGTTAGTAATTTTAAAACAATATTAAAACCAACAAGCTGTATAAATATGAACTCACTAAGCCATTAAGCTAATAACAATAAGTACAGGTCCAAAAATGTCATAAATGCTTTATAGTTAGTTCTAAAATAAACGGTTTCTTATTTACGCAGTTCTTGTAAACGTACGTTAAAAATGTTTATAAATTCTTAACGCGATCTCTCATTAACTCAATATGAATACATTTGACCCGTCTGGACATGGTGCCCATATGTTGGATGACGTCACCCGCATGACTCACCGCTCGCGTCGTCTGGTAACGATTTATATTCGAAATCTATTTGAATTTAGGGCATTTCATGAGAACGTAACAAGTCTCGGGTGTATTTAAGTAAGTAGGTATGTAGTCGAAAATTAGCTCGAATTTATTGCGTCTGATGAAGCGTTACGTAGTTTGAATCACCATCTAACCGACTATATGTGAGTCTAGGAGGTATTTTGTGTCGCATCACTATTCTCTGCTGTCTAAATCCAAACAATCTATACGGTTGTTGATCAAGATATACCTTGCCTGATGGCTTCTTTGAATTACTGTAACTAATTGTATTATGTTACTATATTGTTGAATTATAGTATGACGAACATTTCATATCAGTGCGAAAAGTTGAGTTCAATCCAGAATCAGCCGGTATGTGTAAAACATATATCTTGCAATACAACTTGGACAGTAACGGTGTTCTGTGCTTCTATTCTGGGTGACGCGATCGTAAAATTTTATCGATGGAAAAACCATTTCAAATAGCTACCCAAAAATTCATTCCGGCTTTGGAATTAGTTCCCCTCAACGGTGTTTCCCGAGCGCTATGACTCGTCCTTCTTCAAACGCGGCTTGTGGAGAGTACTTAACGGTAGACAGCGGCTTGGCTCTGGCCCTGGCATTGCTGAAGTCCATGGGCGACGGTAACCACTCACCATCAAGTGGGCCGTATACTCGTCTGCCTGCAAGGACAATAAAATAAAACATTCTCATTAAGCATCTGCAACAGTCAAAATGATGTTCGCACTTTATTTTTCAACGTAATTCCTATCTTAAATACCGGTGATAAGGTCCATAATGAATTCGCGTAACACCGTCCTGTATAGTTCAGTTGCGAATCAAATAAACGCTGGGTTTGAAGATCACCATATCTGTAATTCCTAATACTTTTTGAGATGAAAGTCTAATTTTTCTATTAATCGATTCATCTCCCTTACGAAAAGTATGCCTCATATAATCAAGTGCCAAGAGTTTAAACTGTATTTTTATTAGAACATAATAACGTTGGTGATGATTTTACTCGCCACCGGTAAAATTCGCAACATTAAAACGTTATAAATTTACAGTATATGACATCGATTAGACATTAAACTTCAATAAATCCTACTTCCTTTCTCCTGCTGATTGATATAACTGTAACATTATAAAATAAAATTAATATGGTTTTATTGCAAATATCCAATTTAATCGGATGTTTTTTTTTTTTGTATAATGTAACATAGAAACCTCCATAAGTAGACGTTGAATTCATAGCCGGTTTGACAGCCGTGTCATATATAAATAAGAGCAATAGAGGCAACCAGGTTATCGGTATTTGTAACATTTGTAAATTTCTAATTATTATTGATATGTACCGGATGATCTGAAGCTGCTCTATAGCACAGATACATTGTGTGTTAAACATTTTGACATGAGAACAATAAAAAAAATCGCGGACGAATTTAAAATATATTTATATAATATAATATAATAATAATATATAAGTAGAAAGCGACGAAACGCAAAAGCGTCCATAGCTACGATAGTATTTAGTTATAGCTCTATATAATAATACTTTTGTATTATAATGTTATTGATCTAATCGTTACGATGAAGCAAACAAATATATCGATCTGGAAATTCTAATTCGCTATTGAATAATTAAGTCAGTCAGTCATAGGGCAGATGTATGTAGGTAGCCCTCATTGATGGAAAGTATAGGGGCGATTTTAAACAATTCGTTTACTCGCTTAGGGGGTCAATAGAATAATGCATTCATCTTATTTGTTCAGGCCATTCTCCTTCCGGTTCTGACACCGATAGCTTTGAAGTCGTGCTCTACGTCATCTAACCATTCAACCGTCTAAGAGACATCTGACGATCGAGTTATAGTATAACATTAACCAATTTTGATGGAAAACTAGTTATAATAGTATACTAATTTCATCGTATTTTATTTTGCATATATCACACTCGTCTTGATTTCGATAAAAAACTTTAAAAATTTGCACAGTTGCTATTGGCACATAAAGGAATAAGCTTCCTTCCTTAGGAAGCTCATAGACAGAAGTTAATGGTTTCTCCTTAGCTTTCTAACGCTATCTATATGATTGTAAGCACTCGTGAGCACATCTGCTACACAAAAAAACGAACCAAAAACAGTGAGTAACAACAAACATGTCTAGATAACTCGTTAACAATGCTTTCGTTTATGTCGAATGACTATTGAATTAAAGACAATAAAACCATGATAATGGTACTAAGATTAGCATTATGGAACTACGCCAGATACGCGAACTGAATTTCCTCTCTAAATTGCAAATTATCCAGCCATTGTTCGGCCTTTGTACAATAACACCAATAAATAAATCTTTGTATTTAATCGAATCGAATTTTGAATGAAAATAAGCGTTCTAGTAAGTCGTCGTGGCCTAAATGATAAGACGTCCGGTGCATTTGTGTGTAGCGATGCACCGGTGTTGGAATCCCTCAGGCGGGTACCAATTTTTCTAATGAAATACGTACTTGACAAATGTTCACAATTGACTTCCACGATGAAGGAATAACATCGTGTAATAAAAATCAAACCCGCAAAATTATAATTTGCGTAATTACTGGTGGTAGGACCTCTTGTGAGTCCGCACGGGTAGGTACCACCACCCTGCCTATTTCTGCCGTAATGCGTTTCTTACGTTGTACTGTCAAAAACTGAGATCTTACAACTCATGTCTCAAGGTGGGTGGCGGCATTTACGTTGTAGATATCTATCTATAGGCTTCGGTAACCACTTAACACCAGGTGGGCTGTGAGCTCATCGACTCATCTAACCAATAAAAAAATAAAAAAAATAGTAATTTAACTTTTAGCAGGTGCTGGAAACTCATTTACACATATTTTGCGCACAAACATCGGGTACGAAGTGTCCAGTATCGAAGCTGCGACCTCTTCACCTAGAGGCATTTTTATTTTCGTGCCGTTACTTCATTATTTATGCCCAGTCGGCATAACGTTACTTAACTTCTCACAGAAACCGCAAAACGTTGCGTAGGTACGCATTCACTCGTTGACTGTCAGTGCTGTTTGGCTTGCAGGTTGATTTTTGGCCTCTATACTTTAGACAATAGAAAAAGTTTCATTATAACAATTAAAATGTAGTGGTATTGGTAAAAGATCTAAACTAAATCTAAGTGAAATTGCTTTATATCGTTGACCTCAGGCCAAAGTGATAACAGAATATCCAGATATAGGGCCTATCAAACAGTGTTAATGGTTTCTCAAGTCTTTCTATCTCAGCGCCTTAGAGCTTGTCGAGGTTTTTATATTTTTCCTCATCCAGATTTCTGATCTGATCCCTAGTATATTCTCACCGTATTTCCTTAAAGCTCCCACTAAATTCTGAACTGACCTGGTAATGCAAGGATAACTAATCACGTTATTCTGGCGCCAATCGTTAATTTCATAATGAATCAAAAACGTTGCTGTTATACGCATAATGGAACAACAATGTAATGAAATTGAAAAGCATCCGTCGGTCGACATTTTTATCACAATACCTAAATCTCCCCATAAGAATTTCTATGTCAAAAGATCATGCTTCACAAATCGCATTGTCTTGGAATTCTTTAGTTTTTTGCTCAGCCGTTCGTCCTTTCGTCACGGAATCCGACTCCACGAGGTCGAGAGGCCTTTGAATAGCGAAATGTGTTTTTTTATTTATTTATTTGAACTGCTCAATTTATTAATAAGTATTTTATTTCCCCTAAATGTTAAATCATGAAACATGAGCTCTGAAAACGGAAACGTTCAATTGTCTGTCATAAAATACGAAAGTCTACCGGAACCCCTTATTTATGTCTATTGATAAGTCGATTCGTTTTATTTTTATTAGCTTGTGGTAGCTAAATGTATGCTTCATCTCCTCTGCACCAATGTTTAGTTTAGCGTTGTCTTTCTAATGTATAATAATAGAATAATTGTAAGTTAATAAAAAAATAACGATATCGTCTATAGATTTAGACCGTAGATTGGATTACATTCCAATAAACGAAATAAGTTCATTCCACTCGGTGCCTCAAACATAAATCATGGGAACGTTTCTTACGATACCAAACCGATGGCTTCCGCAAATCGTGCCTCCAATTAACTTTGAGCTGTAGAGAGACCAAGTACGGGATGATTACTGTGATTATGTTCATTGTAAAACTAAGAAGGTGGCAAAAAACCGTCGTAAGAAATGAAACCTGCAGTTAATAATTCGAGCAGAAACCTGAGTGAGTCATCGAAAACTTCAAAATAGCCTTGAGATTTTTATGGTACAATGAATCTACATTTGATCCGAAATGACGGGTGATGTTTAACGAATTCCTTTCTTCAAACATCGTTTAATAATAAACAGATTTTGAAATCGTCGTGGCCTAACAGATAAGATGTCCGATGCATTCGTATGTAGCGATGCACCGGTGTTAGAACCCTGCCGGCAGATACCAATTTTTCCAACGAAATACGTCCTTAACAAATGTTCACGATTGACTTCCACGACGAAGGAATAATATCGAAAAACAAACCTGCTAAATTATAATTTGCGTAATTACTTACTGGTGGTAGGATGTCTTGTGAGTCTACACGGGTAGGTACCACCACACTGCCTATTTGTGCCGTGAAGCAGTAATGCGTTTCGGTTTGAAGGGCGGGACAGCCGTTGTACTGTTAAAAGTGAGATCTTAGAACTCATGTCTCAAGGTGGGTGGCGGCATTTACGTTGTAGTCTAATCTAGTTTCGTCCACCCATCTAGACTAATAAAAAATATATCACCAAAGTTTAAAGCACGTAGAGGATTCATTTGATTATATTTAACTAACAATAACCCCTTATTTTCAATGAGAAACTTGTAGGAAGAAGTATCCGGCAGTTCGTCGTCCATAAAATAATAAAGATCAATAGATTACATAATCATGAAGATGCAAGGTCAACGTGACTAAAACACAACTAGTCTATGCCTAATCCCCTAAATATTTCATTCTCATTTCATTCATCACTCTGATCGCAAAGGCTTTGTGCAATCCAAAACAGAATTGTTGTATTTTTCGGTTTGCGACCCTGACTTTATAATTATCCATATTGTTGCACAAGGTAATACCTTAATGGGAAGAGTCTTGTTATTAGAATCGTGGGAGTATTCTATTGCTTTTTGACTGATGTTAAAGTCGAAACGATTTTTTTAATCCAGATGTACCTACTTATTGTGTTATTGTGTGATGCAATAAAAAGCATTAAGTGAATAAAAACTGTCATCTTATCTTTATATTTATAATTCTACTGTACGTGTGTAAGTCACTGAACTGAAGCGGCTAAACCATTTTCATTAATTTTTTTGTATGCGTTTGGGAGGCGCCCTGGATGGTTTAGATTTACAAATCAACCCGGCAGATAGCACTGCAGTCGGTATCTAAGTTATTTATTTATCTATACTGCAACTAAGCGGCTGGATCGACCTGAATGAATTTTTGTGTATGCATTCATTCATTCATTTCATTCATTTTGTGTATGCAAGACAACGTCTGTGGGGTCCGCTAGTATTTATATAAAACAAAAAAACTGCGTTTGATTTTTTGTGGGAAAACTAATAAAATGACCTCGGATCTCTTATTAGGTGGTTCGGGATCATCGTTCTACCGGAACAACGCCCACAAGATTCTTATTCGGTGATGCTGCAGATATTTTTATTGCTGTCCTAAAAAAATCAAAGTTATTAGCATAAACATACAACGGCTATTGACGCTCGATTATGATAACTAGCGGTCTCGCAGTGATCGAAATTCAACGATAACCACCTTAAAGAAGCTTCAGATTAATTTTGTTGATTAAATTTTCTTATTAGATTCAAATTATTATTTTGAATATCGAATTCAGAAAAAAAAAGTATCGCCAATGTTTACCAAATAAAAAAGGTTTGAACAGATTAAGGAACTGAAGAAATAATGATAACATTATTTAACTGTCTTTGCCTATTTATATTAAATAGAGAACAACTATTTCAAATTCTGAAGCTCCAACGTGTTTCAATTCAAGCCTCCTTTTAATTTATTTATTAATTATTCGATATCATAAATGAAGTGTTGTAAATTTTGTATTTATGTACCACATTATATATGCTAAGAATCCATGTAAAAATTTATGACCGTTTAATGACGCATTAACAATCAATTTCGTATTTGCCTCCATAAAGGAGTGATTTTAAACACTGATTTCAAAACGGTTTAATGTATTCTTTATATCTTGTTTGTTATCTCTATCAGCAATATCCGTTTTGTAAATATTAGGTTTTTACTTATGTAGTTGCCGTTTGATATACAAAAAGTTAAATTCCTATATGTATATATATGCTACTACTACCAAAAAATTGTCCAAACTTTGGAAAAAGTAGAAGTCTTTCCGCGCAAGGTCTTACGAGTACGATGGATGACGCAAAGCTTTCAACTTCAGCTGTGGCAGCTTAGAGTTGGTTTGCCATATTGTAGTGTGGTCTGGTCACCATAGATTAGAAGAGTTGAAATAATACGTCCATTTAGTTTGAAGGTCCAGTTTATTGTGTCAAAAGGTATAATGAGTTACAAAACAGTAGTGCTGAAGAAGCACTTTAAATGAGGCTGTTTACATACCTGAATGGCTATGAGGTCGAACGTTGTCCAAATGTTGTCCAAATGGCCAGTATTGTAAAACGGCAAATTCACAGGTAAAGACATATTATAATTGAAAGTTTATTATCAGCTCTTCCTTTTTAAGTTTTTTCTTTCCTACCTATTCTAGTAACCTCGAGGGGTTATTCTAGATTCATCGAGCTAGTAGGTGAGCTCACGGGGCTCAAACCGGGAGTGTTGCTAACACTGGCCCTAGCAGTGCTTCGCAGAATCTACCACCGGATCGGAAACGCGACTCACTGAGAAGATCCGGCGAGAAACTCAGTGGACTGTATCTATGGGTTAATTTACTCGTCGAGCCTTTCGTCGCAAGCGAGGTGCTTGATGTGCTTAAAAGCACCGTTAATAGATCTGGAGGATCCGTAATGATAAAGCATAAGAGTACCAGAACATTATCTTCTAAAGTTATTAAGTTACATCATCAATTAAACAAAAAATTAAGATCATCAGATCAGTTAACGCGATACGATTCATTAGAACAATAGCCTTAAATAATCACGACTACTTTCCATTTGACCTTTATCGGAACCGAACAAAAGTGGAAATAGACCAAGGCCGGCCACCGATGGCGGATTTTGATCCGACGGTCACGAACTTAGTCTAATCTAACTCAGTCTAATTGTCTAATTCAGGTACAACAACGTATCTAACAACGCTAGTAGATTAATGATAAATAACTTACGATACGGTAGCAAAGTCATATAAGCTATATGCAGAATTACTGATTCTTCGATTTTCAACCAATAAACACGTCTAGACGGACGTGAATTTAATATTTGTAAGAATTTTTAATAATTTGCTGCAATCGACGTACCTAATGTTAAATGGTTACGGAGCCCATAGATCAAAATGTGATTGCCATGACTAACTTTGAGACATTTATTTATTTATTTTTTGTTGCTGCGGTGGATGGACGAGCTCTCGGCCCGGTTAGCGTTAAGCGGTCACCAGAGCCCATAGACATTTCCAACTTAAATTCCGCCACTCACCTCGAGACACGAGGTGTAAGGTCTCAGTTTTAACACTACAACGGCTGCCCCACCCTTCAACCGAAACGCATTACTGCATCACCGAAGAAATAAATAGGATGTTGGTAGCTACTCGTGCGGGCCACGCCTTACCAGACAAATGTTTTGTTTTAGGGAATTCAATTTTAATGAAGCCATAATCTAAAGCAAAGTGAACTATTTCGCGTCAAACGAAGCTAATACACGCGTCTTCTTATTTAATACCCGATCCATTGCGTGCAGTGTACAAAAAACTACAGGCGACAAAATTCCTAATAAATTTTTTTATAATTATTTCGGCAAGCACTCACATCTACATTCATATGCTATTTAGATTTCTGTAGTGGCAGATATCCTGAACACTTCCACGTCATGTTTGATTTTATCGTTGTACATCATGGATTTATATGTATATGTATGTTCCTAATAATTACTCGACATGTAGTTGCAAACAACATCTACGGAGTAGGTTTTTTTTTGTATTGTGGATCTTGTAGACCCTCACGTGTCTTCTAGAGTCTTGTCATTATTTAGTAGAAGTATACAACTTTTTTTGGACTTATGCCTGAACATCTTGATGGCGGCATTCACGTTGTAATGTTAGAAGACCGACGACTGCTCGTTTGCTGGTAAAAATATATACTTTGTACAGCATCCAATTCCCAATCCGTCTGCATCTTATCTCTCTCGCGATCCACGGTCACGACCGAACGATTCGCCGTATGATCGGCCATTCACCGAGACGAATCTTGATTTTATGGAATTGCATAGTGCGAGTCAATAGTATCGTCTTCGTCTTGTGACGCGGGCATCGCTGTTCCCACTGCCAGTTCTCCCATGACATTCGATTTGTATTCAGTTACCTTTACATACTTAAACAGACTTAAGTGACGCCTTGGAGCACGAACGCCAATATTTACTTTTGTTGGACGTTTCTTTGGCCATAGTAGTTTACTGAGAAAGTAACTCAAGAAACTTTTGTAATACAAGTAACCCTCCTATAGCACAGTATTTTACAAGACGGTTCCACTCTAAGACGACGAGAAATTTTTCCCAAAAACTTCTTATAACACGGTACTTCTACAACGCGATAACGAGATTTTTGTTTAAAGTTATTTCTAAAATCACATTATGCACTATGAACACATATTGTATACGGGAGTAATCGAAATTTTACTGCTTATTTTTTTAGGTAAAAAAATACATAAACAAGTGAAATTACAAATTACAGTAGCATTTTAAATACATACATACTTAAATTTATTTTTCGTTGAAATTTATCATTGAAATTCCTGTCCTTTAAAGTCGAAGGTGTGCTCGATGAGATATTATCTTCATGCACGTAAAATATGGAAATGACTGAAAGCAATTGGAATGACCCAGAAACCGACACATAAGGCGCACGCGCTTGCAATATAAACTCATTTATTTGTGAACAAGACAGCTAGGCTTACGTGTTTCATGTATAGTACTTAGATCAAAATGGGATTAAAACGCTTGTTTATATGATCAAATGATATAATCCTTGATTTGTTTCATATTATTGTTCTCCCTCCTCCTTTTGTTAACTCGACGTCAAAGTAATTGCATCGTAAACGTGGCTTGGCGTGCTAAAATCATCATGGCTTTAAAATCAGAGATAGATCATAGAGACAGCGTGTTCCGTATCGTATCTTTGAATCGTGGACCACCAGCCTTTCTCATTTGCATATTGCATGTGCTCTAGACCTGTCACAGCGCGTGGACGGACTTAGACTAGACAATTTGTGATATTGCACCTTTAGGATTGTAGTGACTTTACTAAACAGTTTAAGACAATTATTTTTATACTTTGAACGACTTATAAACATGTATCCATCAGATTATAAAATCAAATTTTTAAGATAATAATTTAATTGTCAGTCTAGGAAACAACAACGTACAGTTTCTTTTTCTTTTAAATCAAGCGCATACCTTAATCTTTAAGGTACACATATACGCTTTTAAGCTTAAAGTATAAAATAAGGAAAAATTAATAATAATAAAAATATAATATAATAATAATAATAAATAATAATAAAATAATAATAATAATAATAATGAAAAATGAAAAGGCGAGGAACGAACGCCTCATTCCCACGTAGTGCCATCTAGTAAATAATCCTTAACTTTATAATATGCCTTGTTGCACAAACGTTCCTTGACAGTTTTCTTAAATCTATGAACAGGTAGCAATGGAACGTTTTGTGGGATCTTGTCGAAAAGTTGTACACCCAGCCCCCTAATAGTTCAATAAATCTTCATCCATATTCGCCCACTATTAGATTTGACCTTTGGGTCCAAGACCTTTGGGACTTCTTCCAGTTGACTTACTTAGTCCGGTTTTCAGTATTTTTCTCGACGATATTTCTCTTAATTTTGTCATTAAAATTTCTTATGTCTTTAAAAAATCCCTTCGTTAAATTTCTTTCCAGAATACTATTTAATTCTAATACTACATACATCTATATATTAATACGTGAAGCAAGAACAATGTACCTTTATTTACGAAAATTGCACGGATGGAGGAGTATGAAATTTCCCACACTATAGAGAATATAGATACGTAGTGTAAAATGATGATATTTTTTTTAAATTTTGCATAAAAATACATTAAGTCAATGAAGAAAATATTATACACACACTATCATTACATTTAACACACGCACACATGCATACTATTTGCTTATTGCCAAACTTTTCTTATCGCTTAAAGTCTGTGGCCAAATTGAGAATAAATTAAAATATATTCTTTGTCTTTATTAATATTTGTCTAAAGTTGTAGTCTTGGCGAAGTCTGTCATTATAGTCTATATAAATATAAGTCTTTGAAAATAGAATCATGATAGTGTACAAACTTATAATTTCAATTGATTATAGTCGAATTTCGACTACCGAAGTACCACTAGTACTTCATGGAAAGAACTCTCGAAATTAGGATTTTTTCATACAAATTTAAGTAAAACGCAACTCCCTTAATCCGCCCACATCCTGCAGGTAGTTCTGAGCTCTGGTGTTTATGTTAATTTAACCGTTAGAAATCCTTTTTATGAACCCGTTTTATTTGTACACAAATGTGTATGTATGTACCTTTATTTGAACACGGAACTCCAGTTTGAGAAAACATACGGGAATATTTCATTTAAACCCATTTTAGGGTTATTTTTGAATTGACAATCAAATTTAAATGCGGCTTTCAATGACTTCTTAAAATAGAGTGAATGTGTATCTGTCTACGTTTATTTTAATAACCAATAAACAGGTAGGATAATATTAAAGAACGTATGAACAAATGTTGAACACGCTCTTGTATTAAATAAAAATATTAATACACTGTGACAGCCTAGATAATAAGAGAAAGAGCTAATTCTTCTAAAATAACAATAACAATAAATATTTTCTAAATTCTAAAATAAAAAAGGCAATAAAATGAGAAGATCGCAATTACTGTGTGATAACACTATCATGAAGGGAATAGTGTGGCCTACTGAGTTTCTCGCCGAATCTTTTCGGTGGGTCGCGTCTCCGATGCGGTGGTAGATTCGAAGCATTGGTCTGGCTAGGGCTAGTGTTAGCAACGTCCACAGGTTAGAGCTCCGTGAGCTCACCTACTCGCTCGGTGAATCTAGTACTACCCCTCGAGGTCACTAGAATAGGTAGGAAAGACTTCAAGGGAATGGAGTACATGTGAAGGGACCTACACTCAGCATTGGGTGACAACGGGTTGAAGAAGATGGCACTATCATTGTGTACCTTTCTAGTGCTACTAAGAACTATCTGTTAGCTGAAATTCGACCAATTTAAATTGAAAGATAATATTATTTGATACCTGTGTTACAAAATATGTTATAAATACGGCTAAAACAGCAAGTAGTAATTAATATTGTTTCAAAACGGTTGATCAATAAGAACGTTGACTTATTTTATAACGATGTTCTCTAAATATTAAATAGCAAGAGTAATGGTCTAATTTATTCGTTCTAAAAAGGAATCCATTAATGCTTCAAAAATCACCCGCAAGTTACAGATGAAATTAGGAGAAATAAGTATACGGAAAAATAAGTATGTAACTATAGTTGAGACCTTAGAACTTATATCAAGGTGGGTGGCGCATTTACGTTGTATATGTCTATGGGCTCCAGTAACCACTTAACACCAGGTGGGCTGTAAGATCGTTCACCCATCTAAGCAATAAAAAAGAAATGCGCCCTTGCTCTACACCCAATTTTCTCTAGAGAGAAATAAATATACGCCCTCGCTGCAAACCCAGTTCTCTCCAGAGGAAATGTGAGACCCGAAAACTTTAAATAATGTATTTTTAAAATAGCTGCTATTTATTGCTGTTTAAAACTGAACTGGACTGGGAGAATACTGGCTATCTCGAAGTCTATATTATCATTTTAAAAAAAATTACTTACGAAATGTGTTTTTAAGAAAGCTTAGGAAAAGATAATGAATTTTCCAAAATAATTTGAAGATTGCCATATTTCAAATATGCCATCAATTATGAAAAAAATATATATAAAATCCAAAATTACATACGTAAGTGATAAGATGGATAAACAACAAAACAAAATTTAAGTTAATTACATACTTGTTGTGTTTAAAATAATTTATGCACAGGAAACGTCTTTATGAGTAACTTTCAGATGCTATGAAGCCTCAAGGTGATATTGAAACCGACAATCTTGAGTCTTGACGCCCCTCATCGTATCCGTTCACGCTTGTCTAACGATATGCTTCGGATGACCATGCTTAGATTACATCGCCCACGCCTTCTAGATTAACTGTACAACCGTTGACAACTCCATTTAATATCTAACAAGTTGATGGCCAACACAACACTGCAACGAATATAATTTCAAACTAGATAAAATTTATAAGAGTGTCGTTTTTTAATCGACTTGTAGATCCTATTTTTGTAAGAGCACGACTATTGTTAATTTGATTCTTTATTTTCCACATGTTTATGTAAAAAATTACAGACTATTATATTTTAGACCTTGAGACAAAGCTATAAAAATAAAATACAGTTTTATGTCTATGTTATCACGGAACAGACTTTATTGTTAACAAATTCTCACATAAAATTGATTACATTAAATTCAAAAGAAAAATTCAAAACTCTTTTATTTAAGTTGATAGATATTTTTGGATATTAAATTGTACATATTGTTACATAGACGTAAGTAATACTAATCACTTACGAATTAATTATTTAATTACGAATTAAATTAATTTGAATAGATACCACACCACCATAGGGTCTATTTTTGTCGAGAAGTGATCCTTCGTTCTTATTTGAAGTGTTACACAGGCTTTGCATAATACAATTGGGACAAGATGTCTCAAGGTGGCATTTACGATATCTATATACCACATAATACCGCTTATTTACAAAATTATTGAATTTAAGAAAAGCAATGATACTAATCTGAATCCCTCTAAAAGATAGTCAAGAAAATTATTTCCACTTCTTCGTATTAAGAATAAATTCTTTTTGATGAATCAGTCTCTAACAAGTTACCCGCCAAATGTTTTAATTAAATGCCTCCTGTATACATACATCATCGTCTTTTGTTCTGTGACATTGGTACTTCTTCAAATAATTGCCGGTTTATTGTGTAGGAAGGCATTAAGTGCTTAATTCAAACCTTCTTAATAAATAAAATAAAATGTTGAGTTAATCATTGTATGGCGGTGATTTATTAACAATCTATCAACCATGAGCCATGAACCATGAGTTGACAACTCGGAGGCGTTCGTTACTCGGGATTAAGAAAAATTAATATACCCTCTAATAAGTCAAGGTCAATGTCCCGACACAAGTACCTAGTCAGGTCATAAATTCTGTCACATGTGCCACAGGGCCAGCAGTTTCTGCTTACGTTTGGGATTTCTTTGAATTCGCGCCTTCACAGCTTTTATCACTGCTGGAGTCCTAACAGACCGAGGGCGACCACTTCTTGACCTGTCATCTACACTAGAGTCTTCATTGTATCGTTTGATGGTACGATAAACGAATCTTTTGGTTATATTCAAAATTTTTCAGTATGTTAAAATTTTGAATTGGCGCGTAACCGCAACGATGCAACGCAATAACTGCAACACGGTCTTCTTTAAGCGTCCACTCCATATTTAAAAATGAGTAAAATTCTAAAAGTATATTTTTTTATTTTCATGAACAATTCGAAATTCGAATTTAATAAACTTTTTTGTGGCCAGCATTCTAAAAGAAAAGTTTTTACTGTGTGACAATACTTATGACCTGACTAGGTATATTATTCCCCTTTTCCGGTTTTTAAGCTTTTCTATAAATACATTTTAATATTTCCGAAATAGCCTGGTATATTATTTAAAAACGTAAAAGTATTATTTATTTGTGTACTAATTAATACTATATATTTAAAAATATACTTTATTATTATACATTTAGTATACTATAATACTATATACACTTTTAGAACAATCCTTCAAGTGAAGAAAATCTTTTGTTAAAAATTATCCCATGACAAACACACAGAGATAGAAATACATTAGCCCTAAACTAGATATTTTGCTCCTAACATCCTACCCGCAGGTTTCAGTCTATCGGTGACTACCGTGCTTGCAAAAGTACCAAAATATTGGGAAGAAGATTTTGGTAAGAAACCCCTACGTAATATTGTGTATAATGTATATAGCCAGAGTATTTTATAACAATTCTTAAATTAGAACTACTAATTACAATAAAATTGGAATAATTCAATTCAAACACATAACCATGGATATCCAATCTTATCACTTAAATTTCGAGAATCCGTTGCGTGATGTTCAAATACATATATATTTTGTTCCTAATATTTACTATGAAATATTGATTTATTATGTCTTTTTTGAAAAACCCGCCACAAGCAGTAAGTTCAAAAAGTAAGAAATTAAGATTGTAAACAGACGTAGAGGCTTCTTTAAAGAAAATTTAATCAGCTTTCGGTTCGTTTCGGTCGTGTTCGAGCGATTTTAACTATCAATTTCACATACCAATCTGTGCATATAATTTATAGGCGCCATTGTTATGCTTGTGCAATCATTGTTTCTAATGAAATGCAATCGTTTTGTTATTGTTTGATAATGGGACGAGGATGCGTTCGCGCTTGGCACAAGTTAAAGGATTACAATATTTGTGGACAACATTAAGAAAACGAATTCGAAAATTTAAATTCCATTTTACATGGTATAAATAATATAAAAGAGATCGTGGCTTAACCAGTGTAGAGTTATTTTTTATTTTTTTTTATTGCTTAGATATGTGGACGAGCTCACAGCCCACCTGGTGTAAAGTGGTTACTAAAGCCCATAGACATCTACAACGTAAATGCGCCACACACCTTGAGATATAGTTCTAAGGTCTCAGTATAGTCACAACGGCTGCCCCACCCTTCAAACCGAAACGCATTACTGCTTCACGGCAGAAATAGGCGGGGCGGTGGTACCTACCCGTGCGGACTCACAAGAGGTCCTACCACCAGTAAAATAGCCCCTTAGGCTACCGACGATATCTTATCAATACTTACGCAAATTTATTTTTATTATTTAATTTGTATTAGGTACACGATGTTGTTTTTCAACGTGCAATCGATCATGGAACACGAATATAGACCGAGCTTCGATAGAAAAGTTTGGTATCTGTGGGATTTCAACACCACTATCTTCGCATTGCTGGATACCGCATAGCTTAGTTAGGCCATAACGGCTTTACTAATTAATTTTTGAATAGCACGCAATGTATTATAAAATAACTTGACGCATAACGTTATGCAAATTCGCATTGACATGTTAGAACGTAGGCGTTATTTAATGGCTCAGATTCCATCCGTAGATTTAGGAATAATACTTGTGTGTGTTTCTGATAAATTATTAATTTTTATTTTATAACATGATTTTTGAATTGCAATGTTAAATTATTAACGGACGCGTTGAACGAACTGTCTCAGTGTGCGTTAAAAACGAACGAATTATAATCGAATCCGATTTTTTGGTTCACGGTTTTTCATTACTTTTTTTAGTAAGCATTTTTTTTTATTGTTAATATAAAATTGTTTTACCGCGGGCAATGAAATAAATTTAATATGATTTAGATTGTTTGCGTCTCTGACAGAATCTGTTTCAGATTCTTTATCGAGCTCTGTTAATGAACAGTGTACTTAGTGCGAGTTTTTTAACGTTCTCGATAACGTAAAAGTTGACTCAAATTTGTATGCAGTTGGAACAGCGCCCCTAGCGGCAAACGAAGGCAAACGTTCCAATTCCATACAAATTTGAGTTAACTTTTACGCTATCGAGAACGTTAAAAAACTCGCACTAAGCACAATGTTCATTAACAGAGCTCGATAAAGAAACTGAAACAGATTCTGTTAGAGACGCAAACAATCTAAATCATGTTAAATTTATTTCATTGCCCGCAGTAAAACAATTTTATAATTTGCCCGCAGTAAAACAATTTTAAAACAATAAAAAAAATGTTTACTAACAAAAGTTATGAAAAACCGTGAACCAAAAAAATCGGAATCGATCATAATTTCTAATAGTTTATACCACACATTTTCTTAACATAAGTCTGTGGGTGTTCGTTCGTAGTTCACGACTCTAAATATGATACTCATCTGATAAACGCCTACAAAATGTGTCAAGACATGTGCAAAGGGATCACATATAACTTACCAAATATTGAGGCACTTTATTATGTATAATCCTGAGTTAGATGTTTTAGAGCGGTTTTAATATAATACTGAAGAATTATGATTAAAATGCTTATTAACTTCAACAAAAAGAACAGCTTTGTGCAAATCCTTTACTACTTCTTGTTCTTCCAAGTCGGTATCTTGATTTTTGAAGTTTCCAGAATATTTTCTGACGTTGCATCACTTTACTCCAATTGTTTTTTTTCTATCTTCGGCAGTCTTTAGCGCTTCAAGTATTGATATGCGGGTGAGTGATGCCATCAGTTGATTCTACCAGATGCTACCACGTTGCTTTATAATTCAGTTATATATAATATATTGATACTATGCAAATTGTTTTCACTTGAAATATGTTATTCACTCATCAATATCATTAAATTATTCGTTCCAAAAATTTTAAGCCATACACGGCTATGGAACGGATTTCCTCATCGGTCCGCAGGAGTACTATACTACGAGTATTCGCATCTTATTTTTTCTCTTAAATTCAACCATTGTAACAATTAGGATAACATACCGCCAAACAGTTTAACGAGCAATCGTTTTTCAATACACTCATTACTACGATAAGTAAAGTCGTTTAAGTTTTGTGTGCTTAGTGCGAGTTTTATAACTTCTCGATCGAGTAAAAGTTATCTCATTTGTATGGAGTTGGAACAGCTTTCCTTCGTTTCCCGCTAGGGGCACTGTTCCAACTCCATACAAATTTGAGTTAACTTTTACGCGATCGAGAAGTTAAAAAAAACTCGCACTAAGCACACTGGCCCATTTGCTTTGTGCACATGTGGTTTGTACGCTGATCCTACTCATCTACACCACAAATACGATGGTATTGTCTAATGAATATCTATACAATAACAGTATAATTCATCTTGGAATAGAATAATATAAAATACAAATTAACTTAATAATGCAAGAGCCAAAACAAGAGCCTTGCTACCTCACACACGTCGTGATGTAGTTTAATCGGATTACTTGTTTTCTCGTCACGAGGCACTGACCATATTTGTGCCAAGGCCCTTCTTATATTTCACTAATATGAACTGTTTAAAACAGTTATGTGCTTTGAAGTATGACGGCGTCTCGTGATGTAGGATGGTCTGTGGAAGTTTTAGATAGAATAATATAGAAGATTTTATTTATATCGAACAGATTATTTGGTTATTTGGTTGGTTATATCGAACAGATTATTATTACGAGTATAAAGTCATCAATAAATTTGACTGGTAATTATTATATGGTCGTGGAATCTATCGATACCGTTACTACATTTCGCTGCAACTTTGAATACCAGCAAAGCAATATTTCGTACACAAAGCCTATGCGTACATACATATCGCACATACGGTGCTATAAAGTCACTTATGCAATTTTTGTTAAAACTGAACTGAGTATGAGAAAATACATTTTTTAATAGTTATTAGCGAGATGTTTGCTTTTACTGATGATGTTTAAAGTTGTAGTTTAAATATTATCGTTTTTATTTCTTTAATCTAGAAGAATTATATAATAAGATGTTGAATTTTCCATTCCGTTTCTCCTGAAAAATTAAATGATTTGTTTAAGTGACGTTATCGCACCGTATGTGCGATATATGAGTAACTACTTCGTCAACTTTGACGTTATTTGAGCTTGGAGAACGAGCTAGGTAGCTATGGTAGCTAGGTAGCTAGCTAGCTATTAGATTAGCCACATATTATGTCATCGTGTATTGTGATTAGTGTTTACTTTGACTTATTTAAATTAAATTAAAATTATTTAGCATTATAAGCATAAATTAAACATTTTATGAAATCTTGAATAAATCATCGTTATAGCTTAATTGAAAATTTTTAGCTTACTTTGTTATTAATCACCCATTGCCTAGGATATGTATGCATATAGAAAGTACAATGGAAACAAAGTTCATTCAATCAATCATTGCCTGTCACTGCCAATCAACCATTTGTGACACAAAGAGCATTCTACAATTACAGACCAGACTTAAATAATAACAACTTCATTGCTAAAAATCTGCCTTCTATATTCTTTATAGCGGCGACATAATTCTTCTCTGTTAAAATTGGTAGGTTTATTTTTTTCATTAAATATGTATTCAAGATGCGCCATTGTATTAACTCATGCATACATACAGCTTTCACGAATCAACCCATTTTCGACGAAAATCGTGATGCTCGACCATCTGTACCGGCATTAATCTCGATAAATCGATAATGTTATCGATATGTTGCGTCGTTGCCTTATTTCGGAGTACCATCAGCTTTCTCCAACCTACAAAAAGTCGGTACTCAAGTACAAGACCTGTTCTGATCTATCGATTATACCGTCTTACGAATATGGACTTTTGTCATGCACGAGGTCGTAACGGTCGATTATATTAATACATATTAATGTAATATATGCTTGGTGCACTGATTTCATTTAATGCTCACGAACTCCTATACCTATGTTAGTACTTAATGTTGTGTGCGAAAAAACTGTGATTGAAAATATTCCTCACAGTTTTACTGTAGAGTATACAACAGCAATGCAACAGTAAAAACAGTGTCTCCATCCCATAGATAGAATGTACGAAGCACTGCTTTTGCTAGAGCTAGTGTTAGCAAATTCTCTCAGGTTGAGCCCGTGAGCTCACTTCGCGCGTAGCTGAAATAGTCTCTTAGGTTACCAGCGAAAGTGTAGGGGAAAAAAGTGTCTCCATATGACGAGGGGGAATGAATGCCTACTACATTTGTTTTAGATTACAGAGTCATGATAGTAGCCAATTGTTAAGTAGAAATGTATCCTATGCATAAAGTTATGTAAAAACAAAAATACCTCAAACAATATTAATACACATTCAAAATGTAACAAATATACGGGCCCGTCGCACTTATATTAAAGAAAGCGTTTTTGCACACCGTTCGCTTAACTATGCGCAGAAGTGTTTGTTGAGTCAATTCCATCCTTACGAGAGTGAGATTAGTGTTAAAAATCCTTAAGCCAGTTGGATGTTTCATAAGACATTGCTCTAGCTTTGCTTTTTTTGTTGTTGCTAAGTTTCAATGAAAGTTTGATTAGATCAACCGGATGTAGTCGATAAGTTTGTTTTCATCGATCATGCAGGTATTTAATTATACTAGAAATTATTTTTTGAAAGCATTAAATAGCTGTGCTTATTGCGTTCGTATCGAGCATATAATTTTATAGAACAACTTTATTGGTAAAGATAAAGGTAAAAGATACCTAGGAGTTCGAGTTTGAACAGCGAATTAATATTTACCATATCTTTTTTTTCCGTACCTATGCTGATAGCCTTGAGACTCTACTTCAGCCTCTCCTTGACGTGTAGGTGAGCTCACGGGGCTTAAACCGGGTTGCTAACACTGGCCCTAGCAAGAGCAGTGCTTCGCAGAATCTACCACCGGATCGGAAGCGCGACCCACTGAAAAGATCCGGCAGGAAACTCAGTGAGCTGTGTCTATGGGTTAATTCACTCGGCGAGGTTCGACGAGGACGCTGACCGATGCTTATGGTACCTAAAAGCACCGTTAATGGATCGGGGGATCCGTAATGACGTGTTTAGGGCGACGTCGACTGTTTACCATTCGGTCCACAGGATCGGGTATGGTCTTTATTAACGATCTTCAGGTATTATGCGGGACTATTTATACTTAGTGTAAAGACTACTGATATCACATCATAGATCGTATTTACGATTTTTTTCCTATTTATTCTCTGATAGCGTATTTCAGCTTTTCGCGGACGGAATTACCGCACCGATTTTTATCTGCGAAAGCAAAATAAAAGTGTTAAATGTCAATGTAACATATTTTTTTTTCGTCATAAAATTTTATGTCCCTATTAATTAATAGAACACATTCAATGCAGTAGGGGCCCAATGCAACGGTCTTGTTTACTTATGTGCACTGTATTGAACTGTGGCAGATGTTGCAGACTCCGTTATTTACTAATTCTGTGTTGCAAGCTTGGGAAAAAATATCAACTATAGTATTTTCTTCGGTTTTCGCAAATCGATATTAATATATTATTATTGATGATTTTTCGAATAGTTTACAGTTTTGTAGTCAGAGACAGCTATTTGGGACGACTGCTATTCGTCGAAAATTGAATATTGTGCAAATTCATTACTTATTTTTTCGTGTCATCATTGTGTCTGTCTCGAAATACGAATCGACAAATAAAAGCTTCTCGAGCTTTTCGAGCTTTAATTCTTACAAGTGTTAAAAAAAATCGTGTTGACATCGATACTGTTTTGATTTGATTGAAATTCAAATAACACTTTTAAGCTCATTAATTTCGAAACTTTGAAACATAATTTGTAAATAGAATTCTAGACATATATTACATCATACGGTGGATAAGCCACATTCATTTCTTTAGTCCATCGTATATTTAATTAGTCCTGATTAATAGAAAAAAATGGTTTCTCGTTTACGGTTCGTTCAGTAATTATTGGGTTTAAAATTAAAATGCTATTTCTAGTAAATTCTTCTAAGCTGGCAACCTTAAAATTTGTAACAACACATCTGCCCGGCACGTGTATACCACGGACACGTGTTTATTTTCAAACTAGAACCGGTCGTATTAGAAGTGGGACAAAAATGGGGTCAATACGGAGTCGAATATCATTTCTGTTTTTTTTTTTTAAATAATGTGATTCTTATTTCTTTTTTAACGCACAATTTGTTTTTATATATTTTCTCATCGATGTCATTTATGTTAAAGCTTATGTTTTTGTTTTATTGTCATGATTGAACCAACTATAATTCATATAATAGATTAATAGCCAGCTATATTTTCACTGTAGCAACATGAAGCCTTATTTAGACGCGGGTGTAGGTAAATATTAAAAAGTCCGTATATACTGGTGGCAGAGCAGATTGCGAGCTTGCGTGGGTAGAAAATATGTCCTGTTCGAGATCTTGCAAATATGTAATTCATGCTTTTCGGCTCACAGAGTAGATAGGTATTACAACAGTCAAAGAAGAAACCTGTCAAAGTTCTACGGAAATCTTCAACAGCAGTGGGAGTCAAATCGAACACCGGCCGATGAAGAAACGCGCAGCCCTTTTGATTGTCATGCTAACATTAAGAAGTGTGTAGTAAAAATCAAAGCCGCTAAATTATAATTTGCGTAATTACAGGTGGTAGAACTTCTTGTGAGTCCGCACGGGTAGGTACCATCGCCCTGCCTATTTCTGCCGTGAAGCAGTAATGCGTTTCGGTTTGAAGGGTGGGGCATCCGTTGTAACTATACTGAGACCCTAGAACTTATATCTACTACTAACTAGTACTACTACTAAGGTTGGTGGTGGCATATACCTTGTAGATGTCTATGGGCTCCTGTAACCGCTTAACACCAGGTGGGCCGCGGGCTCGTCCACCCACATAAGCAATAAAAAAAAACGACAAAAAAAAAAATTACTTGTAAACAATTACCTACGAGTGACATCATATAAACAAACCATTATCTTTTACATTCAAATGAAATTAAATTCTTTTGAAACTAAATACAGCATATATTTAAAGCGTGTTCCCCAAAAACTACATTTATTATAATAATAACCGTTTTGTAACTTCCAGAACACAAATCTTTCCATCCATTGATTTTTCTTTTGATTTTGTTATTAAAAGATAAAGAAGCCTTTATTAACAACCTTAATTCATATTTAGGTACATTTTTCTTTTCATTTGACATCGGCTAAGATTGTTTTGCTTTCGCATAGGCCTCCCCCAAATCCTGCCATAAGTTCCGATCGTGGCATTTCCTCTTCCACGTAGAGCCTGCAACAGCTTTTATATCGTCTACCCACCTTTGGAACGGTCGTCCTTTTAATCTTTTCCCCTCTCGAGGGTACCATTCAGTTACTAATTTAGCCCATTTTTCTGTTTTGCTTCTTATTAAATGACCTATCCATTTCCACTTTAATTTTTTAATTGTGTATGATACATCCGTTACTTTTGTTTTCATACGAATATCTTTTAATTTTATTTTATCCTTTCTTTTAACATGTAGCATGCTTCTCTCCATACTATGTTGGCATGTCTGCAGTTTTTTGATGTTCTTCTGAGTTAAATTGATGTTCTTCTGAGTTCTGATTTTGTTATTAGTGCCTAATAAATAATTGATAAAGTACTACACTATAGTACTATACATACTATATACATACTATATAGTACTACACTATAAACACATGTACTTTGTCTTGTACGAAGAAACATACATTCTATACATCCGACTGATTGTAATCAACTAATTTACGATCTTGTTCATCTCTATGAAGCTAAGCCGACAATGTGCTTTATGCGTATGTTACTTATAGAATTTCAACCTGTTTGAATGTACTCACTTTCATTTCTCAATTAAGTACAGTATGCAGTATACCTTATATTATATTATCAAATTTGATTTAACACATCAGAATAATCAACGTAGCTGGCATGTTTTCAAAGAGATACAAACTGAAAACCCAAAGATAAAGTATTCAGTACTTATTACGTTTGATAAACGGATCTAAACATAAATATAGGAATAGGTTGGTCACGGCAAACGTGACGTACATATATCTAAGAAATCTCCTAATTCTGTACCCCATTTCTTTACATTGACCAAACTTGCATCTTTTGTAATAACGGTTTCTTGTGTTTTAAAAATCTGACCGACCAATAAGTCAACGGACATGAATAACTGAATAATCTAAAAAGCGTTATAAAATTATATTAATTAAGACGAATTGTTCTCAATTTATTTTCATTCTTAAAATTATGCTAAATACAAGTCACAACGAATGTCGTCATATGTGGATAATCATTGTATTTTAAATAGTTGTATTTGTAGTTTCATTCGATTCCACTTTGTAAAGTTTTTAAATTGTTTTCTTTAGTTTTTATTTTGTATAACTTGTCGTTGTGTTATAATTTGTCGGCTCTAAATAAATTACAAAAAGTAGGGTACTATTTTTATTATCCTACTAATATTATAAACGCGAAAGTTTGTAAGAACGTATGGATGTCGGTTTGTCACTCTTTCACGCAAAAACTACTGAATGGATTTTAATGAAACTTTACAATAATATAGCTTACAAATCAAAATAACACATAGTCTATAATTTATAAAGATATTTATAATGTGAATTACTCACAATATAACGATAAATGTCAAGTAAGTAGGAAAAAATTCCATCTGCGAGTTATTCTGGCATGCGTCGCAAAAACTATTGGAGTTACACGCATATAATGTAAAATGGAAATATTTATCTTAAATAGTCCCACAAAAAAATCCGCGACTGTATATATCTATCTTGACCTTTATGTGTAAGGTATTATTGCCAAAATAGTGAACCATGAATATAAGAAGAGGAGAGATTAGAATTTTTTATTTTGTTACATTCTTTTTTTCTTGTTTTTGTTACTGTCAAGACTAGATTTGTATAAAAGGAAATTCAATAAGATCGATAATAAATTACAATTCCCGAAGCGAAGCGAGGGCGGGTCGCTAGTTTTCAATAATAGAATATTCATATTTTAAAATTAGTATGACAGAATTGCACAATGTATTATATAAATGAGCGTTAGTGAGGTCGGAGTGCACAAATGAATCAATCTTTCATTGAGAATTTCGACAATACATCTTTTATTCAACACTACAAGGTCGAAAGTAACATTGGGGAAAAATGCTTTAATGTCTTTCCTACCATTCTATTACTGACGCAAATTAACAAAAATCTTAATAATTTCGTATTTAAGTCTCAATTCGGTACGAAACTCTATTGGTATATTTTATAAAATTAATTTAGACGTTCGTACTAGTACAGATCACATTTATGATTTTATAGTAAATAACTTGTTTTTTTCTGAGATATATGTATTCAATAAATAAATTTTAGCCGTTCTACCATCGGGAGTAAAACTTAACAAGTAACTATTAACAGAGCTATTACCTAAAGTGATCCCAACATAAACATATCCCAAGGGTGATATGAGTCAGATGTGGCATGCAAAAAAATGATTAAGGCAAATAATTCTTACGCTTCGATAATTTGAAACGGCAGTTAGCCAAAAGCACTTTGGACTCTTGCTATCTCGCCCCTTCTTTCTCAATTAGAAAGGGATGTTTGTTAAGCAGTTGACCACGTGGCATAAGTTGGGTAGCGTGGGAGAATGCCTCCAGGGTTTAGTGAATGTATGCAATTTGTGAATTTTGTGTTGTGCGAATTCAGGTACGAGAATTACGATAACTGATTCTAACCAGTCCTGGTTGTACAGACTCTAGAGGACTTGCATTTAAACAAACCCAGCTACAACTCTTGCGAGTCATTATGTGACTTTATCTGTTTATGCACTATGCGTTTCGCGCACTGTTTATCCGATTTAGTTAGAATTTTGCAGTCATCTTTGGCATGTCTCTCGAGATTTATGGCAATCGATGTAAATTTTATTATTGATGGTAGGGCTCTAAATACGCACTACTATCCTGATTATTAATTCCGCCAAGCAGTAATGCGTTGTTCCGCTTTGAATGGCTGGACAGCAAAGAATTTACTTAAGGGAACGTTCAGATATATCGATGTTTCTGGCGTAGCAACATCAAGACGGGTGTGGGAATTAATTTGAACAAGTGGATACAATATAAAAAAGACACAGCGAGGCGTAGCTGAGTTTTAGTGGTCGAAATAAAAAAATTCAACAGTAGAATCTAGGCTCACCTTTTTTGCAAATGAACCAATTCTCGCCCACTACCATTACGTCATTAACGTTAGGTTTCTTTAAATTACACATCTGTCACACATATACATAGTTGTATAAAGTTATGCAAATTCGCATTTTTGCATTGACGTAGGCGTTATTTGATCGCTTACATTCCATTCTTAGATTGAGGGATTATATCTATATAGTTTTCTGGCAATCTTAATTCGACGTTCGATTTATTAATGTACCTATATCTTAGATGGCTTCTAAATGGATATCTATTTTTATTTATGCAGATTTATAATGCGTAGCTTCTGATTCGGATACTGTACTTAATAGAGTAGACCCCATGGATCGGTATCATTATGGAACTTGTCTGATTATTGGATGAAAAACTGGAACATGAAACGATTAAGCTAGCTAGGTTTTTGCGGTTTTACGACCTGACATGCCTTGGCAACGACTGGCCTATGAATCCCAAATCAGGGTAGGTATTAAAGACTCCCATGACGTGAATGAATCCCTTTTACAAATACAGAAATGAAAACCACATTTATTAGCTTGAAATAGAAATCAAGTATCACCGTATTGTAGTTCTAATTACGTTACGTTTTCTAAGATTTCACGTTTGCAAAGGAAAATTATCTGATTCGGTTTGATTTCACAATCGTTCGGCCGATGCTGGACCGGCCTGGATCTTGGTAACTCACTGTAATTACGGTACGTTTCGTAATGTTTATATATTTACTTATCGTTTCCGTGCATCTATATAGTTAATTGCATGGGGCAGAACGACGAATTCATTTGCCTCTAGATTATTGGACTTTTCTTGAAATTAGACGCACTAGAGGTCCCACAGTAGTCGAAATTCGACTATAATTAATTGGAATTGTAAGTTTGTACACTATTATGATTGTATTTAATACTTCTATAATCACACATTTCGCCAAGACTACACTATAAAAATATTAACAAAGACAAACAATATTTAATCTATTCTCAATTTGACCACAGACGTCAAGAACAAAAGTTTGACAATAAATAGTATGTATGCGGGTGTGCGTCAAATACATGGTATGTAGTTTGTATAATGTTTTCTTTATTGATTTAATGTATCTTTTATGCATTATTTTAATTTTTTTTTAGCATTGTTCACTTCTTCATTATATTCTCTATAAGTGTGGAATAGGTACTCCTCCGTCCGCGCAATATTAGTAAAAAGGGATACAAAGTTTTTGTTTCACGTATTAATATATAGATAAGGATGGAACAATTTCCTGGAACGCAAGCCTGCACGGGTCGGTATTGTTTAGAGCAATTAATTCTAAGCATGCAGTTTGTATGACTGTTTTTTTTTTATTTTGAAAAAGAATAATAATTGTGACAACACCGTCATTGTAAGTCAATAAAAAATTCAGGTTGTACGTGCACGTGTTGTAACTACATTAAAATAAAATAAAAATAACCTTCCCTCTGAATATATTTAATTATTGAAGCGACCAGTACAAATTACAGTCCACGCTCTACTATCTTGAATAGTTCTGCCGCGAAGTTGTCATGCGTTCGAATATTAAAGGATAGACCAAACGAGGTATAATGCGCTTGTGTCATCAACCTCTTATCTTCAGGTGATGTTAATGACCACCGATAACCACTAATACCGGATAGTCGTGACCTTGTTCACCTATAAATAAATACGTTTAGGTTTGAAGGGTGGGGCAGCTGTTGTAATTATACTGAAACCTTAGAACTCATATCTGAAGGTGGGTGGCAGCATTTACGTTGTAGAAGTCTATGGGCTCCGGTAACCACTTAACACCAGGTGGTCTGTGAGCTCGTCCACCCTTCTATGCAATAAAAAATACATATAATATGTTTTTCGGTTCTTGGTATTTGTAAATCTCATTAGAAATGTTTTTACGCCATAATTTCACGTTTATTTTTTAATTTAATAAGCTATTTATTGTTTGTTAATAAATAATCCGATTCGGGGCCAAACAGTCTCTTAATGTTTCTACGATTTCAACCCACAAAATGAAATATTTTTTCTCTTCCTATTACGGATGTGTGTGAACAGAAACGGATCGATTCTAGATGAATAATATAAGAATACAGATGAATAATAAAATAATATAAATTTAAATTTTTAAATCAATTATTACCGTCTTTATTTATTTTTATCAATATTTTCGTAGGTTTCTCAGAACATTTAAAAATACACGGATTTCTCACTAGTAAGGTGAGTTACAAAGGTACCGCACCACGTCTGTGACCCGGGTATCCACAAGTCATTGTATTTTTAGATACTAGATCTACTAGGTAACTAATAGGTCAAATATTAGGTAGAACTTAATCGGATCGAATTATCTACAATTACGCTTGTCATCACTAATATGTGGTGCATAAAATGGAAGAATAGTTGGCCTATAACAGTTATATACCAGTATTAAAAAGTTAAATAAATAATTAAAAGTCTATTACGACGTATCAGTAAATAATCAGTTCTTCAACAAGATTTATTTCTTTTAGTGATGTCATAAGAACTGTATTACGTACCGCTTATGAAGCGGACACATCTGATAAGCAAACGGAACTGGTATGCATTTTGTTGACAAGTGTATCTACATAATGGAGGTGCGAGCTGACCTCGTACTTTCAATTCAAAATCATGCCGAGAGATATTAAATTTAATCGTTCGAGATTATTTCGAAGTTTTTGTTGTAACCCGATACTACACACACACACATAACACATCAAAACAGATTCAGAACAATGACACAAGATGGATGCCTTGTATATGGGCTTTATTAACCACTTAACACCAGGTTCGCCTTTAGCTCGCTCTGGGGAACGGTGGTCTGTGCAATAAAAATGCATCGATAAATTTATTCATATTATTTGATACCAATGCTCAGCATCGTATAATAAAAATGAAATGTACGGAGGGAAAAATCGTGGCTGCTACAGAATCCTTGCAGCTTCGCCAGGATGGATTGCTAAACTTAAAAGCTCAGCCAAGAGGGTCCCCGTCAGGTGCTTCCTCAAACAAGGCTAGAAAACAGCCTAGTACTAAGACCTAGTATGTCTGTGTGCTTCACTTTTGCTTACACCATTTCCAAGTCTATCCGTTCCTGTGTTCCTCCTCAAATAGACTGTATAATCTAAAAAGACGTAACTGCGTGTTTAATCTAGTGATGTTATATAATTGTCAATCAAACTATGAATTATTTCATTCCTGCTTTCGAGATTAAATCTGTGAGTGACAATACGTTTTACTAAGATTGTTAATAAAGTAAGTTGAATAATAGTTTATGTAATAACATATCTTGTAGCCCAAGTGCTACTTAGCAACTTTTAATTTATTTAAATTTTTAAATCAATTATTCCGGTCTTTATTTATTTTTATCAGTATTTTAGGAGGTTTCTCAGAACATTTAAAAATATTTAATACACGGATTTCTCGCTAGTGAGGTGATCGACAAAGGTACCGCACCGCGTCTGTGAACCGGGTATTCACAAGTCATAGTATTTTTAAATACTTAATTTAGTAGATTACTAATCTATCAAATATTAGGTAGAACTTAATCGGAACGAATTATCTACAATTACGCTTGTCATCACTAATATGTGGTGGATATAATGGAAGAATAACAGCCTTTAACAATAAAAATACGTGTCCAAATACAACAGTGTTGAAGTTATTAACACAAGAGAGACACTCTCAGAGCACAAGAACTTTATTGCTTTACTCGTTGTCTATTTGTTTAGAATTGAATAGCATCGCTTAACAGTCAAGCTAACTAGAGACAGGTGAATACCGGTTGCGGACTTCGATTCCGGGTGGTAACCGATACGAAAAGTACTACATGTTCACGGTCTAAGTTACGAACGACGATGAAATTTTGAATATTTCACTGTCAACTAACACGGCATTTGTTTTAGTAGTATTAGCAGTTCTATTTTTCCAAATGGAAAGGCAAAGGTATCACATCATACAGAACATATTATCTTTTATATGCATTTATTTTGTTTTTTGGCTGTATATGGGCAACAGGTCTCCGGACGTAATGGATCTGTGACCACAGAACACTAAACGAAGGTGACGTCGATTCGCGCGCAGAATTTGAAACGGATATGACAGCATCTTGTGCTGATACGTTTTTCTGAAACTTTTCGGAGTCGTTCGCATGACTAGGACAATTAGATGGATTAATTGGCAAGCAATTGAATTAAATTCAAAGCAAAAGTTTGTTTAGACTATCGTCTAGCTCATATCCGAGATGTCAAAAATAGGTAAACATTAACACAAAATATATTTTTATACGATAGATGTGGTACAGTGACAGCTAAAAGAAACTGAAATAACAACCGCGAGAAAAGTGTATCATGTTTGACACAATACTTCAAGTTCTTAAAATAATAATTTTAGGTACTTTATACATGACATCTACATCTCTGGATAAACTTGGTAATAAACTTTATTATAGAAATACTTTAGACAGATAATAATTAATTTAACGTTTAATATTTTCATTTTTTTTTTTTAATGCACTGATTATGTACCTCAGCCAAATGTACTATANAGAAAAGTGTATCATGTTTGACACAATACTTCAAGTTCTTAAAATAATAATTTTAGGTACTTTATACATGACATCTACATCTCTGGATAAACTTGGTAATAAACTTTATTATAGAAATACTTTAGACAGATAATAATTAATTTAACGTTTAATATTTTCATTTTTTTTTTTTAATGCACTGATTATGTACCTCAGCCAAATGTACTATAATTCCTTAATTAGAAAGAAAAATAGTTTGCACATTATTAAAATTTCGAGGAATAAAACTTTAGTGGTCAGTGAGACAACGAAAACTGTGAAGTATTACAAATAACTAGAGGTCCTACAATAGTCGAAATTCGACAATAATTAATTGGAATTTTAAGTTTGTACACTATTATGATTGTATTTTATACTTCTATAATCACAAATTTCGCCAAGACTACACTATAAAAAATATTAACAAAGACAAACAATATTTAATCTATTCTCAATTTGACAACAGACGTCAAGAACAAAAGTTTGACAATAAATGGTATGCATGCGTGTGTGCGTCAAATACATGGTATGTATTGTGTGTAATGTTTTCTTTATTGATTTAATGTATCTTGTATGCATTATTTAAAAAAAAAATAGTATTGTGCACTTCTTCTCTATATTCTCTATAAGTGTGGAAAATTTCATACTCCTCCGTCCGCTCAATTTTCGTAAAAAGGGATAAAGTTTTTGCTTGCTTATTTATTATTATGATGTTTATAATAATAAATCATAATAAATAATAATACGAGTGACATAAAAACAAAAATTAACGCAATGTGATCTATGCGATTAATTAACTAATAAATATGTTTGATGAATAACATTAGGTACCATTTTCCACTTGCAAGAACCCCTCCTTGGGTCAAGGCCTCCTCCAAGGATAGCCAATCTTCTCTAAATTGGGCAATTTTAACCAATTTTGTAGTTGCCACTTTCTTTATATCTTCTTCCCATCTAGCATATAGTCTTCCCCTCTTTCTTCTTCCTAGTGAGCCCTTCCATATTGTTATTTTTTTGTCCATCTCTGGTCCTGAAGGTGTGCTACATGTCCAGCCCATTTCCATTTTAAAGTTAAGGCTTGAACGAATACATCAGTTGCTTTGTTCATTTTACATCAGTTGCTTTGTTAATTTTACATCAGTTGCTTTGCTAATATCTCTGATTTTTAAGTGACGGATTTTCTGTTGATGATCTGATTTCTGGATGTTTAAGACTCGTGAAATCCGAAGCTTTTTTTTAATTACCTTAGTATGCAGACGATCGTACGGTCCACCTGATGGGGAGCAGTTACCGTCATCCATGGATGTCAGCAATGCGAGTCGCCTATCGCAAAAAATATTATACTAAAACATTTTAAAATCTTATTTTAAATTACAAGCAGCGTAAATTATATTTTTATAACAAACACACATTATATTTTTCGCTTTCTTCTGAATCTACGAAAATATTTTTAAAGTTATTGCTTGCTAGTTTGTCTATTATAAGCCCAATAAAACTTGATAATTTTAGTTTTAAATTATTTATTCTTTGAGAAGTTACTAAAATGGCTTAGAAAGTCGTTTGAGCTAAATTTTTTTACTTCTCAACAAACACGCTTCAACTTATGTCTTGATTACGTAGAAAACAAGTCTAGCGTTCGTCTGTCACCGGGGGACTGCCGCATTGACCCACAGACCGTATTCAGTTATAAAACTTGCTTCAGAACATTATAAAATTACACACATAGCTGTAAAACAGCCTGAAAATACAAACTTAACTATTTTATATTAGACTGATGGGAGATGTCTTGAAAGAAATCGCTACACATGCTTTTGACGTGACAACGGCTTATAATTCGATGGAGCCTGCACGCGCGAAAAAACATGACTCATGCGGCGTTACCTCGCTCTGAGGCGTACATGTTTTCGTCAAGTATGAAGTTCAGTGAAAACTGAATGTGGTGTCAATTTTTTATAGCAACGATAATTGCGATAATTGAAAAATGAAACCATTCCATCATTATTTTCTTTTGACGTTGTCACATTCAACTATCGTCAGTAAACCGACTTTACAGACAACCGATTTTTTAATAACAACAGACAACATAAGTTATACACTCCGTATTTGAACTGTTCCCGAAAACAGACTGGCGATTCGGAATCTTGTCACGATAACAATAACAAAAAATGACATACGAAATATTCAATAATGTATCGCATGGAATGTAAGATCGATTAAATGTCAGGTGACGCGCGGAATGTATGGACGTGAGCACTAACTTTTTTTCCCCAATATACTCGTATTACATATTTGCCGTATAGTATACAGAGAGTAGTTTTTTAAATATTTTTTATTTCTATATCATTTTTAAGGGTAAGTTTGGGGCATTGAAAGTTTTGAAGGCCCAATTGGTGTAGAGTTATCACAAGAGTTATGCACCGGCACTAAGTTTCTACCGGGATCTTTACAATGGCTCATGATTCCAATCCGGTGGTAGATTCAGCGAGCACTGCTCTTGCTAGGGCTAGTGTTAACAAGTTCTGTCAGGTTCAGCCCGTGAGCTCGCCCACCCGTCCGCGCTTATTTGGATTAACCCCTCGAGGCCACTAACGACTAGGGTTTTTTTTAATTTTTTTGTTAGTGCTCTTGTAGGCAAACGAGCATACGGCCCACCTGATGGTGAGTGGCTACCGTCGCCCATGGACTTCAGCAATGGCAGTGGCAGATCCAATTCGCTGCCTACCTGGTAGAAAGAAAAAACAAAATATAGATCGTAAAAAAATAACAACTCTTCAAAATGCCGAAACACGTGACGGAAAGTCTATTGTAATTTGATCTTTCCTTAATCATCCATAAAGAGCAGCGGACTTGGGTCTTTGAGTTTTTTGTACACGCCAAGACATTGGAATTGCAGACTTCATATCGTTTGTTTCGATTTATGCAAGTTTTTCTCAGTTTTAGGATAGTTCACAACTGATTTCAAAGCGAAGCTATGTGAGCAGAAATAAAGCTCTGTTCCACAACTCTGATCCATACATCGAGTCATACTTTCGTGAATTTCACAATACGTAAACAAAACTTTTAATCCTACATTTTGTCAGTTTTTTTTGGATCTAGTCATGTAATTGCCAAACTTTTTCCTCTGGCGTTGGAGCTATTGGATGGTACATGCAATTAACCCACCGAACACGTCGCTTTTGTACCACAGCATCCAACCTCCATATGAAATGTAGCTTGGAAAGATGAAAAACGGAAAGCAAGAGCTTGCGCAAATTAAAGTTACAATTCGTCGGCTAACTAACAGCGTTTTTAAAGACGTAACACAACTATTTACTTACAAGGTTCTTGACTGTTAAATTCCGATCAGAATCTCTGCCACTTTAAATTATCGATTCCCGATCATCCGTGTTCTGTATTAATATCCTGACTTGATTCTCTGTTTTAATTCTATCTGGCTTGGTAACCACGGGCTTACCTTTTCCAACGAAGGTTATCGTGCTGACGGTCGGTTGAACATCGCTTAACCTAACTAACTATACCCAAACCACGGACTATATCACTGCAATCGCGCTTCAAGTAATGGATTGTAGCCTTTAGGACATTTCATTCCGCTTGATTGATTCGTTGGCACATGTTAAACGAGAGGTTTTTCTGGAAACTTCGTATTTGGCGACATAATTAATTTGGATGACTTTCATTTAGAATTCTTGATCACACGAAACGCATTCATTTATGTTGAAAGTATAAAACGGCACGTGCTTCGCTTCTTTAAAATTGTTTTATAAGGCACTGCTTAATACTGCGACTTCTGTTTATTAATTCTGTTTGCTTCTTATATGGATGCTTTGTTATTTGAAGATCTGCTTCTGTTCGATAAGGAATTTAAAAATGTCAAATTGATCCGAATGATTTTTTAACGCAAAAAATAATAATATTGTACAGACTAAACATATTTACAATTGAATCATACATACATATCTATACATTGATTTCGTTTAAACGTATTTAAGATACACTCATTGTCATATGATATGATACAGTAATAGTAAAATATGTTTTCATACACAAGATTTGATGAATTATCTACTATGAATAGATAGTTAGTTAAAAAAGATGTAACAATTTGGCATTCTGAGCTGAGAATAAAGTTTTGTATTTAAATTTATTTTCCTTATTTATTTGTACTGAATTGAAGCAATATTTGGACTTGCGCATTTGTAATTTTTTTATTCAAAATTATCGCTTAGAGATGTGATGTATGTATGCTTTTACAGAAGTAGAATCGGATTGTGTTTCAAAAAGTATTGGGAAAATTGTGGATTTTGTTACTGATTGTACCAAACCATATCTTTTTAAATTCAGAAAACGTCTTTATAGCCTTTTGGAATGTCGGTAAAGGATCCCTCTGTGCCTTCTTTCAAATTCCCACCCAGCTCAATGTATAGCATTGACTGCATACTGACAGTAAGCACCCACGAGTACCTCACGCGAAGGATATACTCAATCAATGCAGCTGACACATAAATCTCATGTTTTATTTTTTTATTTTTATTTTATTGCTTGGTTGGGTGGACGAGCTCACAGCCCACCTGGTGTTAAGTGGTTACCGGAGCCCATAGACATCTACAACGTAAATGCGCCACCCACCTTGAGATATAAGTTCTAAACTCTCGGTGTAGTTATAACCCTTCAAACCGAAACGCATTATTACTTCACGGTAAAAATAGGCAGGGCGGTGGTACCTACCCGTGCGGACTCACAACAGGTCCTACCACCAGTAATCTATTTTAGCTATTAATAAATACAAATCTCTTGATCATCAAATATTAATTCCTTATCGAACTATTAATAAACGAATCGTCCCATTCATTTCAAAGATAAGTCACTAGTACCGTTTCATTTGACATTTGCAACGTGACATTTCGTTGCGTCGGTTGCGTATGAAATGTCAAATCCGTGCGGTACCGTCAGATAAACGAGACGAGCGGCGCATTAACTAAATAAGCCGTAATGGTCCAAAAAAATTATTCAGATTCGATTGTCGTTCAATGAGTCAATGTAGAGTTATTAGGTTTTTATGGTATTTTTTTTCCCTACCTGTAGCCTAAGGCGCTATTCCAATTCCGCGCGGATCGGCTGGTAAGCTCGCGTGCTCAACCTGAGAGAATTGCTAACATTAGCCCTAGCAAGAGCATTGCTTCGCTGAATTTACTACCGGATCGAAATCGCGACCCACTGAGAAGATCCGGCGAGAAACTCAGTGGGTTGTTTCTATGTGGCTATGCTAACGTTACGGGAGTGTGATGAAGTTTTTTTTCTTGATTAACGTTCAATGTGTCACTTCAACAATAATCTTCTGTCTTTAATGACCCCCGCTTCGGTGAAGGCGATCCAACATAGACCTCGCCCCCTAGGCGCGTTTATCTCATAGGAGACTCGGTTCCCGCCCAAAAAAAAGTAGATGTTAAAAATAGGAACCACTTTATCACCAATTTCGGTAGGCAGCGGCTTGGTTCTGCCCCTCGCATTGCTGAAGTCCATGGGCGACGGTAGTCATCAGGTGGCCCGTATGGCCGTCTGTCTGCCTAAAAGGGCAATAGAAAAAAATCAGATGAATTCCATTGCAATGCATCATAAAAAATAACAATATTACATGTAAATAATAAACTATACCATACTATTAATTTAACGGCCAAACTACTGGCGGTAGGGCCAGTAGGACCTCTTGGGAGTTCGCACAGGTAGGTAGCACCACCCTGCCTATTTCTGTCGTGAAGCAGTTATAATATTTTTTATTTTTTTTATTGCTAGATGGGTGGACAGGTGAGCTCACAGCCCACCTGGTGTTAAGTGGTTACTGGACCCCATAGACATTAACGACGTAAATGCGCCACCCACCTTGAAATATAAGTTCTAAGGTCTCAAGTATAGTTACATAATAATAATACATATACATACGTTTCGGTTTGAAAGGTGGGGCAGCCGTTGTAACTATACTGAGACCTCAGAACTTCATATCTCAAGATGGGTGGCGGCATTTACGTTGTAGATGTCTATGGGCTCCGGTAACCACTTCGCGCCAGGTGGGCCGTGTGCTCGTCCACCAAAGTAAGAAAAAAAAAAGTTGCCTGAAAAATTCTATTACAACTACTCTACTGACTTTGCTAACATTCCTTTTCTTACAAGCTATTATTATATACAATTTCCGAATCCCATTTTCTCAAGAAACACTTGTGTGCTATTTTAAAAATGCAAACTATTATAATTAAATACTAGAACACACTTATCTTAATCTTATTAACTCTCACTACGTGCTTAGTCCATCTTGTTTTGCAATGAAGTAGTGCATAACTGGTTTTCTAGTTCAAAGAATAGTACTTTCCCTTAAACATTTAGAGCATTTGTATTCATTTGTTTAGGGGAAAACTAGCAACGGTACTGTATTGAAGAGGATTATGTATACGAAATCTACAAAAGTATATATGACTGAGCATCCTGACTATTCTTGCAGTTAGGTCACCCTGCATTACGGTTCGAAGAGCGGGGTTGCTGCTAAGCAATAAAATTCGACTGTTCCGGTCACATCTTAATACTGTTACGCGCTGGGGTTCCTGATAAATAAAAGTCCCACCAAAGTACAATTTAAAACAGTATTAACACATAGAACACTTTATACTCCGTAATTCACTTCCTCCGCTTCGCTACAGGTGATCCGTTCGCTGTTTCGCTTCGAGTAGATTCGATTACTGACTTTGTGACATCCTTGCAACGCTTTTACAGTCGATACAACATCCCTAGAATTATCGAGAACATTCCTCACAAGTCGAGTATTTTTGATATGCGTACCCGTCATTTGACAATAGATGGCGTTGTACATCTCGAGCCTTCTCGACTATTATTTGTAGATATAAGTCCTGTTTCCAATTTTACAGTGTGTCTTTAAAAGAAACGTATTTAATTGAGAATCGTATACTTTTTGTTACAGGGCAAGTCAGTTATCCGTCCGATAGCGTTCAAGCCGCTGGGCGGGCGTCTCTCTGCGGGCGGAGAGCGATATGGATCCACTCCGGTGCTCGCTACAAGGCCACCGTCGCATATGACTCTGTACGGAAGTAAGTTAATTAATTCATACACAAAATATTGGTGCTTTTTTTATTATAATAATTATTATTATGCCTGGATTTCACGAACATTTTACATTTTTAACTGACAATGTAAAGTATACTCAAAAGAAACAATATATGTATTAATAAATTATGATTTTTTTTCAATTTCTGCCGTGAAGCAGCAATAGGGACAGCCGTCATACTGTTACAACTGGGACCTTAGATCCACTTTGCATCAGGTGGGCAGTGAGCTCGTCCACCCATCTAATCGTTAAAAAAATAATGAAATATAATAGTAAAATCTACATTAATACTATAAGACGTCATTCGTCTCGGCGTGCCTTTCGATAAGGGCTTCCCCCAACTTTTTTTCACTGCTTTCTGTCTGCTGCTACTCGTATCCAAAAGGATTAAAAAGTAATTTTCAGTTCAGCCCCATTCTTCTCGCTTTGCGACTTCAGCTCCTCGAATTATCCCTTGGGTATCAAGCTATCACCTGTTTGCTCTATTTCTGATTTTGGTAGCATATGCCCTGTCCATCTCCATTTGAGTTGATCAATACGTGTCTTTGTTTTTTTTTAAATTTCGTTTTGCCTCTGATGACTACTGTGTGCGTCTGCTTAGTTATATGAATGAAAAAAATGGGATCGCAACTAAAAGCTACGCTACCTTACAATATACTATAAAGTACATTACCTGTTTGATCAGACGGTACTCTTACTCTCACTCTCATAATGAAAAGTCTGCGTTTGTAGATGTTGTCAATAAATCTATCCTTAGGCCCGCGGTCTGATCCCAACATCTACGGACCCTCCAATCTCACATACCCCAAGCGCCCCCAAGCGTCGTAGGTAGGAACCTCGTGCCCCAGTACAGAAAACAAAAATGGTCTTCATCATTAGATCTTCAATCACGGAGAATGCTACTATTTTATTCAAACCTTTAAGGGCCTTATCATACTAGCGGCTTGCGAACGGTTGCAGGGCGAAGCGGACGCGTGGCGAATACCAACGTCTTCGTTACGTATTTGTAGCGAGTTAACGACGTACAATACACTCTATGACAAAATGGATTCCAACGAGGAAACACTGCTGTTGGTTTTGTTACTACGAAGACGCCGGAGGCGAAAACGAAAGCACCGACGAATTTGGGAGGATCCATTATCAATTAATCGAATGGAAGAGAGCGACTACTTGGTTTTTATTGCAAACGAATAAAAAAATATCCAAAACATTTTCGCTCCTACCTGCCTATTTTATGAGTTGTTGCATCTGATACAAACTGACTTAAGACATGAAGACACACGGTGTATGGGTTGACGTTTATACGAGACAGTACAAAATGGCGTTTAAGCTGCTATTCAGGGCGTACTCGGTCCGCTGCGCATGTGCGGCGTCATTACGGATCATCCCGATCCATTAACGGTGCGTTTATGTACCACAAGCACCGGTCACCGTCCTCGTCGAACCCGTCGCTCGCGACGAAGGGCTCGACGAGTGAATTAACCCATAGACACAGCCTACTATACTGAGTTTCTCGTCGGATCTTCTCAGTGGGTCGTGTTTCTGATCCGTTGGTAGATTCTGCGAAGCACTGCTCGTGCTAGGACCAGTGTTAGCAACACTCTTCGTTTGAGCCCCGCGAGCTCACCTACACGTCAAGGAGAAGCTGAAATAGCCTCTCAAGGCTATCAGCATAGCTAGGCCAAAGAAAAAAAATATATGCGCGGCGTGTTCGTTACACGTTCGCTCCGCTTTGAGAACGCCCGCAATNTTCTGATCCGTTGGTAGATTCTGCGAAGCACTGCTCGTGCTAGGACCAGTGTTAGCAACACTCTTCGTTTGAGCCCCGCGAGCTCACCTACACGTCAAGGAGAAGCTGAAATAGCCTCTCAAGGCTATCAGCATAGCTAGGCCAAAGAAAAAAAATATATGCGCGGCGTGTTCGTTACACGTTCGCTCCGCTTTGAGAAAGCCCGCAATCTACTAGTATGAGAAAGCCCTATTATATATGATATACATAATCTGGGTAACCGTAACTTAGGTGTATTTTTATTTCAGGCTCATCAGACGTACGTGAAGGTCGTTGGTGCAGTTCGCCCCAGCCCGCCTCGCTGTCCGCTCTTCCACCCGCTACGCTCTCCACTCCGCTTCATCAAAGACACCACTCAGCTATAGTGTGAGTAAAATTTAAAAAAAAAAGTCGTATTCGCTATTATAACAAGACTTGAAAGGATTCGTTGATAAATATGCTGTTTCTAATTTTTCTAATAAAAATAAACGATTTTCTTCAAAACGTACAATTATAAAAATTATTAAAATTGTATTATTAAGGTCAAAATAAACTATATCTATTTGTTCTTTAATTCTGCACGTAGACACTAAGCTACGTAGTACCTCTTCAGAAACTTTTTTTTAGCATCATAAAATGAATGCACAATGGTTTCACTAGTAAAAGATAAATGAAGTAAAACAACATATGCTATTTATACATGAGCGTACCGTAAGTGGTCGTGCATTACACATTAATTAAAATAATTAACATGTGTAGTCGCGTGATGCGTCTACACACACGATGTATGTTCGTGAATGAAACGATGAGTGATAAAATGACGCTTTGTTTAATATACTCTTTCATACACACATTAATAATACACTTTCAAGATACACAGTAATAATTTCTATTGAACCTATATAAAATGTATTGTTATGTAATTCAACAATAGTCAGTTTACGTTAGCGACGATTTCAAATCAATACCTAACGTAAGATTGTTCAATATTAAGTAATTTAACAATCATTTTAATGGGACAGTACAGTCTTTCCATAGTAATTATAACCTATGATCGATTTGTTTACTATGATAAATTTCTGCGTTGTTACGTCTTATGTTTGTTTCGGAAAATGAAATACATTATGAAAAACCACATCAAAAATATTTTTTTTATTATACAAAAGACGGAAACCTAGACACGGGCTAAACAGAATTACATTTATTTTTTACTGGTGGTAGGACCTCTTGAGAGTCCGCGCGGGTAGGTACCACCACCCTGCTTATTTCTGCCGTGAAGCAGTAATGCGTTTCGGTTTGAAGGGTGGGGCAGCCGTTGTAACTATACTTGAGACCTTCGAACTTATATCTCAAGGTGGGTGGCGCATTTACGTTGTAGATGTCTATGGGCTCCAGTAACCACTTAACACCAGGTGGGCTGTGAGCTCGTCCATCCATCTAAGCAATAAAAAAAAAAAAAAAAAATTATTAGAACACAAATAACAATAAAAAGAATCTACGGTATCTTTTGTTTTTTTATTTATATTAAACACACATTATCCTTCTACTAATAAACATCAATTGGAGCTGAATTATAGCGGCTAGTTTAATTATTTTCACAATTATATTCCGCATCAAGACATTAATTACTTTTTTCCTTGTATTTCAAAGCGACATTTTAGCAGCGACACGCGCCATGTTTGTTCGCATTGTCGCACACAACGCATAGAATAGACGCGAGCGCGCGTGTGGTGCCGTTATTGTTACAATTTTTTTTTTAAACCATTTATAAGATTTTATTTTTGTTCTCCGGTGAAAAAACGTAAATTTGAAAATGGATTGAAGTGAAATTCTCTATGCAGAGGTCAGTAATAGTCACATAGATTCAAGTTTGTACACATAAATATATTTTCGTAAATTTAGTGTTGTTCTCTCTTTTCATCTATTATATTCTTGTATTAAACTACATAACGTTTGAAAATAGGTTATATTTCTATTGGTATTGACATTAATTTACCATTTGAAACTTTTTAAGACGTTAGACCTTAAAGACTGCAACTATTAAGAATATTTTCTGTGTTTTGGTATTGCGTAAATGTTAAAATCAAGTCTAATGTGAAAATGACTGTCATTAGGGGCATTTAACGTCAAATGTCATAGGTCAAGTGCCATCACATTATGAACGTTATTGCCACAAAAACAGACCTTCAAATAAATACTTTACAATGCCTATTTATTTACAATATAATTCAATTGGCTTCACAAAAAATATCCACGGTTATACAATTTGCTTCAATGCTAATATCATATTCTGATCACGAATGCATTAAAAATATTAAAGCTAAGTAAATGATTAGTTACTGGCAGGTAGTACTAGGCTAGGCTGTGCTCTTGATATGACTGATGTCAACGGGAGACGTAGCCCTATTCAACCAAAGATTTGCGCGTCTCTTATCAAAATCATAATATCGATAAAATCGAAATTGTAAAAAAAAATTCACTATGTAGCATTTTTTTTAATTCCACACTTAAAGCACTTAAAGCAATGCCCTTGCGCGCATTTTAAACAAGATGTCACCTAGGATTCTGTGACAGAAATTTTTTACCGACGCCTAAATGTTGCTTATGACATTTTCAAGATAACTGCAAATATTTAAACAAGTTCAGAACAATAACATTCGGACCTTCGGCAATTCCCGGAATTCCCCCGCCATTTTTTTCCATGCCCATGTACGCAGACGAGCATACGGCCTACCTGATGGTGAGTGGTTACCGTCGTCCATGGACGTCAGCAATGCCAGGGGCAGAGTCAAGCCGCTGCCTACTGTTTGTGAAAGACCTCCCCTTGTCGTTAAATTCAAATACTTCATAAGCTGGATTTTTTTGAGCTCGTATGCCGACATCTAATTAAGGATAATTGCAACATGCGCTTTTAGCATTGTAATGGACTATTAAATCGTTATCAGCACATTCAGCCATTTCCTGTTTGTATCGGAGAACTGGCCCACGCAAAAATTGCAGACGAACAGTGAAATTGTTTCAATAAACAAATAACCGTATAATATTATGTAACACTTAGGATTTTTTATTTTTTTAATGCTTAGTTGGGTGGACGAGCTCACGGCCCACCTAGTGTTAAGTGGTTACCGGAGCTCATAGAAATCTACAACGTAAATTCCGCCACCCATCGTAAGATATGAGTTCTAAGGTCTTAATTTTTAACAGTACAACGGCTGTCTCGCCCTTCGAGCCGAAACGCATTACTGCTTCACGGCAGAAATAGGCAAGGTGGTGGTCTACCCGTGCGGACTCACAAGAGGTCCTACCACCAGTAATAACCAGGATGTAATCATTCTAAGGATAAATCATAAAATCAAATATGTTAAGTCAAAAACACTAAAAAGACTGGCCACAAGATCTTAAAAAAAATTGTCAGTAAAAATGTTGTGGTGGATAAAAGCAACTTACATATATATGTACATACATACTTGTTAGGTTATATTTCTTATTTTGGGAAGTAGTATAATAATCGAACAACCAATTTTACTATACAGTAATGGTAATGGCAATATAGACTTTTCTATCGATTACCATTCTGCCTATATCTGCCTCGAAACAGGCGATATTCCGATTCTGAACGCTTCACTTCAGTCACGAATGTAGAAAAAAAATATTGAAGGTTATTTCAATAATTTTCGCGGCAAAAAGTAGCGGAAATTTCAAAAAAAAATTTGATTACTTTTTTTATATATAAGAGTATTAAAACGAATATAGCCTTCGTTAAAATACAATAGCGTGCGAGAGATGATTTGAGGAACTACGGTGTGTGAGCTCAGGCACTGCGTTACCTACATTCATACAAACATATTCGCTCTTTGGGATGTACATAAACTACAATTTTAATCCTACGTATATTAAGCAATAAAAAAAAAGAAAAAAAAATTATGTTTGTGTTATGAATGTGAAAGTTTGTTGAAGAATGTATGAATGTATGTTTGTTAATT
Source organism: Bombyx mandarina (assembly GCF_003987935.1). The sequence continues at coordinate 447,897 of NW_021011538.1, forward strand.
TTTGACGCCAAAACTGTTGGATGGATTTTGATGAAACTTTACAAATTTTATAGCTTACACATCAGAATAGCATATAGGCTATAATATATAAATATATCGTGTGAATTACCCAAAATATAACGATAAGTGTCAGAAAAGGTAAGAAGAAGTCTGCCATCTGCGAGCTATTCTAGCGTACGCTGTCAAAACCGTAGGAGTTACATCTATGTATACATATGTATTATATACTAGCCGTACTCGCTCGCTTCGCTGCGCATTTAAAATTAACATTATTATTTATTGTCATTATGATTAGGGAGTCCAACAGTCATATAAATATTAGCATATCCATTAAGTACATGTATTTTCTACATGGATACCAAGTTTCAAGTCAATCAGATGCATGGTTCAGTAGTTATAACGGAACATCCGTAAATCCACTGTAGATTTATATATTAGTATATGTATAATAGAAATGATTATCTTAAATAGTCCTTCAAAAAAGCACCCGACAGCATATTATTATATCAGTGTTACTCTAGCGTGTAGGTGAGCACTCGGGGCTCAAACTGGAATTGCTATTACTGGCCCTACCAAGAGCAGTGCTTCGCAGAATCTGCCACTGGATCGGAAACGCGACCCACTGAGAAGATCCGGCGAGAAACTCAGCGGGGAACTCGCATGTCTACAATACGTTAATACCAAACAAAGACCCATTAAAGTATTCAATTAAAATTTGTATTGGCGAACGTTCGCGTAATCGACGCCCGGCTTCCCGTATCCGGAAGTATCGCAATCGTGATAACTCCAAATTAATAACCCGTGCTATTTTAACGAATAACAAGATTGTATGTGTTAATCAAATTTTAGTTTTAGCGTTAGTGTTAGTGTTTCATTCGGATCGTGCTAATTCGAAATGATAATTTTTGACACAAAAGATCACCGCGGTCGAAGTGTCGGTAAAGCCCAAAAAATCCAGTTAAATAACTATTTGTTTAGTATTGAGATTCTTTTTAAAAAGATCCTAGTCTGTTTTATGTTCATTTTTCCGGCGTTTCATCAAGCCTTGGAATGAACTCCCCGCTGTTCAGTATTTCGTGTTATTTTTTTCCAGCCCTCTAACTTGTGATAAACATCTAACCAGATTTGAAAGAGGTACAGTCGAAATCCATAAATGAAAATCCTGATGCAAGAGCCCGTAGGCACTATAGAGTCAATGTGGCCCTATGCTTCAACGCTTAATTCCCACTATTCTTCATCTCAGAACACCGCTGTTTAAATTATTTTTTTACCCACATGGCTGTCACACTGACAAAATAAAAGACCCATATTTTCTTTATTTTTTTGGTAGAAACTGCCCAGATCGTCTGCCAAGTTCATTTTAGACCCGTCCTCTCCAGCCCGATGATTTGAGCCGACTCCAACAAAGCCTTTTAGGCTTGTCGCTTCTTTATTAGATACAATGACATGATAATTATAACAATCACAGACATCTAGTTCATTACATACATTTAATTAACGCAACTTTTTACGGTTTACATTTAGAAATCTTTACAGTTTCCGTGGTCACAGATGACGGAGATAATGTGACAACATTAGTATCCGCAAGATTAAACCATAAATATAGTATCAATTATATTTGTACGATTTGTGAAAACCGAATAAAAAAAGCATACATTCATGTGATAATAGCTCTTATGTTACGCTGGACGTAAGTGAGCACACGTTAATACTTAAAATCATAACGTTTCCTCATCAAATTATAATTTGAATGAAAAGCCCCAAAAAACCACAGACCGTAGTATACGCACTCTTGCAAAATGAATTTATACACAATGATGTTATTAAAAATTCACGTTATAAATATATAGAGCGAGTTGAATGTATGTAAATGTTTTGTTCTCAAGAAATAATATGTGCATCGTATAGTTTCGTTTCTTCTTGCCTTGACGAGGTAACTGCTCGTGACAAATTACGCTATGTAATAATTATTTACTCTGTGGCATTTTCAAAGTTTCATTAGGATTTAATTTTTTTCATTCACTTCAGATATTAAATCCATATTACGTTAAAAATAACACTTCGCATAGAATACAAAAAAAGAATATAAAAACAACAACAATTTCATAATAAAATTAAAACAAAACTACCATAACCTGGTTTGGATCCAGAGTGCTCAACATGCATTAATAAATTAAATCAAGATATATATTATGAACATATTAGAGTGGTAGATTCTGCGAAGCATTGCTCTTACTGGGACTAGTGTTGGCAAATTCTTTCAGGTTGAGCCCGTGAGCTCAGCTAGCGGCGAATAGGTAGGGGATAAAAGCCATCAATGGTTTGGGTCGCGAGACGCGGCGTGTCAAGTATGAGCGCTTTCTGTACCAGACACCCAACAAAACGGCGATAGCTTCTAAAGGGCTTTTTGGTCCACCATTACTCCGTAGTTATCCCATAAGGTCTAGTTTAATATCCCCAAGATGATGACTAACGAATCAACAAATTTATCCTAATCATTGAACATCAAATAACTCACGGCTCTAAATTAATGATTATAATTAATAATACGTTTATACATATTTAGAAGTTACATGAAGTTGGTCTTCATTGATAAATCAACAATGGCCCGCAACTTTCGAGATCTTTTCTGGCGTTATCATGTTTTTAATTTGGCTGTTAGTCACTTGTACCATTGGTATTCTATTTGTGAAGAAGTAGAGTCCCTGTCAATAGTTACCGCGGGATAGCGGTTTATAACCACACAGTAAGAAGCTGATATAATAATATAATTGTCGTAATATCTAAGTAAGGCGTGACGTTTGCGCTCGACGGGTCGTCTTGCTCCGGCGGCCGACCGTGGAAATTCTCTTTTGAGCTTGTTAGAGCTGCCATTGTCTCGAAGCATCAAGAACGATTTGTATGCAGCTTTTATTAATGGTTGTTAGATACTGTTTTTGTTACAACTGATAGTGTTTCTATTTTTTTGGATAAATATGTAAATACGCACCGGTCACCCAAAAAAAAAAAAAGTCCTCGCCGAACACGTCACTTTTTTTTTATGCTTAGATGGGTGGACGAGCTCACAGCCCACCTGGTGTTAAGTGGTTACTGGAGCCCATAGACATCTACAATGTGAATGCGGCAGCCACCTTGAGATATGTTCTAAGATCTCAGTATAGTTACAACGGCTGCCCTACCCTTCAGACCCAAACGCATTACTGCTTCACGGCAGAAATAGGCAGGGCGGTGGTACCTACCCGCGCGGACTCACAAGAGGTCCCACCACCTTGCGACGAAGGGCTCGATGAGTAAACCTGAAGAAACACTAAATAGACAAAATAAAACAAATCACACAACTTCACTCCTCGCGTTCCCGCCAAAAAGTATCTTCAGCTTAAAAGATCCCCATTAAAACAAAAATGCAGTTAAAAGGATCGAAAAGAAAACCCATAATGAAATAAGAGATGACTCACCTATATCTAGATAAAAAGCAAAAGTAAAAACGATAAACATCGCACGTATAAAAACGCATCGCGAATTTCAATCGACAAACGTGCCCCGGCGTGACCGTCTGCAGCACCAACACATATTTAAATAAAACGAAAACATTTAAATACAATTTAATGCGATTAAACCTTCATTAAGTGTCGTATCAATCGATGACTTGTGAGATAATGAAAGACGGGTACTGATAAGGTTTCGAGAATACGACCCGGAGACACAGTTTCAAAAACCGGTCGAGAAGTGGGTTTTTGCTTGTATTTTCCGGGAAGGCTTAATAACACTAACGGTAACAATTAGAAATGTTTGGAACTCTACAAAAATTATTAATAGCACAGGTGATACTGGCATTGGAAGTCGAAGATATTAGATAATTCGCTTACCCATGCTCTAAAAAATAATCCATTAACAATAATTAAAATCATTTTTACGTCAAAGTCGACGATATTAGATAATTCGCTTACCCATGCTCTGAAAAATAATCCACTATTAATAATTAAAATCACTTTGACGGCTAAATAAGTATCGCATTTTTTATTGCCATCATAATTATTTCGAAAGAAGATACAGGGTGATGTTTTTGTCATTTTAATGTTTCACACGGTGTTTAAGATTGTCTGTTTTCATTTGTTTACAGAACGAAGTCTACGTCAGTACTAAGCGGGGACAGCAAGGAGCCCGCGCCTGCGCCCTCGCCGGCTGACTCCGGAGTCTCGGAACTGGAGAGAGACCACCATGACTATAGGTAAATATTAGTATACCGAATCATCGAAGTTGCGGGTATATCAGCCCTTATCATGAGAAGTCAGCGATACTACTACTGCTGGAGACCGTTTTGTCTTCTAACTGAATAGATTTTTTAGTTAATGATTGAAAACAACGTTGTTATAAGGACCTGCATTTTTAGTAATCAGTGATAGTTAAACTGTATCTTGTTTTACTAAATTAAGGCTACATCCAGCAGTGGAGAGATACAAGCTGATGACGAAAAGGCTGAATGTTAACCTGTAGAAAATGTAAAATAACCTGTAGAGAATATTAGTAATGCATTTTTCAAGGTTTTTTTTTCATTAAAAGTAGCCGTGACTTAATCTTTATCTGTTCTGCAACAGACTTAATGTTTAATAAGTTTCTTGGTGATAAAAAAAAGGAATACATACTTAATACGTATAACAGAAGTCTAGTAAGTTAACTAAATCGAAACGCATTAAATAAAATAAGTTGAGGATACCAATACCAATACAATTAAGACATAGGCTTTCTGTATCAGTTTGGGCTGTGATGTTGGTGCAGTGCTATTCGTATCAATCGACATCAATCAATGTCTTTATTTTTCATTTAGCTACTGTCGAATTTCATAAAAGAAATATCCATCCATATCTAACGATAGCGTAACGGTTCGTCAAAAAACTAATTTGTACCGAAATATTTTCATTTATCCAATTAAGTCTTCAATATTAGTACATGTAATCCAATTTGTTGGTATTAATCTCAAAAGCTTTGGCCATTAGCAGTAGTTTTAATAAATTAACATAAAAACTGCAGTATATATTATTTTGTTTTCTTATTTGTATTCTTATTTTTTATTTGAGACTAGCTGACCCGGCAGACTTCGTAATGCTTCAATCGATAAATAAAAGACCTATAATTTTGTATAAAATAAACTTAAAACAAAAAAAAAGGAAACCAGAATTGTTATTTTTATTGAATTCCGAGCAATTTCATATTTATTTACCTTTTAAACCTTCTGTGGACTTCCACAAATAATTCAAGACCAAAATTAGTCAAATCGGTCCAGCCGTTCCCGAATTTTAGCGAGACTAACGAACAGCAATTCATTTTTATATAATATATAGATAAGAAACAGTTGTAATGGCACTTCATAAAATGCACAATGATACGAAATGTTTCTAGAAATTAGTGTTTCATTTGATAGTTACAGGGTTTTACTAGTAGCGGATAAATGTCTTTACAGCCTTCTTCTGGCTAGAAGCAGGTCATTAAGTCACCAACCTTGAGCTATAAAATAGTTTACCTCCTAACCCACTGCTTTCGTTTTTACGACATAGCCGCGAAGATTACATTTTCACATACCACAACAAAATGTAGTGTTAATTTCAAAGAATCTCTATACGGTTGAGGTGAAAGCTGAAGGCTCAAAGACAGATATTAGGACATTTGTATTATTATTATTACTCTTAAAATTTTTACTGGTCTTTTTTATTGCATGGGTGGATGAGCTCACAGCCCACCCGGTGTTAAGTGATTACTGGAGCCCATAGACATCTACAACATAAATGCACCACCTACCTTGCGATATAAGTTCTAAGGTCTCAAGTATAGTTACAACGACTACCCCACCCTTCAAACCGAAACGCATTACTGCTTCACGGCAGAAATAGGCGGGGTGGTGGTACCTACCCGTGCGGACTCACAAGAGGTCCTACCACTAGTAAAAATATTCGAAATGTTTGAAAATATTCGAGAGTAATGCTCCTGTCAATATAAAAAAGATGATTTTTGGATTGAAAAGTAAAAAATCATAATATGCCAAAGTCTTTGAGTTAACTAGCAATTTAAATTGTTGATAAAACATTATTGGTATTTTAATGACGTCCTAAACGTTTGTATAATCTAAAATCTTCCTTGAAAATAACCACTGTAAATTGTATAATAATTAGTTTAAACATTCACGTTGGACGTTTATCTATTTTTCTAGTACAACGGACCGTCTCCGGCACGAGGCTCGTCTCCGAGCTCCCCGTGGCCTCATGCTACAGAGCTTCGGCAGCCGTCGAGACGAGAGGGACGCCGAACTCGCCAGGGTCAGGCGAGACAGAGCGCTCTTACGACAGAGACTTGAGGATACCGAATGGAGTCTATGCCAGCGGGCGGGGGAAATCGCTCTGTTAAAGACACAACTGAAGGATGCTCAGGTAACTTCACCGTCAACATGAATCTAAATGTTAGCAGGGACAATGGTAGCACAAAACATATCGTCGTTGTCAAAACAAAATCTGCTATGTGCACTTTTTGAGATTTATACTTTTTAACCTTTTCGTATATTTCACAGCCCAATCTACCGTATAAAAAAATGCTATGTGTCTATAGCTTTAATAATTATCTAAAGCTTTCATTTGATACAGTTCTTAAAATATCACCTTCATATACAATTTTATACGAAAATGTTTTTACTCGTTACCTAATTCAAAATAGAGTTTTTGCACATAGCAGATTTTGGTTTGACAGTGACGATACGCAAGTATCTATACTAATGCAATACACAAAAAATATAAACTATGACAACTTTTTCGTTTACAGAACGAGCAGACAACAAAGGGCCACGAATATCTCACACTAAAAGCTGACTGCCGCCAGCTGAGGGAGACGCTCGACAAAAAAGACAAAGAAATCATGAGACTCCGAGCCGAATCGGACGAGAAACAGAAAAACGTGAACAGACTCCAATCCGAAGTGGACAGACTCACGGCCGACCTGAGAGACAACATCGCGGACCTGAACAAAACAAAGGAAACGAACAAGAACGAAATAGACAAACTGAAGACCGAACTCAAGGAGCTAAGACAAGAACTGTCTGACGTTTCTCTTAGCGGATACGAGGGTATCGAATGCGGGAGGACCATGAGGGGGATATATGACGTTTGCAAAACAAATGAATACCACTGGACGTCCAGTGACTCGGCACTAGAAGACGCCGAAGTCCAAAGGCTGAATGGGGAAATGCCGGACGCGTGCGGAGACCACTGCCCCGCGAACTCAATCCTTGACCGCCTCAAGCACGAGTTGCAAAACAAAGAGACCCAATTCAACAACGAAAGGAGGAAATGGTCCGAGGAGAAGGACAAGGTGCTAAGATACCAGAAGCAGTTACAGATGAACTACGTGCAGATGTTCAAGAGATCGCGCACGCTCGAAGCCGAAGTCGACGGACTGAGACTGGAGCTCGAGTTGAGCAACAAGAACATGAAGAATATAAACAAACACGGGAAGGCAATAGAACTTTAATACCAAATCTAAAATTAATATTTATCTTACACATACTGTAAATATACGTTGTCGGAGTGTCTTGCCGGCGTCGGAATCGCGCGTAATAATACTCTGGCGGTGACGTCACTTGTTAGTTTAAGATATACGTTGTCTGTGGATTTCGGAAACGTGGAATCTATCGATTTGTGCTATTTTTATAAGATAAAAATAAGTTATTATAATGAAAATAAAATATTTCGAATTGAGAATTAGTTTTTTAATCGGTGTTAGTGATCGGTAGTCGAAATTCGACTGTAGGTAATTAATTGAAATTATTATGTTAATGCACTATTATGATTCTATTGTCAAAGACAGATTTTGCCAAGACTACACTTTAAATAAATGTTAATAAAGACAAACAATATATTTTAATCTATTTTCAATTTGACCACAGACTAAGTAATAATAAAAGTTTTACAATAAAAAAAGAGTATGATGCGTGTGTGTCAAATACATGGTAGTCTGTGTAATGTTTTTTTATTAATTTAATGTATTTTTATGCATAATTCCAAAAAATATTAACATTCTGCACTCCTTCTCTGTGTTCTCTATAAGTGTGGAAAATTTCATACTCCTCCGTTCGCGTAATTTTCGTAAAAAGGGATACAAAATTTTTGCTTCACGTATTAATATATAGATTTGTGGGTGGGTTAATAAAATTCTCGTAATGCTGTGCATAATAAACGTGTTTATTTCCACACACTTGCATATAAAATTTATGGAGCAGAACCTTATTATATTACGAGTAAACTAGGTCAACGACATCGCTTTAAACTACATTCATAAGCAGAAACAATTAATATATTGCATAAAAAGCAGAGCAACAAGACACACGGCCAATAAGATTTTATCAGTTTTACGTTTTTGAAATTCTCTAAAATAAAATTTTTAAGATCGGTTATCAAAGAAATCTCAGATCTCTAAATCTGACATAGAATTAGATTTTAAAATTTCGGCTTTAAATCGGAGAGACCGAAGTTTCTAGAACGAAAAGTGAATCCTTCGCCTTTGACGAAATTTCCGATGTTATTTCTCGTTGATTTAGCTGGTTCCACCTGAAATGATATTACATATACAGTCGCACCGCACGATGCGAATCCACTGGACGTCTTATCGTTTAGACCACGATGACTTCGTTAAATAAATAATTAATTCGGCGTATAAATAGGCAAAAAGAAAACGGTTAACATTATCCGCTGGTCATCCAATTTTCTTGTTAGTATTTGTTTAGTAGAAATTGACAAGCTTTAGTGGTATCATTAGGAAGATGTTACAAAATGTTTTTTTTAAGCTTTAAAAACAAAGTGGAATGCATAATATTAGTGTACGTAATCATGACGTCTCAGTTTAATGGTCGATCATTGAGCTGAAACTAGTCTTTTTCTTAAATAGGCAAAGACAGAAGTGTGTTTGTCAATCGAAATTTTCTTTTCGTTTCATATCGACCAGCTTTACGGTTAAAATTAGATTTAACCGTTAGATTATAAAAATTTAGATTGGAATCAATTTTCTCTCACTTTTATAAGATAAAAATGTCTATAAACATTTGCTCGAACATCGAACATATCTACGTCAAAAAAAAAAGAAAAATGACAATAATATGAAACTTTAACACTAATAATACCAACACTTACTGATACCTATTTCTACCGTAGCGAGTAAATAACGGTATTCCACAAATGTTACTCAAAATAAACAAAACAAACAAAAAAAGTACATATAATGACAGTAGAAAAATTCATGAAGTCAAATGTGCAAAAGCAATAAGATGATACGTGCATTTTCAATACAAAAGCTCAAAATGGGTCATTTGACCCGTTATGGTATATTTAGTGTTAATTTAGTTAGTAACATCTTCTACATATTATTTTCGGACATTATATAGACATACCTGTGTAACGTCACGGACAATTGGACTTCGCCTCCATTTATACCACCAGTACTCGACGCCCAGAGTGATGCAAGCAAGTCCTATCCCCATAAAGATAACTATGAAAACACCTCCGATGTTCTGAATAGAGATCCCGTCGGACTGGTCATCTTGCTTTTCACATTTCATCGCTTTGGGATTATTGTTCCACCAGTTTTCTTTGAGCTTCTCTAGTCTACGTCTGTTAAGTAGCTGCAGAATCCTGTATCAGTAACGAACGAAACGAAATTGAAAAATCAATAGTTATCACCAAGAAAGAGAGAGAGAGTATTCTTTATTGTACACCAAAAAACAAATAAACAGTGCGATAAATTAAATACAAAAAAGTACAATTGGCGGTCTTATCACTAAGAGCGATCAAGATTATATTCTATTGTGAAAGTTAGTTGTATAACTATTCATATTCATATTCTTAGCTAATCGTGAATATACCACACACTGATATTAGGGTTTTTTTAGTATTCGCCTTTTAAGCAGACAAGCATACGTCCCACTTGATAATGAGCGGCTACCGTCACTAATGGACGTCAGCAATGCCAGGGGCAGAGCCTAGCCTTGGCCTGCCGAGGTAGGGTTGAGCCCACACGTCTACCACTAACATGCCTATTTCTGCCGCGTAACAGTATTTATTGCGTTTGTTTGAAGACTGAAGAAGCTGTTCTAATATACTAACTGAGACTTAGAACCTCAATATGGCTGGTGGCATTCACGTTGTGATATATGTGTGACTCGTCGACTTGAACCCGCTATTACTATAAAATAATTATCTGACCGTACCGTTCATAGTAAGCATCAATTGGTATTTTTTTTTTATGAAAGGTAACCGTACTCGTCGAACTCGACAAATAGTTCGCCGTGCAACCTAACCCATGAATCAGCTCGCTGAGTTTCTCGCCGGATCTTTTCAGCGGGTCGCGATTTCGATCCGGTAGTAGATTCATTCGCGAAGCAGCTGCTCTTGAGCTGTTAGGTCTCCTTCGGAGGCGCTCGGGTAGCTGTTGGCAAATCCCACCCCTCCTGGCTGAGCCTTTGCTCGCCCACCTGTCCTGGTGAAACTGGAAAGACCTCCGGGCCACCAGTAAATATTCAATCACAAAAAAAAAAAAATATATTATGAAAATAAAATGGGACTAGTAGTGACATCTTTTGCAAGAATAGATACAACTTAGAAGAAACTCACTATATGCACAATAGATGACAGTAAGAGACAATTGATATGTTGAACTTAAATTTTCTGTAGGATTTAATGAATACAGCACGGGATCATTAGGAAGCCACGTAATTTAGTAAAAACCCACAAATAAATTTGAGATTTTATTATAGCAAGTTTTGCCTTTTATTTTGGAATACTAAGAATTGTGACCGAAGTGTTAGATTCTTTGATTGTCTTTTTTATTAATATCACAGTTCCAATATTACAATAGGTTTACAATGATGCATTACGTGAATTCTTGTCAATAATTTTAACGATATTATAAGTTTGAAGATGAAGCGGTTCGCGACCTCAATAGCAACAGTATTCAAAGGCTATGAGTAGGTATCAATCTATTAATACGAGAATAATGTTCGCCTTTTATTATAATCCAACACTGCTACTAATCCTTTCCTAAACTATAAATTTTTTACTGATGGTAGAACCTCTTGTGAGTCCGCACGGGTAGATACCACTACTCCGCCTATTTCTGCCGTGAAGCAGTAATACATTTCGATTTGAAGGATGGGGCAGCCGTTGTAACTATAATGGACCTTAGAACTTATATCTCAAGGTAAGTGGTGGCATTTACGTTGCAGATGTTTATGAGCTCCAGTAACCACTTAACATCAGGTGGGCTGTGAGCTCGTCCACCCATCCAAGCAATAAAATTTAAAATAAAATAAACCCTATTTTACCTACAGGTCTTATCCCAATTTCGAAAACAGATTGCTATCAGACAGGCGGTAGGAAAAATACAATCCAATCTATTTATATCACTGTTTCGATACATTTAGAGGCTGCTGTGCCAACCCAGCACAGAAAAGCAGCATTTTCAAACAAATTTTCAATTTATGCATCATTTCCACGCAATGGCGGATCCAGGGGGAGGGTCATGGGGGTCATGACCACCCCCTGAACTGGGTCCAGGACTTAGGTGGACCGCTAATTGAATATAATGATTTTATTTATATATTTTGTCACCATACAGTTTTTATGTAACTACATACCTTCAATATTTAATTAATTTAATATAATATAATAACTTTGTATAATGGCAAACGTTTGGGAACGAACGCATCTAAATTTGACTATGTGACCCCCTCCTGGCGCCAAAGCTGAATCCGCCCTTGTTTCCACGTGCATATAGAATATGCGAAACGTGATGATGCGTTTAGCCGTAATTTATTAATAGTATCCACTTATGACGTAACCGAGTATGGCGGTATAAACAAAGAACAACAGTAATAAATAATTTAGAAGTGAAAACATAGATGAGCTTGTTGTAGGCATTAGTTGCATCATAATTTTATTATCTCGTAATCTATAAATGAGTCGACTATTATCAAAGCCGGCAATGTGACTTTTGGACAATTATTGGTAAATCAGAAAAACGAATTATTGACTTTGTATTCCATTGGCAGTCACAAAACTCTTCTGAACGACATCTTAGATAAATAACAGGTTAAGTATTAACCTTTATTTAATGCAGGTTTTGAACCGTATTCTTTGAAGGAGACGATTATATTCAAATCAATCTGTATTGACATATCAATAACATTTTTTTGTCCAAATGCACAGATTGCCACCTTTGATAATAGACGACTCAAATATACTTATTAAAATCAATTTGTGTATGCATGTTAAGTACATCAAAACAGCTGGATTGATTCAGATAAGTTTTTTAGGAAATTTTTAAGCTGTCCTAACGGGTATCTATGTGAAGTTTGATAACGATTGAATAAAATTCAACTCAAAGATTGAGAATCAAAGAAAGAACATCTGAAGTAACAAATATAATACTAACGCCATCTATCGACACTCAAAGAATCTTTGACCACAATTAAACATTACTTTCTATCAATAAAATAGACGCTACATTCTCAATGTACTTCACAATACCATTCGTTTTAATTATATGTACATTATGTACTCATAATTTAAAACGCGATCAATGTGTACGTAATCATGTCCAAAGATTCGGATTTTACTAGCTGCCAATTAATTATACGAAACATTATACAAGCTGAAACAAAATTATGATGCCATAATAAATACAATATGTATTAATAACAACGTTGGTAATGTTTATTTGTGATTAGTTGAGGTCATCGGTACAAGGTCTTCCAGCTAAAGGACAAGTGAATCAATTTGTGTTCGACTAGAAGCAGGTTTGTAGTCTGTTTCCAGGTGCCGTGGTTCTTCATAGATGGCGCTAGTAAGACATTAGTTATTACTTTTCATCGATATTATTACGAGACAGGCAAATCCTTACCATTGCACATACGGTAAGTATAGACTATAGTTATATATACAATCCAAACATTCATTACTATATAATTCATACAAATAGCCAGAGAAATCTGTTCAATAACTACAATTTAAAATCACAACTTATAAACGTGTAACCATTTGGAATATTAACGGTGATTTCTATCGACAACCTTGTTTAAAGCTGTATTATTACGCACAAAAAGGACAGTGATTTTCCTGGAATGATTTTAAATCAAATGCTGTGAGAATTTAAGCGGCCTGGATACCTACAACAATATTCAATTACAAAGAATCTTTGAAAGTATAATATCTTCTAAAATAATTCTAATAATCTTCTAATTCAAAATATGCCTAATTGGTTTTCGTTTTCAACAACCTCGGGGTGAAAATAATGTTTTAGTTCGTATCCGAAATTGATCAGCTACCTGTTACCACGGAAAATCTTTGCTTCAATACAAAAATCTTTATGAGTATGTAATTTGGATTCCAAATCGTTTCACAGAACAAAAGTTGTATATTAAAGAAACTAGATGGCGTTAGTTGTAAAACAAAAAATTCTAGACATTCTTACAGTATTTTTCCATTCTACAGACTATATATAGGCTAGGTAAGCGTGCGAGCGTTATAAAAGATAAAAATTAGTATTCTGTTCATTACCCTCATGTAATTTTACTCTGTGTCACTAAAATAAGTCTACGATTCATCACTGCGAGGTTGTCTTCGGTCTTTAATGAAAAGTAAATGTCAGGAAGCAAGTAAAATTAAGATTGATCGCGTATATTTTAGGACTTGATAGTGAACAACTTTCTAAAAATTTTAATAAGCAGACGAGCTTGTGCGATAACGAGTGGTCATGGATGGTCATAGGACAACAGAAATGCGAAGGACAACTGAAATACTACCTACTACTGTAAATTAAAAACATCTTATAGGTTGCTTATTTACAATTAATAGATATGATTTACTTTTAGGGTACTACACGTACCTATATACGTTAGTACAATAACAGCATAACTAAATATAACAAGTAGGTAGGTGTACTCTAGAAGGAAGTCTTTCGAAATTATTTTCTTTCCAAGGCATAGACTTCGTTTCCTGAAACACAGCCGAGCTCACCATAGAGATTTTCCTCGGTTTTCGCGCGTCGAAGATATAACTAGAACTGCTTTTATAGTTTGAAACCGCGTTTTTTAATGTCATTATATTAATTCCGACGCTTCGACGATTCAGTTGTCGGGTTCATAGTTTTCATTATAACCATAGAGAATTCTTTTTTTTTGAAACACATTTGAAAATAGAATTTTAAATGATCATATTTTTTAATAAAACGCTAAAGCCTTGAGAGGCTATTTCAGCTTCTTCTTGACGTGTAGGTGAGCTCACAGGGCTCAAACTGGAGTGTTACTAACACTGACCCTAGCAAGAGCAGTGTTTCGCAGAATCTACCACCGGATCGGAAACGCGACCCACTGAGAAGATCCGGCGAGAAACTCAGTGGGCTGCGTCTATGAGTTAATTTACTCGTCGAGCCCTTCGTCGCAAGCGGCGGGTTCGGCGAGGACGGTGACCGGTGCTAGAGGTACCTAAAAGCGCCGTTAATGGATCGGGAGGATCCGTAATGACGTGGTGTTGAGGGCGACGTCGACTGTTTACCAATCGGTGCACAGGATTGGGTATGGAAGCGCTCAGGAAACGCCGTGAATGGGAGTTCATTTTGGAGCCATGTAATTAGTGATAAGGTAATGTATGCTGTATGTCAATTGACCTCGGAATATACTAATATTTTTAATAATTAGTGAGAAAGAGATATATAGACAGATAGATAGAGAGAGGAAGAGAAAGAAAGAAAGAGAGAAGAAAAGAATTAGTCTCCGTATCTATTGTGTTTTACTTACGCGTTGTTAAACTGGTCTTTCAAAGGAGATCCTTGCTGCACGGCAATAGCGTAAGGCTTCCTCGAGAATTCGTCTCCGACCATCTGAAGATCGCAGCTCGTCAGGACATAGTACCTAACGTCCGTAGCGTCGCCCAGCCAGGCGAAACCTTCGCTCGAACTCTTCGAATCCCTCACCCTTTGCACGGCTTCCTCTATCGAGTTAGGCAGGCCTGCCTCTTTCATGGCCTGCCACATTTTACTGTATTTATCGCTGACCGGATAATCCCATACGGCTAGCTTAGCGCGTTCGACATCACTTAGACTGTCGTTCAAACTCATTTCTTTCCATATTCTACAATTTATTAATTTTTGGTTAGTACTCAAACAAACAATTAGAAGACAAACGTACCCACCTAGTGCTCAAAGCTTACGAGAGCTCACACAGTATTGAATACGACATATTATTATAATGTACTCACAACTATTGGCTAAAATACACATTTTGGTCAGAGTGTCTAAGCATAATGCATAATAATCTAGACACAAATCAAAATAATATTTATATTATCCCAGGTGATAGAGATAGATAAGCTAACTTTGTAAGAGTCAAAAAATCCAAACATTCGTCAAAGAAAACAAGATACTCTAGGATCGTCAGGGTATGAGATTATAAAAATACCCTAACTCAAATAAAGATGCTTGTTAGCTTATCTATCTCTATCACCTGGGATAATATAAATATTATTTTGATTTGTGTCTACGTTTATCTTATCGTGAGATTGAAAACCTAAGTTCAATAAACTGTAAAACCTCAAGTTCTGTGAGTCAAGAAACGAAAATCTCAATAAATTCTGCTTAATTTATAAAAATATTTAACGGTAGTTAACACAATATTCAAATGCCCATTTAAGCTACCATCATAAAATTTCTTATTTTTTAAGCATGGCAATTAGTTTCGTGCGATGCAATAGTTGCCAGTGTCAAATTTATAAAAATCTTCATTTATTGGTATAAGTAGCTACCTACATATTCTGGTATATGAAAAATCAAATGGAGCTAAACAAGATGAAGTTGATTTATTTGAGATTATTCAATTACGATGAAATTAAATGGAACGAGATCATATGGAATGAAACAAGTCTCATGTAAATTAGTTTTTATTTGGTACTGAGACTTCCGTGGGCTCCGGGCTTCCGGGAATCATCCCAGAAGCCAGGTCGACTTTATTTCATTTTCTTTCACTTGTACACTTTTATAGATGCTAAACTATTAATAATACTATATTATTATAGGTTTGAAAAACCTTCACAAACCTTGACCTTGACAAACCTTCGCTCCACACTTTCCCGCCAAAAAATCCAACAGAACAGTAATATACCCTATTATTAATTTAGGGTTATAAGTTATACTATGCGAAACAGTATGATTTAAAATGAATGAATTATTTATATGATGTAGGTACTGATTATAAATGTTATCATTCATAATATTATGATAATGTTCTAATAAGATACGATAAAAATAGTTTAAAATCATAATAAACGATAAATCAAATGGTATGATTAGTTATTTAAGTGATGTATTCGATTAATAGATATCGAAAATCGATAAATCGATGCTTTCTGATACGTATAGATATTGAAAGATGTTCGAGCCCTCAATACTTTATACAATTGAGGCTTGATCTCAAATGTGGTTATTGTCTATATGGAGTCCGGTAAACGTTTGACATTTCGAAAATTTAAAAACAAAAAATATAAACAGTTTTTTTAATTTATTTCAATCTTGTGATTTGAGGTCAAAGTTTATTATTAAAGAAATTCCACTAAGTAATATAAAAAAACAAGTCTTTAAAGAAAGGCGCTTATCAAAAAACCGTTGAACCCAAAAACGCGTGGAGGTGTGACCGATAAGAAAATTAGATAAAAATTAAACGTTGTACGTGTAAGCCATTCTCTATGTACGAATGGAGGATACAAAATTAGCGTTTACTAAAACATTGATAATATATTAACTATTTATTTGTGTTTTAAAAGTTCAAACTTCAACAAATGATTCAATTGTTGCATGAGCATTGCTAAAACTATTTTAAACCTATGCGTTTGTGCTAAATTAAATTATCTTCACTTCGGACGTATATTGACTGTCCGTGTTTGCGTTTTGTGCGAAGGCACTTTTTATCTTCTCCTAAAGCTTGCGTTAAAGAAACATAGAAGAATTTGGCAGCGAATACGGCTGGCAAAGGTACTGGCAAAAATAAAGATAGGCGTGCCTTTAAATAATTCATTGATTGTAGCTATTTACCATAAGGTTTTCTACGAGATTGTCTGTCAAATAAACAATGAAAAGCGATCGAGCCTAATAGTGCCCGCTTTCATTGATTCTTAATAAAAAACTACAATACGAATTCTTCGGTAGGTAGGTATACAAATATTGTAACCAGTTAGTTTCCTTTGCGAAACATAAATGTCATTAAACATTTTCATTCATTACTGGCGACCTGCCCTCGCGGCGAAAACACCTGGCGTGCGTCACCTGCGTGACACGAAAAATAAAGTATTCGAAAATTAAGTATGAATATATAAATAAAAATACAAGAATAAGATGGTAGGTAGCATCGGCCATGTTTGCGCGCGAAAATCAAAGAAAGGAGTACCCGAAAATTAAGTATGAATATATAAATAAAAATACAAGAATAAGATGGTAGGTAGCATCGGCCATGTTTGCGCGCGAAAATCAAAGAAAGGAGTACCTATGCCTTTAGGCAACGAATATTAAACCGCACAGGTAGTTTGGGCGCGAAAATTAAAGAAAAGAGTGCGTATGACCAACGAAATCGATTAATATTCGAATTTAAGCAACAAATCGTTGATCGTCCTATAAAACGCCTGTACGGCAACTTTTAAGGTCACAAGGCAATGTACGTGTCAATGTCATCTATGATATTAATTCAGTGTTTTCGTAAATAATGATGCTAATGAATCTAATGAATGCCTACAAGTTTCGTTGTTTTACGTATAATGGCGTTGCGAGAACGTTTTATTCAACGTTTGTTATCAACTTGTGCAGATCGATAATGATTACAAGTACTATTTTATGTGTAGTTGATTCTGTTAAATTGCGCGCGTGTGTATGTGTTTTTATTACTTATGCCGATCATCGAGCTCATTATCCGCCTTATATTAACTGGTTACCAGAGACCATAGACATTAACAATGTAAATATCACCATTCAGGTGCGACATGAGTTGTAAGTCTCATGTCTAAAGTACAACAGTCTCATGCATGAGGTTTCCGCGCCTAGGGTGCGCGTGGAGTATGTGGGTCTGGACTGTCCACAGATATAGAACTGCTGCCCCAACCTACCAACAGAACTCATTAACGCTTCGCGACAGAGCAGTGGTAACTTCCGAACGGGCTCCCAAGACGCCCTACCACCAGTAAACTAAGAGCTTAGCGTATCCAGTCTTAATGCAACTTGTACCTGTATGTTGAGAGTAATAAGGTGCTATTTGCAGATGGCAGTGGATGGGAAGATTGCAGATAGCTGGTGTTGAATTGTTACATGACTCATACACGTGAATGTAACCGACCGCTTTATTGTTGTGATGGCTGCCTTAAATATGAATGCTAAATCGAAGGAAATTATCCTTGTGCGCTAACAACACGTCCTACCGATTATAATTAAATATACTCACTCATAAAATCTGACTTCGATAGCGGCCATCCTTTCGAAATATGTCATGGCGGCAGAACCATTCAATGGAGCGTACTGTATTTTGTATTGCTTCGATAGATCGTCCAACGATTCTATTGGAGTATCCAAACGAGATACAGTAAGGAAAGCCGCCAAATTCGCGGTGTACGATGCTATTATTATGAAACTGAAAATTATTAACATCGAAATATAATCTATGAGTAAATTTAATTTTATTATTAATAAGCTATTAGCACGAAAATCTACGCTATGTTTTTTCAATTATTCGAATTCGGAACGAAATTAAATGCGACAAATTTTTCGAATATGGCGCCATTTACGTCCATAATTTACTAGGAAGAAGCATTTTCCAGCTTTGTATAGTCTCGTGACTGGTCTTACTCATAATATGTTAAATACATAATACAAGAGTTCAACGACACGAACACATTGATTAGTGGCAAGTTTGGAACCAGATTCAGTAGGTATTCAAAGGCTAAAATTCACATTTTTCGTACCAATTTCGTTGTTTTTATCACGCTTTTATTAGCTTGGTCTGTGTGTGTGTGTGTGTATGTGTAACGGAAGCTTAGAATGTCATTTTCTTATAAAAGAATCACTTCAGTCAAATAATTACTAAGCATCCTCACTAATTAGAAAGATAAACGAAACGAATAAATCGATTGCTATTTCGATTTATTATATAAGCATGTTTTTGGCTGTTTTTGAGCTACATTAAAATATATATTTTTAACATTTAGGTACATACTTCATTAAATACCGAAACATTGCAGAAGTGGTGGTTTTTTAATCCGTTAATTAATTAAGCTTAAAGTATACTTACCCGAACAGCCACCAAGTAGCGGCAAGCAATCTCCCGGATAGGTTTTTCGGCGCCTCCCCTCCGCCTTGCGGGGTAAGTGACGTCATACAGAACCAAAGACATTCTTTAAGCGTAAATTCGCGTTTTTCCTCGTCGTCTTTGTATTTTTCTCGATTGTTCTGATAACTATACGGACTCCATTTGTCGAATACCCACATTAAAAAGCTGAGAAATGATTATTCTCGATTAACGATGTACGATTTTGAGTCGGTCTTTTAAAATATATCAAACTAGAGTGAGACCAATCGGTCCCGATGGAAGATTTGATATTTCCAATATTTTTTTCTAATTTGCCACAAAAAATGTGCTATAAATTTTTACACATTTTTATAGATTTTATAGCGGCAGTGCTCAATATCCGATTTAATTGGAATAACTTTAATCACCGCAAATAAGTAAGGCGGTAGGTACATGCGAGGTCAATTCCTTTAGCAAACGCATGTGTCCTCCCGAGAACTAATTGTATCGATGCAAACTCGCCCCCTCTTAATTATTGAGATGAACCACAACTGTACCGAATGGCGGTGGACGCGATATTTTTCCGCCAAACATCTTTTAAACAGCTATAATATTATTATAAGACTCGTCATTTGGTCAATAGTCTAACACTACACAAATGACACGAATTCCACATAAAATGTTCAACAAAGTTACATATAAAATGTTTAGTTTAGATTATTNCAAACTCGCCCCCTCTTAATTATTGAGATGAACCACAACTGTACCGAATGGCGGTGGACGCGATATTTTTCCGCCAAACATCTTTTAAACAGCTATAATATTATTATAAGACTCGTCATTTGGTCAATAGTCTAACACTACACAAATGACACGAATTCCACATAAAATGTTCAACAAAGTTACATATAAAATGTTTAGTTTAGATTATTCCGTATTCATTACCTACTTTAAAATAAATCGGCTGAATACGTTTTAATGTTTCACGTCAACGTGTACAATTGATTCCAAATAGAATTTCAATTTAGAACCATAACTCGAAGCATTAAAGATTAAAATTAAATAGCAAAGAAAAAAATGTTGTTGCTAAGTGTAATGTTCTCAAGAACACTTCAACGTGGTTGAATATATTTACAATTTCGTTATTCATATAACATTTAAGTAAAAATTTTCAATATAAATTAACGTCTAGTATGTCATGAGTAAATTGTCAAATAAAGCTATTAAATAACAGACGGTCGGAATTAATAGAATATGTAGTACTAAAGACTTAAGCTACATTATTATTAGAAACTGTAATGCATGCTGATGTAGATCTACATCAGTAAGATTTTTTTATAGAAATATAATTTTTAGAAGAATTATTTTTTTCTTTATTTTTGCCTTAATCTATGTTTCATTATCTACCTGTTTCGATTTATGGTATTTAAAAACGAAAAATCATGCATTTAAGGGTTAATAACCTCAGCTTGAAGTCAGTTAAAATCAAAATGAAACCAGACGCCAGGGGACCTTGAGGATTTTGGAATTAAATTTTCATTTAATAATCGACCTTTTTACACGATGAGGTTATCACTATAAATAATACATTTTAATCTCAATATGATTTATAGGTTAGGTTAGTGTTTGGATTTATTTATTCTTGACAGTTGAAACACGTTCAGTATTAAGATCCACGTTCTTTTTTTTAAAGAATTTAAGAGCGGCATTGAAAAGGGTTAATTACTCTTTAGTTACAACACATAACACTGCTAACACTACTTTAAATTCCCGTGAAAATTAGTTGATGCTCAACCTCCAATGAAATTTAGTTCAACGCATACATTAAGTATATACAATCGTAAATAGCAACAGTTCGTTGTATGGGTTAAGCAAGCCATTGCATGACCTCGTTCTATTAAATCTGTCAGATAAGAAATAATAGAAACAAGTGAGCATTACCCATCGATCCGTCTAAATAATAGTAATAGAGAACGCAGTTTTTCATCCACAACTTCCATTGTAACGGAATAAAAAATATGAAGCTTATGTTCATTTGACATGGCGCTTGTTGATTCAATGAAGAAGACGGCTAACCTTCTGTTGATTTTCATTAATACAAAGGAGACAAGAAGTATGTTTGTAGAAAATTTAATATAAAATATAAGGAACCTCGAACGAGACGATCTTCGTAGAGAACTTGTTTTGCGATACCGAGTATAAATCGGATGATGTCATCGTGGCTTACCTGGTAAAGAAGTAAGCGGCAAGTATCGACAGCCACACGTCATTTTCCAGTACTGTTAAAAATTTAAACAGTGACGTCGGTGTTCTAGGCAACTTCATCATTATCGTTATACCCACCAAATCGTAGTAAGGCACTGTGAAATCTACAACATTTTCCCTCTCAGCCATTACTGACAGAGAAGTTAGAGCGATATCCGCTCTCTTTTCGATCAATTCCTTTATGATGCCGTTCCAGTTACCATTCTCGTCCATCGTTCCGAAATTACCGTCAGGTGATAAAGTCACTTCGTAATCAAACTTAACGATTTGACGAATCTCCTCGATTAGGTCAATGCAATATCCCTTAAAACCTTTAGGGGCATTATCGTCTCGTATTATGAAAGGTTGTTGCTAAAAATACATGAATTAATGAAACGAAATTCGTAATTTATAGATTGGTAATAATAATTCCAGACGCATACGTTATTCACAATGACCAAGTGTTTGTTCAGTTGTAACTCAGCCAACTGACGAAATTTTTATCAGGTTGACAACGACTTTAAACAAAGCGAGTTCATTTACCCACCTCGACTGTAACAACTCTGTACACAAGTTGAGCGGAATAATCGCTCATGTTATCGGAATCAGTCAAAGACAGCGGACTGTTAAGACCAGCTTTCCAAGTTCCTAGGGCCTTACTGCCTATAGAAGCACCATCTTTGACGGTAACTGCCGATAAATCAGTACTAAATTCCATGTAGCTTCTTCCATTCATAGGGTCGTCTCCGGGGATATAAAACGGAGCATAAGTTGGAGTCTCTTTCACCTGTGGACACAAGGCTCAAAGCACTAAAGTGCGAATGCGTAAAATTATTAAAATGTTATTTAAATTACAGTTCAGTGAGGTGTCAATTATTATTAGATATATCTCATTATTTACATGACTAAACGTAATAAATATAATTTCGAATCGGAGAAATTATGTTAGTGTGTCCACGTACCTCTTGAAAAGCCAGTTTAAGATCCAAGGTCCTGTTAGGTGTATTCTTGCCGTCGTAATCGTCGCATGTGATATATTTCATGTTATTTGGCCACTTGCCAGAGTCCAGTAGGGATCTGGAAATTCACAAATGCGTATGCACGGAATAAACCAAGCTAGAATTAGACAAACAACAGAGCACTCGGTACGGTATAGGAATCAGCATTAATGCTAGATTAATAAAGGCGATTATTACTTGACAGCCAAAAATGTCCTCAAAGACAAGTCGAAGTAGAACGCAGATGTAATTTCCGGCTCCCCGTTCATGCTATAAGTGGTTTTGATTTTTCCCAAACGATCTCTGCTCTTTGCGTCTGGCGTTGGTCTCATATAAACAATTGTGGCATCTTTACAGCCGCAAGTAATGTCTCCTTTATCTAACGAGAACGCGAACCAGGCCGTTTTCCGGCCGAAATACTGATTTTCATCCGCTGCGTCTAGCACGTTTTTGATAGTCCTCAAACTACCGACAATGAAGAAATTTACTATATCCAACTCCCGCAGGCTGCGTAATTGAGTTTTGATGTCTTCTTTGTTAAAACTTTTTACTGGCGTAATAACATGACGAGTTGGAATATTTTGTAGTAAAGATTTGTATTTATGGTCCATAACTAAAAAATAATAATTAAAAAACACGATTACCGAATCGCATAAATAGTACATTTAATTATTACAAACAGGAACATCAGATATTCATATAATCACCTACTAACAACTACAACTACTACTAACTATTAAATTAAGAAAATAGAGGACTTGTAATTAATTAGGCCATCAATTACATACCAAAAAGCTCGTCAAAGATAATTGCGGCATTCGTGATATCTTGTTTAGTAACAATAGCTCTGATGGATTCAGGTAGAATATCTGCAGGAGGCATCACTTGCAGAAGAAATTTAGTTTGGTTAGCATTAAGTGACCTCCATTGTCGTAGATCTCCCGTTTGTCCGAATGAAC
This sequence comes from Bombyx mandarina, assembly GCF_003987935.1. Next base: position 471,437 of record NW_021011538.1, read on the forward strand.
CCGATATCGTTGGCAATGCCAATGCAGCGGTGAAAGATTTTATAGTTTCTGATCCGACGCCGGTCATTGTGAAATCCAAGACAACGTGAGGTGTTTTTTTCGATGATAGCATATCGTTGTATTTCCTGCAAACTATAACTCTGAACATTACTAATAAAATTAACAATTTGCTACAGTAATTTTGTCAGCTTAATCGCTTCGTTTTCGCGACAAGGAAAAACCTTGAAGCATCTCCGCGCTCCATAAATATGTACCTACTAGTGACATGTCGGTTTGTGGTGTTAGTTACAGTAAATCGTACAAGATTTTCATCTAAAGGTTCAGTGAAAATTTTCTTAAGTTACATATATACAATTTCACTAAATAGCCTAGCAACTGTTTACAATCAGACTCAGCTGTTTACGTTTATTGTTCAGTTAATAATACAAAGGGTTTTGTACGTACGTGTTATGTGATTACTTTTTTACTTGGTTATCATGACCAATCGACTCAAGATTTTGTCTATAAGAAAATCCCTTATGTATAAGCTTACCATTTTCTAGGAAAGTTTTGGCGTCAGATCTGTTTCCAACGACAATAACTGGTTCTATCGCTAATCCTAAACTTGGATTACGTCTCACATATTCTTTCGCTATTTCAAAGGATTTTTCAGCTAGGGCATTATTTTCTTCGTTGATTAATACTGGAAACCGACGTATTTAAATTTATTTTATTACATTCTATTGGTCACTCTACTTTCTTAGTTCTATTTGAGTACGCATCCGTAATATACGATAGAATAACTCATGTCGAATTAGGGTTGCTAAATATAAAATATTTAGCTGTTCCTTGAATAAAAGCTCAGATATCAATCAACGCTGTAGTAAATTATTATCTATTACGGGTTAATTTTAAATTAGGTATCTAACTCTATCGGTAAACAGGTAAATGGCATGTATTCTGTATCTTTAAACATATTCTTTCAGAAACTTATGTTGAACTCAGCGAAAATATAACTTCAACTATTCATTTCTAACTTATGCGCTAGCTGTTCTAGCATGAGCTATTTGTGTTATTTCATAAAAAGTACTAGTAGCACTAGCAACAGCGGTTATTAAACTTCGTTAAAAACTGTATCTTGCGAGCGCTGGGCCTTAGCGAGTCATAAGCCGGAACCGCGAAGGTAGGTATTTAATGGTGAAAAAGCAAGGTCTAAAGTTATACAAAAATACTCACAAACATTAATATTCTGCGTCGTCTGGGAAACAATTAATCTAAAAATGAAAAACTGTAGGAAAACCACAAATAAAGGCATACTATTCTGAAATATGTGGGAACTCCGGCACATATCATTGACGGATATGGGAAACTAGTGAAATTTATTTTGTCTGAGGAGCTTGTTTTCTGTTTAGTTACCAAGGAAATGTATGACCTTGTTTCGACCTACCCCTCAACATTGTGGCTCATCGTTTGTTAGACAATCATCATATTTATTGTTATACGATCAATTTTCTCAGTTTTTCTTCATACATTTTAAATTGTTTTTGTTCGTTTTTGTAAGTACCTATTGTTGACTAGCTTATTACACGCCCCATAGTTGTGTAATGAACATCCTATTTAGTGCCGCGAAGCATCACGAGGCCGATTCAGTGGTAACCTAGTTTTTCTCAAATTTGATCTTTTCCACGTTGTCTACATCCGCTGTATGTCATTGACCTCGAGTAGTAGCTATTTTTACACTGGATGGGTAGATGAGCTCGCTGCCCTCCCGATGTTAAAGCCATTAGCAAAGCTAATAGGTAGGTATGCGTTTTAGGACAAGTTAGTTTCACTGTTTGGTAAAATTAGTACCTATGTACCTATCCTATCCTCCAAATCAGAACGCCCCACAGCTTAGCAGCAATGAGAATCTTTGGGATACTAAGAAATGCGCACTCATCATACAAACCATGTATATTTTTTTCTATACTAGCAATTTAATATAAAATGTTCACACGGAGCAGCAATTGATAAACTTATAGACGTGACTAAGTTTGCTTGATAGCCTCGTGAAACGTTTTCTGTAGAGGTTGTTGATAATTTTGTTTAGAAAAAAAACATTTTGTTGAGACTATTTTATTGCCAGTAATGTTTTACAAACACTCACTCCACAGTTGAGAGAAGAATTGTCAAACTGTACAAGTCTATACTATAACACTAAACAGTACCTACTCTCAACACTCAAGTTGGAATTAAAAACCTGAAAAAAGTTAGTCAAAACATTTAATCTTATTAAGGAACACTGTTACGTACGTACAATCAAAGTTTACAAAATGAAGATTCATTTCAAAAAATATTCTCTTACATTATATAGGTCTGCTATTTATTAAATTACATTAGAAATAAATTAGAAAAAAAAAGGATACAAGACAAATAAAGATGTCCATAGAAGTACAAAAAAAATAGCACACAAGTAAGTATGTCAATATGGACTTATTACCCTATTTGTCAACTTTGAACTTTAACTCCATATCTTAAAATTACTGTTGCATCGTGAACAATATTTTATTGTACGACCTTCTAAACGCGTCTACAAAAAAATCACGTGTAAACTACAACCCCCGAAACCCTAGTTTTTTTGTGAAATTTGCAACTTCAAAGAAGGTTGTACTGTGTTCACAAAGCAATCTGTAACCAAAAATGGCAAAGGAATGTTTAAATGGTTAAGTAATAATGCCTATGAAATACAATGTGCGATATTTAACTGCTAACTTAAATTTATAACTGAATTAATTACCTAAAGATGTAATTATAAACCTTAGTTTATCTATAAATCCTTTTATTTCGAAAGCTGTTTTTATAAAACGCGTCGTTCACAGAACGGATCGTAAGTTTTCACTGAGGTGAATTACTTTGGCAGTATGTTCCTGGCTATACCATGCTTATATACGATACTATCTTCGTACCGTAGATAAACGGTTCGTACCTACGTCCTCTGAAAAAGACAACGATACGTAAAACAGCATACAACACTCAATCTTATGTGATCAGTTCACTGCGATGCATTCAGTCACTGGCAGTTACATACATAAATTTACAATTTGCAGGTACTTTTACAGGTAAAATTTAATACACAATGTATTTATTATTATATAAACCTAAACTTAAATCAGACACAAAAGAGCTCAACCCTTCATAGTATGAGGCTATCAGTATGGGTGTAATACATTTGTAGGAGCGGGATATGTGGATGTGAGTTGAACTCTAATGGGCATTGATGCATTGCAGTAAACCAAGCATATATAATTTAGGAGATTTTAGGCAGCCGCTTCTTCCTCTGCTGGAGGGGCTTCCTCCGTTACTTTTGCCTTCTTCTCGGGAGTGGTCTTTTCTGCTGTTTCTTCATCAAGAGCCACAGATTTCCTCTTCACACCAGTCTCTTTCTTTTCTGCAAATGGGAGTTGTACTGCATTAATGACTTGNATTGATGCATTGCAGTAAACCAAGCATATATAATTTAGGAGATTTTAGGCAGCCGCTTCTTCCTCTGCTGGAGGGGCTTCCTCCGTTACTTTTGCCTTCTTCTCGGGAGTGGTCTTTTCTGCTGTTTCTTCATCAAGAGCCACAGATTTCCTCTTCACACCAGTCTCTTTCTTTTCTGCAAATGGGAGTTGTACTGCATTAATGACTTGTCACTATTATTGTTGTCGTAATACTAAAATACAATTCATTTGACAAGTCCTACAATAAATAATATTTTAAAATATTCTACCTGTGGCATCACCGTTCTCAGATGCATCGTTGCTTTCTTCAGCATCACCATTTTCAGCAGGCGAATCTTCTGGGGCTTCATCGGTACCATTCTCTTTGCCATTACTTTCTGCAGCTTCAACTTTCTTAGCTGGAGACTTCTTGACTGGTGATTCTTTTGGCTCAGTTGAGGTTACTTCCTCAGGTGCAACTTCCCTGAAAGTAAAAATTGTGAATTAATAAATTGAAACAATTTTATAGCTTTGTTATTTTTTTTAATAAATACAGTAATAAATTTAATAGATTGAGAGGATATGTGCATGTTTCAATATTAAACCATTTTGTATACACAGATGTTTTTACATAAACAATGGAGAATCAAAGTGGCAGCTGAAGGACGCTTTCCATTGTAACTGGTTTTCAATTTCGTTAATTATTGTAATGTTTATTTTATTTACTATGTAATTAATCCATGTTCGGTTTTTTTTAACTATGTTATTCTACTAAATGTAATATTTCGGTGCTACTAGATTTTTATCAACTATGAATGTTACAGTGGGGAAAAGCCGACAATGGCTTCACGGACCCGATTGATAGTAATTGAGCCGGAACGACACTGCAACAGTTTACGTTATAATGTTAGACAGCTAGGTGGAAGGGAGTAAAAGGAAAAGTGCCGGAACAAAAGAAGTGACTGTTGCGCAAGCTTGCATGTGGGAAAGTTGCAACATAAGAATACATCGTGAACTACTCTCATTGAACGTTTCACTCCGTTGAACAGTACGGGCCGATGGCAAGTCATGAAACGTTAAAAATAACTAATGACAACGCGCGCAACCGATAACGTAACGTTTGCCGCCACAATTCTTGCAAAACTCGAGGTCTCGGCGAATTGAATTCGAATTGGCGCGCGCGGGTTCGCCCCGCGCCGGAACGCCGCGCAAGCAGCGCCATCTTGGTTACAACAACGCGCATACCGCCGGCGTGCTTCTCGCTTCACCTTTTATTAAAATACGCGGCATGTAACGGAAAATGCATACAAATTGAACGACGCCCGGATTATTAATGAACAAATAATCTATCTTGCAGTTTTCTTATGGCTAAATGCGGTTAAGAACACAGTTTTTAATGATGCGATTTTCCCGCGTGTTTTATATTTACCGGCGAATACATAATGAGCTTTAACAATGTATCAATATGAATAACAATATGCATATCTGTAATGGTTAAAGATATTTAAAAATGTATTTCTGGCAATAATTGTAAGAAAATTTCAAGAAAACATAATAATAAATTGTAAATAGGAAGCCATTTTGATCACGTTTTCTTAAGCCGCCAAAAATATTTTGAATTATTATACGTTTTTAATGAATGAATAGTTAAAAAGCACTTACTTCTTGTCGACGGCTGCGTCTGCCATTGTTGCAAGGTAGATTAAAAAAATGAAATAACTTGAAAAGTGAATAAAAATTCAAAACACGTGTTACGCACAACGGAAAACAACGCTCACTGCACTAAAGCCGACGTCCAAATGAAGAAGGAAGGGAGGGACGGAAAAATCAACGGGAGGCGCGGGGGGACACGCACCTACTCTGAAGTTTGCGCGTGAACGTCATGATGATAAAATAAATTACCAAACCTGCTGTCAAAAAGAGATGACTATGTATCTATGTTTCAACTGCAAATAGTAACCTTGAAGTCCACTTGAGTTGAAACAAGGAGGGCAAACGCTGATATACCTCGCTCTGTCTCCCTGTTTAAAAATTGGTAATGTCAAGCCAGCAATTTTCATTAACCGTTAATAAATCCAGAATTATCTAATAAAATTTTCGTAATAACTATTCGCAAAAAATAATCGTAATAGGTTTACCCCATTTGTCCTTTTCCTTCTACAATGCCTTTCCACCTGAAGACCTAGACGAACCACTTTCTCCCCCACCACTTTTTATTTCCTTTACCTTATATTTTTGTTGCTTTTTTTTAATTCTTGAAAAAATTGCGTTCCAACTAAGTTACATAGAAAGTAAGTACACTTAATTGTTAATTTGTCACCGTGTAACCCACTGCATTCACGAATGCCACACCAGGGCCTATGTTTGATAAAGTAAATAGGTAATCCAAGATATTTTGTTTGCCCTCAGATAACTTAACAAATAACTACGTACCTAAAAGTAAAGCGTTAGGTATTTTTGGTTTACAATACAATAACGTAAATATAATAAAAAAAGTACCCAAGTACCTATTATAAACTTATTAAAATTAATGTGAGACTTTAGTTTTTTTTTTTAGATTTGGTAAAGGGATTGCATTTATTAAATGCAACCTTATTTATCATTAACTTTGTGATTTATTGATTACTATTAATCAATAGATACTGTTTATTAGTTCATTTTATACACTGATACCAAGTCATTGAATTTCTTGCGGATTTCCCTGGCTCGCGATTTCGATCCGGTGGTAGTTTTAAAGAATTTGTCTTGCTAGGTTGGATGTTGGTCTATGTTGGTAAATTCTTCCAAGTTGAGCCTCGTGCGCTCGCGGAACGGTTAGGGGGAAGCAAAAATAACCCTTCGAGGCAACTGGCAGATAAATAAATAAATTAAACAATGAATTAATAAATTACGTTCTAAAAATGTAACGTAATATATATTTTTACCAATCAAGTAAATTAAAGACAGGTAAAATCATTGTTAATCATAATGAATAAACCAACGTAGAAGCCACTTTTTTTTTTATTGCTTAGATGGGTGGACGAGCTCACAGCCCACCTGATGTTAAGTGGTTACTGAAGCCCATAGACATCCACAACGTAAATGCGCCACCCACCTTGAGATGTAAGTTCTAAGGTCTCAGTATAGTTACAACGGCTGCCCCACCCTTCAAACCGAAACGCATTACTGCTTCACGGCAGAAATAGGCAGGGCAGTGGTACCCACCCGCGCGGACTCACAAGAGGTCCTACCACCAGTAAATTAATGTAATTTAATGTTGTTTTGAAGTCCTGTACCTACTTTAATAAGTGATGCGGCTGTGTCGATGTTTTAATCTCGCAAGTACAAATTGTTTTAATGAAATACGTACTTAATTCATGTTCACAAAAACTTCCACGATGAAGGAATAACATCGTCGAATAAAATTAAGCCCACAAAAAATTTTAATTTGCGTAATTTAATTAGTTACTATTCAAATTCGGACATACACTATAATGTGGGTGGCGGCATTCACTGTGAGATCTATGGGCTCGGATAATCACTTAGCACTACGCATCCCAAGAGCTCAGTCAGTCATCTAAGAAAAAAATGTGATTATTCTTGTAAAAAGGATACTTCGAATAAAAAATGCAGCAAATTTGAAAGCAATCACTATTATGTATTATATAAAAATTAAAGAAATAAGAACTTAATTTAAAGGAAATCAATTTTTTCTCTAGCCCTATTCTGCTAATAAATAAATCATCGAAAATCATCGTAATCCAACAGTCCTTTGGCTCCAAATTATAAAATTCATAAATAATTACTTGTCCTATTTTTTATTCGTACACCTCAACTCTAAGCTGTTATAGAGCGTTAAGTGCTAAATGGATTTACTTAAATTAAATATTATAAATTTTATTTAAAAAAAAAAAACTGACGACTTCCCGCCAACACGTTCACATTGAGCTAAAAACACAAAGACTGACCGAAAAATCTTAAATTGATGTCACCATTTGATCTGCGATATTGAACTTTAGGTCAATACAGCTAAAGAATTGTTCATGCGCAAATATAACGCCATGTCATTGCTACTCGCTAGGTCGATGGCTCTGAGAAATCTTGGCACTTGGTAGGGATTTCGTCAGTGGATTCGTCAACCCGTTAACATCGTGATTTGGATTCGGCTATGATGCGAGGCCACGTGGCGCGATTGCACAGAGAATATCTACATTTGAGAACACTTCATCGTTGGCTAAAAGTTAAAAAAAACAAAAGGAAAATACTCTTTTTTGTGCATAATAATTTTATTGCTTTTAAATTTTATGCAAAACCTGCTCGAAGTCCGAAGTATAAACAAGTTCTTATTTCTCGTTGTGCCACCGTGGTCACATTCCATAATTCCATTTTCAGTTTCAGTTTATTCAGTGAAATAAAATTATAAGTTTTAATGAAATTACATGTTTTTGAAGTCTATTGCATATATATAGATTTATGATCAGTTGTTTGACGTTAAACTTTCTTCTATGGAAGGCTTTTGATTGACAACTATATTAAGATACTAGTTAATTTCACAGTTCAGTATAATTATACCTACTACTTCGTATTTTTCAAAACATAGTTACGCGAACATTCATTACTAATTACGTTCTGTAATAGGTTTAGTATTAATAATAAAGGTTTTTTTTTTAAATGAAGTATGAATTACTGGCATTTACTGGTGGCCCGGAGGCCGTTCCAGTTTCACCAGGACAGGTGGTAGAATATGTGGCGTGGAGAGGTCGCAATGCTTCGTACCAAACTGCCATTCGTGCATCGCCGTAAAGCAATATGAGTGAAAATGGTTTTGAAAGTTTTTATAACGGTTATGCAATTTCGTATTTTCTTCTATACTAATATTATAAAGAGGAAAGATTTGTTTGTTTGTTTGTTTCGAATAGGCTCCGAAACTACTGGACCGATTTGAAAAATTCTTTTTCCATTAGAAGCCGACATTGTCCCTGATGAACATAGGCTACTATTTTTTTTTTTTTTTTGTTTCATGTGTGTTTTAATGTTTCCGAAGCGAAGCGAGGGCGGGTCGCTAGTATTCAATAAAATGAAAAAAGTACAAGTCGTTATAAGAAAATAATACGGTAGAGATAAGAGGTACGAGATGCTGCGTGAGGCAAAACCTTTGCCTATCTTAAACTGCAAAGTAAACAATGAAAACAAGTATTTTACAATTAAACATCAACATAAAATTGTATCTAATACATATTAAGTGTGAGCCAATGAAATTAATTTTGTGAATTCTGAAATAGCCCTTAGAGCAGTAAGCCAATGAATGAAAGTCATTAATTACGTCATGCCAATAATAACTGCTGCATCGGGTCAACACTTTTGCTAGGGACAATATAAATGCCTACTAAAGTTAAAGTATAATAATTAATATTTACTTCTAGTGTAGGTGTAGGTGCGCAACTACATATTATAAATTTAATATAAGAACTTCAAAGGTTATTTCAGTTCTTCAAAGGTTATTTCAGTTCTTTAATTTGAAATCATCTTCATCTAAAATCCTTTTTTTTTTTTGAGTTGGCTCCAAGACCTTAGGCATTGGTTTTTTTTTTATTTATTTTTTATTGCCCTTTTAGGCAGACGAGCATACGGCCCACCTGATGGTGAGTGGTTACCGTTGCCCATGGACTTCAGCAATGCCAGGGGCAGAGCCAAGCCGCTGCCTACAAAGTTTTGCCAATGTCACAGTAATCTAAAATTCTTATAAACTTCATGTGACTAAATTTGTTGCGTTCACTTAGATGCAGTTTCTCTTCTCTTCTCTTCTTTGTTTTCAGCTTTTTACGAGGTGGTTGTAACGTTGCTGCTAGTCTTCCGCTACCACCATAATTTTTGTGTCCAACGACATGAACTCCATGGCTTTATTCTCCAGTTAACTGCGATACTGAACACGGCCCAAAACGTATGATACACTTTATGGTCCTCGAAATTATTATGTCATGACAAAAGAGTCAGAGCTTACGCGTAAACCTGTCTTCAGCGGATGCATTGTCTCATGAAGCCCTTTCTCTAGCTGCCATCGCACGTCATAGTCATACATGCAAACAGACGCCGCGGCTGTCTCCAAAGAACAAGAAGGAAAGCTTTTTTGATGAAAACCACATTAGGTACCATCCAAACAGATTTAACGACAGTGTTCTTCAACTGGTTAATGGTTTTCCACGCATTGTATGTTTAAAACCAAGTTTTCATTTCCAAGCACATGGTCTATGTGCATGAAGGGGCCTTGTTCTGTTCGGACATATAAGTATTTTAAGGTATGCATCAGAGAAGCGAAAAGTCAGACTACAACTGAGGCCTATGAAATCAAAGGCAGCTAAATCTAAGTTTGTCAAATATTCAGCTAAACTACAAAAATCGGCCCTAAACACGTCATTACGGATCCTCCCGATCCATCGAAGTATTGCTCTCGCAGGGCCATTGTTAGCAACACGCTGAAATAACTTTGTTCGGATAGCTACGATATTCTTTATTTTAAAGCAGATTTATAAAGAATGAGAATATTACTAAGTAATAATCTGAATTTTAAATGATAAAACTTCGTTTATTAGTACTTAGTACTGAGTAAAAATAAAATGTTTGAACTGAATTTGTTAGAGATTTAGCTGCATTTGTTATAACATGAAAACACTAAAGTGTGTCCAACTAACTAAACAAGATAGCGCCATTGTTAATCCATTTTACGACATTATGGCGTTTAGCTGCCTTTGATTTTATAGGCCTCTACTGTTCAATTCGTACTTAATATGGTGGGTAAACCATGACAAGAAGGGGCCCGTTTAACGGAACAGTATGTATTCACACACAATAAAACTAAAGAGTTTTACGATTGTAGTTGCAAACTACGGCTCACGGTCTAAAAACACATAATAGGTGGTTTTACGTAATTAAACAAAAAACAAATAAGCAAGAGATGGCGCTAGCTGTAATAAATTGTAATCAAGAAATAATCTAGCGATCCCATGTTTAAGACAGTTACAGACGTTTGAATGATAATTAAAATTTTATATAAATAAATAAGGAGTTCTACCGAACTTAATTTCAATTTTACAATAGTAAAAAAAACATTTTTAAAGCTGAAATGAAAAAAATTATAAACTACTTGAACACAAAGGAAAAATATCTAATAATCAGTGCATTTATAAGGAAAATAAAGCAATTGTTGATGTTTAACAAAAACTTCAAATAAACTCGCATATTTTATAGTAAATTTATAGTTTATTTGGACAAATACAAAGTGTAAGTTTGGAAAAATTCAACCGCAGTGCCATCTGCCTAATTTTTTGGTCTACAAGGTTCTTAAGATAGCTACCGGTCGAATAAGATAATGTACCTAATAATATTTATTTCAAGATGTTTTGGTGACAATGTTTGGATAGATCAAACAAATGTGAACATAATGTATTATAAAAATTCTGAAATAAATTCTCATGTGTAATGGATTTTTAAATCAACTAACCATTACGCAGCACCCTGCACTGCCATCTGTGTTATATTGCGCAAGGTAAGATTCCAATTGTTGCCAATAATAACCAGCAGAGATAATGGTATAATTTAAGAAATTTTCAAACTGATAAAAAGAGAAGTTAACTTATTTTAATTTGTTATGTCAACTTTGCTTTCGATAATTTAAAAAATTACTAAGCTGGTACATACATGTTTGTTGTTTGTTAATTTATATTTTGTGAATAAAATAAAAGAATTCGCTTACAATTTACCTAGTTAGTTAGTTTAATAGATCGTTAAATTTAGGCTATAATGTAAACTTTCAATGGTTTATGATTGCGTAGTTAAAAACATATACGTAAAAGAGGCCGTTATTATAATTAAGATAAATAAACTTGTAAGTTTTTATTTAATCTGGGCTTGAGGGTTGCTGATAGTTTTTTATTTCACATCAAACTTTGAGATATTATAATGTTGTATATTGGTGATTGGTCGTAGCTTTCAAAATAATGAATCTTGATTTTCCCATCTAAGTTGATCACTTCAAAAGCTCATACGGTAAGAATCTGTTTTTTTTAACAAACTGTTATTTGTTTGACCATGAGTATCCACCTATTTTTGTAAATGATCTTTTCGAAGTTATTCTTAAAAAATTCAAGACAGCGGATTAATCATATAGGTTTTGGTACTTATTAAGGCATATTTTTATTATTTTGGCGTTGATGTTCTAGCGTATATGAGGTCTGATAATAAATTAGCGACATGTAGGCCAAGAGCTTGTTTGTATGTCTACGCCAAATAAACAAAGATTTGTAAGTCCATCATAAATCGTCTATTGAAAGCTTAAATATGACAAAATCGTACTTTGTTTGATTTGACTTGATTTGACTTACCTACTATAGATAGATAAGCAAGGGATGTGATAGTTTTTATTGTCAACAGAAAGATAACCATCCTCCAGTAGAACTATTTTTATCTTATACCTTTAAATTCTTGTATATAAATATATATATAATCTGAATCTTGGAAACGGCTCCAACGATTTTCATAAAATTTAATATACAGGGGATTTCGGGGGCGATAAATCGATCTAGCTACGATTTATTTTCATAAAATGTTGTTTATTCGTGTTTTCAATAATCAACTCTTCCCGACATCTATTGGCGAATAATAATACTATTTTTCTTAATTGAGAGCAACTAACCGCTTTAAAGACACAACAAGATGGCGTTATCAAAAAAAAAACCGAGCAAAGCTATCATCTAGTTACCTTTAGAAACGTCGATGCAATTAGTGAGAATATCAAAAAACACATTTATTATCTATGTGAAAATGCATTTAAAAATACACTTTCCTAAAAAAGTAATACTGGCAATGCAGCGAAGTACAAAATTATTTTCAAGAATTTTATGTACATAAAATTGTAATCTCTGCGTCAACGATCTTTTTAGAGGGAAATGTAGATATGTGATTATTATTAAAAGTTTGGGTACATTGATACATCTTTTTCATTATTATTTTTTAACAATTATTTATAAGTATATTTAATGTTTACTGTGAATGTTTAAATTTATTTTGAATTCAGTTTTCGTAAATGGTAAATTTTAAAAAGTTAGTAGCAGAGTAAGAACTGCTTTGGCAACATTAGTGAATTGACCGCTTCCCGTGAGCACATCGTTCGCTTGATCTCGCTCTGTCGATCGAGTCCGGCTGTGGAAGCCATTTTATTTCTGGTGATTGTGACAAAATTGAAAGTACTTTGATAGAACTTTTGCATTTGAAATAAACGTGTCAATGTGTTTTTATATTGGAAGTGTTTTGTGACGTGTAATTGTGATTAGTAAAAATAAGAATGTACGTGCTTAAAATTGGTTTGTGCTGACCTGCCCATATTCTTATACGATCATACCCCAAGCATCGATTAGTGCAGTAAAGCGGCCTCTAATAACGGCGAATCGAGGGCATTGGACTGCTTTGTGGTGTGAGCCATGGGCAACAATGCTGCCACCGCTAATAAAAAGGTGGACGCCGCCGAAAGCGTCAAAGAATTCCTCGACCAGGCCAAAGAGGACTTCGAGGAGAAATGGAAGAAGAATCCTACCAACACCGCCGGACTGAACGATTTCGAGCGGATAAAAACCCTAGGTACTGGCTCGTTTGGACGAGTCATGATAGTCCAACATAAACCTACTAAAGAATATTACGCTATGAAAATATTAGATAAACAGAAAGTGGTTAAATTGAAACAGGTGGAGCACACTCTAAACGAGAAACGTATCTTACAAGCCATCAACTTTCCGTTTTTGGTGAGCCTTAAATTCCATTTCAAGGACAACTCTAACTTGTACATGGTGTTGGAGTATGTGCCTGGAGGGGAAATGTTCTCGCATTTGCGCAAGGTTGGTCGGTTCTCGGAGCCGCATTCGCGATTCTACGCAGCTCAAATAGTCTTAGCATTTGAGTACCTTCACTATTTGGACCTTATTTATCGGGATCTGAAACCTGAAAACTTGCTAATTGATTCTCAGGGTTACTTAAAAGTTACAGATTTCGGATTCGCTAAACGTGTGAAAGGCCGCACGTGGACTTTGTGCGGCACTCCTGAGTATCTNGGTCGGTTCTCGGAGCCGCATTCGCGATTCTACGCAGCTCAAATAGTCTTAGCATTTGAGTACCTTCACTATTTGGACCTTATTTATCGGGATCTGAAACCTGAAAACTTGCTAATTGATTCTCAGGGTTACTTAAAAGTTACAGATTTCGGATTCGCTAAACGTGTGAAAGGCCGCACGTGGACTTTGTGCGGCACTCCTGAGTATCTTGCACCTGAAATCATTCTATCCAAGGGATACAACAAAGCTGTGGATTGGTGGGCGTTAGGAGTGCTCGTGTATGAGATGGCGGCTGGCTACCCGCCCTTTTTCGCTGATCAACCCATTCAGATCTATGAAAAAATTGTGTCTGGCAAAGTACGATTTCCATCACATTTTGGTTCAGATCTGAAGGATCTGCTTCGTAACCTACTTCAAGTAGATTTGACCAAACGCTATGGTAACTTGAAGGCTGGTGTCAATGATATAAAAGGTCATAAATGGTTTGCCACCACCGACTGGATTGCTGTCTTCCAGAAGAAGATAGAGGCTCCATTCATACCTCGCTGCAAAGGACCCGGTGACACAAGCAATTTTGATGATTATGAAGAAGAAGCTCTTCGTATTTCTTCCACTGAAAAGTGTGCAAAGGAATTTGCAGAGTTCTGAGCACATAGCTGGTGCCTGCGAGCGGACACTCCCGTGAGTAGGTGTTTTGTTACAGTGAATCTTCCGTGAAAGAGAGTTCGTGGAATAAGAGCTGATTTATCTAGAAACAAGTGGCTTTGGGAGTTTATAGACGCTGAAGCGAACCCGAGTTAGCACACTGTGCAGATAAAGTGGAGTGTAGGTGCAATGATAGTAGAAGTGATTTCCGATATTTCGGTGGCGTTCATTTGCTTAGTGCCCTTTCAAGTTGACTAACATAGAGTTGGTAGTGAGAGTTAAAGTTATCCTTGCTGTGGTGATGTCCCTGCATGATTACTCTGACACCTAGTCTGAGCATTACACCAAGCACTACCTAGTTCATTATTTCAGTAGTTATTGTCATTTTGTGGTGTGGTGCTGGAGGTGAGCAGCATTACATTGTTTTTTATGTTTTTATAAAATCAACATTTAAACTTTGTAAGTAGTGTATTAATTGAAAAATATATGTATATATTTATATTTATTTCATAACAGAATATCTCAAAATAATTAAATGTATTATTTGTTTACATCACTAAATTATGTATTTAGTCCAGGTAAGATATTTTTGAATTGAATTTCTAAAAGCTTAGTGTAATTTTCCATGGAAAGTTGTTTTACAAATATAATTTTTAAAAGATAATTGACAATGAATTTGTTTGTTTATAGTTCACATTTATTGTATCAGGTGATATTTTATTGTGTAGGGAACCAACTACATCAAAATAAAGAGATTAATTTATTATAAATATAATACACAGTACTTGTGTTCTAATATGCAATTTGTTGACCTACGTGTTTGTGATCTGATGTGAGTTCATTTTGGTATTAAGTATAATTGTTTTAGTTCCTTATTTTGCTGGTTAAGTTATAAATGTGTAGTTTCTTTGTGATGAAACACAAAACATATATCTGAAGCAAATGTTACACTATTGATGTGATTTGTTAGCATCAGTTTCAAGTGAAGATATTTTACTAATTAAACATGCTTCTAAATAACTGAAGCATATTTGTTACTGTTCATTCTGAACATTTTCCAAATATTTCCTTGTCCAACCCGATAAACCAAATTCAGGGGTACACGAAAATAATAGGATTGAGAATATATTACTACTACCATTACACTAATATAAAAATGCTTAATGGCAATATCTTGTTACTGAGACTGATGTTATCAATAAGTGGCAAGTGTGTGAAAATTATCATACATCAGGTGACTTGTACAATACTATTTGATTCTATCACATTGTGAAGTTGTGACAAAATTGGAATTAAATTGGCGATGTTTACTATAAAGTTTGTTAGCTATTTAGATGTAGGACTTTGAATCCAGGCTGTACAAATATCTAGTTATTTGTAGTGCATTTTACATTGTGAGCATCTGTGGTAATAGTTATTAGGGTGATAAATGAGAAGATCACTAAATAGCATCATGCATGTTCATAAAATTATATCAAGTGATGTAACTTTTGGGTAATATGCAAATATTTAGAGTCGATTGTTCACAGAACTATGTATGTAAACTATTTACAATTGGATCTTAAATCAAATATAAGAATCATATCAATACTTATATGTGAGACAATCTAATCATAAATTCTTACATCAGTCGATCTTTTCTTCTGAATAGTTTTGAACCTTTCTATAGTAGTTGAATGATTATAATGTTTCCTCCAAGGTTTATAATATTTGTCATTTCTTTAAGTAGGTGCTAAGGGAAGAGTCATGAACAATGTCTTAATTGGTGAATTATCTATAATAATTGTTACAGTCCTTCTATTGGTGCCATATAACTTTTTTTTTTAAATTGGTACTATTTGTTTCTATGTTAAGTCTTTTTAATTTCACTTGTTAAATTTTACTAGCACCAAAACTGATGTCACATTTGCACAATATCCATTATGCGATTATGAATGTTGTTTTTTAATCCATTTAAAATAGTCTAGTCTTTTTCTCGTGGCTATTAATATAATAAAGTGTATTCATTGACGATTCAAAAATAGCTCAGTGTCTAAACAATTTAAGTTAGTTTGTAGGATTAGGTATTTAATGTTTTTTGTGCTTTAAACTAACTGCTAAAATCAAAGGAAAATTGCTGTTATGCAGTTAAATGAATATTCGAAAAAGGCACTGGTATTCTAAGGTAGTTTTCTTCTCATCATTATTTTAAATGAAATGTTGATTATTATTATTATAATGGTATTATTGAAAGGAATTTCTCGTAAGATTACGTGAGCCAACAAAAAAAAACACATATAATTCGCCATTTGGACATTGTTTGATAAGACCAAATATATTTCGATAGATTGCATCTTCTGTTAGTTGTGGAAAATGCAAATGATAATCTGGTAATATAGAAACAATTTATTTAATTGTATATTGTCCTGAGAGTTTCAAATGTAACTATTCTTCATAACAGTGATTGTATATAGTATAGTGATCGTGTTCCTGGTAATTAGAATTTTCATGTTCAGCTTTGAAATCCGCATTTTCATTCCAGTAGCTTCACAAATTTGCCCATTAACACAATCAGAATGTGAACATTTTAAAGTCATTTCGGATATTATAAACATTAGTGTGACAGTGTATTGTGTATTTGCGATGTATTTTATATCTGCGCGTTTAATCTTAATATTAAAATGTTCACGTTTAGATCTATTAAATCGAGTGCCTATAGCATTGAGAGTTCAAAATTGTATAAAGTCCGTGAATTTCATTCATAATTTGTCACCGTGTATTGATCTTCCATAAAATTACGATGAAATTAAATAAAAAATATCGATGTAACAATATTAATTCGTTTGATTTCTATATTTTAAATACATATTTTCAGAATTTGATATTTCGTGGTTATGTCATTGATTTGAAGAGATGTAGTCGTCTGTGCGTGGACATTTGGCAACACCTGCTACGATTGTTCGGCGACAACTTGAGTTTATATATTTCATAGCGATGCGTACGTACATTATATTGTATTGTTTGTCGTTTTCGCACATAATATCTCAGACCACGGCCGTCGCTCGTGTTACGTTAGAGGTGCTTTAATATGTGGCTTCCTAATAAAGCGAAATATTGTTCGTCCCACCTCTCAGCCGGACGCCCGTTGGTCATGTTGTTCAACTCTGTCATTAAAAGATTTGATGTTTACAAGAATTCGGTGTTCCAAAAGGAGTATTTAATTTTACACTTACAATCTACTATCATAATGGAAAACGTTAACAATTTTGAAATTATTTCGTACAATTTGTAAAATATTTAATTGTTGATATATTTTTAATTATGATTCTGGTGTGATTTATCTTGTTAAGGTGTAATTAAGAAAAATGCTCTGTTTTCACTTACAACTACCGTTGAGCTAGAACTTTTATTTCTTTGCGTGATGTACTATTTTTTGTATCGCATACATGGTTCGTATTAAACTAAAAGGTTGCCTAGTGGGTGTGTTACCAGTAATAACAGTCGGTTCGTTCTCGCAACCGACTGGCGCAACCTTGGGGCCTGTGAGAAAGCACCTCGTTACGTCGTATAGTGTAGCATGTAGGTACGTGTCTGTGTGTGTGTGTGAGTGAGTGTGTGTAGCGTGCCTGTGCCGAATAATCTTAATATTGCTAATGAGTACGTAAGCAATGTTAACAAATTACAACGTCCTTTTATTTCGACAAAATGGGTATACAGTATATATTTTGCAAATTCTTGTTATAGTTGCGTTGGGGAAAATTGAAAAGTATACATAAAATAACCAAAAAAATAACCGTTTTAAATTTTGTTCTAATTCAAAAGTCCTTTTTCGTCATTGCTTTGTTCACTCCGATAGAACAGCTTCCATTCGCCCCGCTGCAGATGTTGCCTCGTCCGGCATTCGATCATTTTCCATTCACTGTAATCGGTTCGTCGATTATACACAGATGCTAATTTTTACATTGAAATATGGCGGCGTGTCCAAGGTTCATCAACGTTTAACTTTAAACTAGTTTGATTGTATCAAAGTCATAGTCACACATTGCGTATTAATTTCGAGTCTTATTAATGAGTGGAAGACTACAAAAACTTCATTTATAAAAAGTAAGTCAATTGAAATTCTATAAATGAGGACGCGAGGAAGGTTTGACGCTAATTTAAATATCTTACAAAAACTGTATTAATATTGCAATTGAACAAAATTCCTTATCTCTGGTACGGAATTTAGAAATTTAATTATTTTAAATTAGGACGTCAAAAACGTATTTCGATTAATGTATTTTCCATAATATTCATAGTCGTAAAACAGGCTTACAAAACGATGCCTTTACGACTATGAGGTCGTCATACTTTTTCAAGGTTTATAGGAAACGAGTCTGGGAGCATTTTGTGCCTGTATTCCCTTTTATAATTCTGTTTCCTTTCACATCGAACCGCCTTTGAAATTTCCTTTCCAATAATGGGATACGCGGTAGATATGAATACCCGAATTCAATTCAAATAATTTTCGTATTTTATCCTTTTCTTTTACATACGCAGTTTGTGCTCTTTTTAATCATACGTACATCTGTAGTTATTTCTTTGTTCTGTTTAAGCGGCCATAACAAAAAGTCTTTTTCTAATATTTACAATGCGTTTGATAAAACATTTTTATGTTAGTAGGTATTTCATCATTCTCTCGAGATATTTGAAGTGTAACTAATGTGTTTTTCGTTACATAAGAAGGCTTTTACGGCTATGTATGTCAACATCTCTCAAGTGTCACGAGGCTTTGGAGGTGACAAATCTAGGTGGATTTTACTAGTTTATATTTCCTTTATTTATAAGAGAGAAAAGGAAATGATTACAGAACCGAACTGGAAAAGATTACACCGTATAGGTACATAGACAAGGACTATTATTTGTTTACGATTAGAAAAAAAAAAACAGTCGTTTACTTCGGCCTTCGTTCGAAGAAGCCGAAAGATTTTTGTTGTTGAAGGAAATAATAATGTGATACCAAAGCAGAGCTTGTTTTGAAAATATTAAATTACGTTCAACTAACCGAGCAACAGTTTAGGTCCGACCTTGTCTACGAACATGTAAATTGAGGATTCAAGTTGAATGTACGAATTCGTCAGATAACGTGTTAAAAACTATATCTTTCTTGTCTAAAGACCTCGGTATCTTATCGTTTATGATAAGACAGGAGCGTTTTAGAAGGCACTTGGCGAGGTCGTAGCTTGTTTTCATAACAATTTCGCCATCAATTATGTATTTTGTTTGCGTAATTTTATATTTTTCATTAGACAAGTCACATTAGTATGTAGCACTCGACCGCCGAAGCCAGATGTCTAATAATATACCGTAATTATGTTTTATAACAACTCATCATTCTTCTGCCCCTTCTCCCAGTCACCTAGGGTCGGCGCAACACGTTTTCTCCTTCTATACTTGTCTATCATGTGCCATTTCTCCTCTTACATATAGTATCGTCTTTACGCAATCTATCCATTTCTTCTTAGGTCTACCTCTTCTATAGCCTTCCACATTCCTAGTTAATTATGTTTAATAACAACTAAAGTAATATTATGTAAATTTGATTCAACTATCAATACTCAATACAATGTTAAATATAGTTATTTAGTTTCATCACGGAAAAACGGGTTGATTTGTAGTATTGAGATGCCGGCAAGGTTACCTTACGATATAACATAGTATATAATAGAAAACGGGTCGTAAAGAATTAGAATATCTAATGTTCTGGCTTTGTACACGGTTAGAGAGGTAATTTCGTTAAAATTCTGTTATTTCTGTTTCAAAAAGTTATTGGCAATAAAATAGCCAATGTTAGATTATGAGTAATAGTATTATTTTTATTAGCATATTATAACAGTAAATGATTTGATAATAAATAAAAATGCAATTAAAACTGTTATTCGATAATTTTCTTTGATGTAGACGTTGATGTAGACGCTATGCTAAACTGCTTTAAGAATGAAACGTGGTGGCATTACGAGTACTTAGGGTACCTTACCTAAACAGCGATTGACTCAGTTTTCAGGTGACACCAACCTAAATGTTTAGTGACAACATGTTGACATTCTATGCCGAACTTGAAAGATTATACTATACCAACAAATAACGGTATTCGCGATGGGATTCGCGGATTGAAGTATCGAGCGTCAGCAGAAAATCTTTTAAATAGCTTCATAAGGAGCGTTCGTTGTAATAACATTATTCGCACATGAGATCACGTTTTTGGCAAGCCTTTTAAAGATGTGGCAGCAGCTTCATTTGAAAAACTGCTCAGTTTTACTTCTTATCAAAAGTCTTTGACTTTGGCTATCGTGAGTCAAAGTAGATTACATCGATAAATGGTGGGCGTATCGTGTTCTTACACGCATCTGTATTGTTCGAACTTCACTCACTACATCAGAATTACGATAATATCCGTTAGTTTTTGCATATTGTTATTATCTATAATCGTCGTTCGATAAGCCTAATTTTAATAACACTTTTAAATAGCTTTAATCCTTTAGGTATTCGTATCATTATTTGATATGGATTTTAATTGTATTTTCGTCCGGTTAACTGCTACTGTGGGCAAATTGCTTAAGATAACCCATGCAATTAATTATTGTTGTTCTCTGTTCGTTTGTAGACTCTATAACATTTTTTTTTAAATTTGACGGTAACTAGCACGATATTCAAATATCGACGAATAACAAAGTAGTGGTCCTTAACCAAGAAAACCCTTTTAAGTATTCGAATCGTTAAAATTAATAACGGTGACAATAAAAATGTGAGATTAAGCCGTAACGTAACCGTAGTTTAAACGGAGTCATTTTACTGTAACTGTACCATATCAGCACTAGACGGGACAAATGTGGAATGTCGGTGCTATATGTGAGCTGTTCAAGATACAACTGTGTATATTATGTAGCTCCCAAATTTCACAAAGATAATATTGAGAGCACATAATCGCGAGGCATCTTTAGTTTTAAAAATGATATAATATATTTTTAGTCAACTGTAGCATGCGCGTCTCTATTTTATTGCAAGTATATAGTTCGCATTCGCTTACTGCTGATTATTTGCGTCTCTTCGAGTACGCCCCAAATCCTAAATCAGCGAAACTACAAATTTAAATTCTATGTTCTATAGTAAAAATTGCAGAACAAAAAAATTATTAAGAGATGTGGAGTAGTTGTTTAGCTAGAAAAATATCTTATTAGATTTAAAATTGCAGTCACTGCGGAACCCTTCACCACGCGAAGTCCGACACGCCCTTGCCCGGTTTTTTATTACTACTTTTCATGTTGAGCAAACAACAAAATAGAATTTTAATTAATTTTCATGCCTTGGCCTGAATGTATTTGTAAAACATAGTTATTAATTGAATAGCTTACTTATACCTAGCTGGCTACAGAAATAGTATCAAAAGGAATTTCAAATGTGACAATATTTATTAAACACTTGAAACGATTCGTTTGGCTTTAAATTATTCACATCGTTCAGACAATTATTTTGTTTAGAAGGCAAGGAGGACGGTGTTTTACCAAAATGAATTTAGCTTCGAGTTCATTAGCATTTTTTCACATATTATTATCTAGTTTTGGCGGCGTTGTACGACATTGTTAATGTATTTTTGTTCTGTTCTCGTTGGGTTTTGGCACACTTTCAACGGTTTTTCAATGACGATCTCCTGTCTATTCTGGGTTGACATTGGTCTTGGTCTCAGACGAATCATCAAGGACGCCTCGAGTTACATCATGTTTGTTAATCAACTAGTCTGATAGTTTTCATTGGAAGCTTCGTGTTCANTTTGGCGGCGTTGTACGACATTGTTAATGTATTTTTGTTCTGTTCTCGTTGGGTTTTGGCACACTTTCAACGGTTTTTCAATGACGATCTCCTGTCTATTCTGGGTTGACATTGGTCTTGGTCTCAGACGAATCATCAAGGACGCCTCGAGTTACATCATGTTTGTTAATCAACTAGTCTGATAGTTTTCATTGGAAGCTTCGTGTTCAATTATAATTTGAAAGATGTAATGATAAAATTTTGACACGTGTACAAAATTTACGTTTCAGAGATCTTGTTAAGACTACATCATACCGTAGATAAATAACATGAAATGGTATTGTAAAGCCAAATTACAAACGTTTTACATTGAATGAAAATATGGATATATATTTTTTTTCGTATTAAAGCGTGTTCAGTTGAATGTAAAAAAAAATAACCGCGTGCTTTTAAAGTCGTAGAGCGAGCGACTCACTTTCAAACTAATGATTTCTGTGTAAGAATTTTGAAAGATCAGAAGCTATTTTTATTAGTTGAAAAGTCGTATAGTAAGACCGTACAGTGATGCTACAAATCTATATGTGAAAGGATTCCAGTCTAAAATATCTACAATTGGTATTTCAACGTCATAGCATAAACGTGAGTGACGGCTTTCCGCTAGCGTCTACGTTCTTCAGTGACTGCTTAACTAGATGCGACCCGAATGTGTGTGTGTGTATGCGTGTGCGTGTGGGTTGAGAAAAAAAGCCATACCCAATCCTGTAGACCGAATGGTAAACAGTCGGCGTCGCCCAAAACACGTCATTACGGATCCTCCCGATCCATTAACGTTGCTTTTAGGTACCTTAAGCACCGGACACCGTCCTCGTCGAACACGTCGCTTATGACGAAGGGCTCGACGAGCGAATTAACCCATAGATAGCCCACCGAGTTTCTCACCGATCTTCTCAGTAGGTTGTTTTTCCGATCCGGTCGTAGATTCTGCGAAGCACTACCCCTGTTAGGGTTAGTATTAGCAACGCCCCCAGGTTAGGGCCCCGAGAGCTCACTTACTCGCTCGGTTACGCTGGCATAGCCTATCAAGCCTACCAGATTAGGTAGGAAAAAAAAAACACGGAACACAATTTTCGATATCATGGCGCCTTGATGCATACATACGGTAATCCACAATTTTCAGCTATTCAAATTTATCTTAGTGCAATCGTTTTTAGGATAAAATATTGCAAATATTTTACACTGGAAGCTTAAAACTTGAAACCTCCAAGAAAAGCAACCAATATTCGCTCGCTCACTGCTAAATACGTGTACGTTTTGTGACAATTTTTAATGGTCCTTGGCACATTTTCGTTCTGACTAGTTAGACATTTAATCGATCAACATCTTCAGTTTCCGTACTCTGGTTCCCTTCTTCACATCCTTTCGCATTAACATTGTTATCTTTCCTCTAAAATACCTACTACACGACTCTATAAAAAAGGAATTATTAATAAAAGTAGATCTTACTTTGTTTTTGTTGTCCTAAAATGTTATATTAATCGCTATTTGTCAATTTTTTCTTTTGTTGGCTTAGTGTTTTGTAAAAAAAAAAGTACTTCCTTGCCTTGCCGTAAGCCTCTTGCCTTAGATGACCAGAACTGCTCTCCAAAGCAGCAACTGCAACATTCGGCTCATTCGAAAAGAACTGGCACAATAATAAAATAAATGATTTCAAGATGTTTTTGATTTGGTGTTTGTTAACCTTATGGATTTCCTTAGCTTACATTTATGTTCTTAGTTCGAACAAAGAATTATTCCCTGTTTTATTTTCGTACTTTTCGTAAAAAATCTGGCAGCGAATACTGTGGTAGCTGATCACTGCACTTTGGCATGCACGAACCAGGATCTTATCGTCGTTTATGTTAGTATGTGAAACAACAAACAGATGTTCCAAATTTATTGCTAGCAATTATTAATATTTTCGTACGCCGCCAGAGACCGAACGGGTGCGGCTTAACGTATCCGCTTGAATATTTTAAGAATTAATATTTTAAACACAAATTCTGTAATACATGATAAACGAAGCGACACACGCGCTGTGGAATTAATAACCCTGTGTTATATATCGCTTTTTCGCATTAAAAGTGTACAATTTCCAAAAATATTCGAAAGTGAGTTAAAATGCGTAAACATTTGGTATCACCAGTATTTTTCTCATAAATACTGTCAAAAGAGCGTAGTTTAGTTTTTTTTTAGTTTAGGTACCTATGTTTTGACTACTATTAACAAAGTTAATACTTTTTTTTTTGCTAAGATGGGTGGACGAGCTCACAGCCCACCTGATGTTAATACCTCATACATAATTTTATCTTACTTTAAAAGACAGATAATGCAACTGGTAAAAAATAAATGTTGCAAATATGCCTAATATTAAAAATATAACATGTTAAACCTTTGAAACACTCCTGTAAAATTAGTAAGTTTTGAGATTATACAGTTTTAATGCGAGAAGACTATATATGCTTCTATAACGTATCGACTGTATTAACGGCTGTACCACCCTTAAAAACGGAACACACGACTGCTTCGTGGTAATAATATAAAGGATATTGGTACACGTGCGGGTTTACAATACTCTTAAGCCCACTGAGTTTCTCGTCGGATTTTCTCAGTGGGTCGCGATTCCGATACGGTAGTAGATTCTGCGAATTTTCTCTCAGGTTAAACCCGTGAGCTCACCTACCCATCCGGGCGGAGCTGGGATAGCCTCTTATGCTACCGATGAATAGGCAGAGAAAAAAACACTCAACGCCAATAAGAAAATAATCAGTTGTCTCTTTTCAAACAGGTCGATGATTACTTTAACGATTCCGTAGCAAGACAGTAGCAACAGAAGCCTCATAATGTTGTCCAGTCTAGGTATCTATATGAGAGCCATTTTACTCGATGACTATTAACAACATATACATGATGGTTCGAATTGTCCACGGCAATGAAGACAACTAGAACAAATTGTAATACTAAAAATTGTTGGCTTTTTTGGTATCATTAAAATAAACTTTAGGTACCTATGTAATTCTTTTTATTTTCCTTTTCATAAAACATCACACGTACCTACATAAAAAACCACAGATAAACTGGGAGTGCGACAAACCTTTTTTTTAAATCACAGACTAAACAAAATTCCAGCTTGGCTACTCGTAAAAATATAGTAGATGGGATATTGTTTCTTCTAACAAAAATGACATAAGATTATTTTTGGGTGTAAAGCCGCCATAATTGTCCCTTTTATCTGTTATTGGCGCCCCTTCTTACGCGTACCTGGTGTTAAGCAAGAAGCGGAGCCCCTAGACCTCAATATATTAATGACGCTGTTGACCTTGAGCTATTAGGTCGAAGTCGCAATTGCATTGGAACAATGATTATCTAAGCCAGCAACGTTAATGAGTAATGTGATCTAGAGTTCCACCCATTATTATATTAAAAAGTTTATACCCCAAATCGAGTATGCAGTAATACCTACATGAAATATGTTATTGTTAACAAATTGGCTGCTTTCCATGAATACCTGTACTCTTTTTTGAGTATTTGTATTGGAGTAAGGTGTCCGGTCCTATGACGCCCTGGAAATAATTACACCTTCACTGAAGAAGTGGATAGGGCGTTGATGTCGACCGCTTTGTATTATTATTATTTTTATTGCCCTCCTGGGCAGACGAGCATATGGCCTACCTGATGGGGAGTGGTTATCTTTGCTTATGGATGTCAGCAATGCCAATTTCACATCACAGACGCAATTTGACCTTAGGCATCACGTCGTTCTCTCGTTATTTTCTCCAATATCCAGAAGATCTTCGGGCGAAAAAATTAGAAGTCTAATCTTGAACATATCATCAGCACAATTTAAGTTCTTGTCTAATCTGCACATTACACATCTTCATAAAATAAAATTGTTCGATTCTATTTTACGTTGTTGTTTCTTCATCGTGAAATGCAATTCTGAGCACTTTCTCAGTTACTCTGTATCTATGCCAAGAGTGAACCAAGGTATATTACTATACCGAGCGTCTTAATTTTACGCCATGGAGGTTTTCAGCTCATTTGACTCGTCGTTGGCAGTCGTGGTGCATTCGGATCTAGCGATGCACGGGTGGGTGTTCGAATCCCGCAGGTGAGTACCAATTTTTGTAATGAAATACGTACTTAACAAATGTTCACGATGGACTTCCACGGTAAAGAAATAACATCGTGTAATAAAAATGAAACCCGTAAAATTATAATTTGCGTGATAACTGGTGGTAGGACCTCTTGTGAGTCCGCACGGGTAGCTCCCGCCACCCTGCTTGTTCGCATTTCTGCCGTGAAGTAGTAATGCGTTTCGTTTTGAAGAGTGGGGCAGCCGTCGTAACTATACTAACTATACCTTAGAACCCATATCTCAAGGTGGGTGGCCGTATTTACTTTGTGGATGTTTATGGGCTCCAGTAACCACTTAACATCAGGTGGGCTGTGAGCTCACCATCGATTTAAGCAATAAAAAAACTCCAGCTTGGAACCTGCGCCAATGCGCTTTTATACATAAGCCGTGGACAAATATAAGTAAGTATAACAGGAAAACAACTCTAAATATTTGTATACCTACTTACCACGATGTTCGCAAAATCGTAACAACTTAAAATAATCAAACTGGTATTTTCCTTGATTTTATCCTTCACTATTTAAATTTTAATCATCGCTTATGGTCGACGATGAATTTTTTCGAATTCAAACGACCTTTTGTAAGGCCATTGTTGAATGTGTATTTAAATATCACAAAATAAACTTCTTTTTCTCCAATATAGTAACATCATTTATACTTTTTGCTGATTGGTTTTTATGGACGACGATAACAGATTACGGCCCATTAGATAACTTAGCAAGTGGTCATAGTCGCTCATGTATATCGCTAAATGTACAGAGGATAGGTAAGTAGATGTCTATCGAAGATATGGTTTGAAAAAGGATATGTTATAGGGATAGGCGAACAAGATAGCGGGGAAAAAAGCCGTATGTGGTGAGCCTGGAGCCATGGAATGTTCATGCAAATAGTCGCCAACTGTTGACTTGACTTGGTCGGTCTATCGTATGGGCTTCCAAGTGGTCTGGTGCCTTCTACTTTGTCTTGAACGACAAGGCGCTCTATGGAGTAATTTTCTCGCCGGGAGACATATCCAAAAAATATGTATGGTCATAAACAGTCGTACAAATTAGAGTAAAGGATATATTTAACATCTGATTGACAACTCGGTGGTTTCTTTGTTCGATTTCATTCTTCTACTTATACTCTGACTTCTATCCATGTCTTTGGTGGCTTTGCTATTCATTTTATCTCGTAATAAAATACATGTTGTATTTAGTTTTTACCTTCGCCGCCGGAATGTGTAATTTTTTGTATCATTGTAAATTTTATAGCGGCATTGTTATGTCTGAGCTAGTACTGCAGTAGTGACCGGCTGTTTACGTTATCGTGATGTCAAGCACAATCATGGATCGGCCGACAGGGTAATGCTCAGAACGAATAACGCCGATAAGCGTCGCACGTGTAGAGAATTATTTTTTTATTGCATAGTTAGGTGGACGAGCTCACAGCCCACCTAGTGCTAAGTGGTTCCAGGAGCCTATAGACATTTACAACGTAAATACCGCCACGCACCTTGAGATGAGTTCTAAGGTCAGTATAGTTAAAACGGCTGCCCCACCCTTCAAACCGAAACGGATTACTGCTTCACGGCAGAACTAGCCAGGGTGGTGGTACCCCTTGCGGACTCACAAGACGTCCTACCACCAGTAATTACGCCAACTATAATTTTGCGGGTTTCATTTTTATTACACGATGGTATTCCTTCACCGTGAAAGTTAATCGTGAACATTTCCTGAATACGTATTTCATTGGAAAATTTTGTACCTGCCGGCTGGATTCGAACACCGATGCATCGCTACATACGTATGCACCCGATGACTTATCCTTTAGGCCACGACGACTTCAAAATGTATGTATAAAATATTTAAATTAACCAAAGAGCAAACCAACCTGTCCGTCACACGAATGTCTGATATGGTCCGTCTGAATCGAATCCTCAACCCTCGGTCCAGTAGTCCGGGGCGCTTGCTGATGTGTCACCGAATTAGTCACTATCAACATTAATTATTTAAAAATGAGAGAGAGAGAGAGAGAGAGAGAGAGAGTATTCTTTATTGTACACCAAAAAAGATATAAACAGTGTGATACATTAAATACAAAAAAAGTACAATTGGCGATCTTATCGCTAAGAGCGATCTCTTCCAGACAACAATCAGGTGGACAAGAATCATTTGGAAACGAATTACACGCGGTGTACCAATCCAGTGAAATATATATGCATACATATACACATACATACATATGTCCGTAAATATACATACACAATGTAATATAATAATAATTATTAAAAATGCTAATGTTGCAATTAAAACATTGTTGTAACTCGCGCGCCGCTTATCCACGTTCTATCGTCCTTGCAGTGTCAAGAACAGCTCCAACAAGCTCCACGTCGATCGGATTAATGTTTTAAGAATAAATATCGGACGAACATATGCACAAATATTAATTATTATTGATATGGATTGATAGTTTTGCACTTCCCGGTATTAGAAACGTGAAGTCAGATGCTATGGTATAATCAACTTTATACGGCTTTGTTTCTAGATATCGTCCTCGAGGTCTCAAAGTTTATACAATAATATTCAGATCAATACGTTACAAAAAAATCAATAGAAAATTGGTCGCTTAGCTCTCTATAATATCGCCATTAAGAGAACCAATTATACCTACATCATTTGATGGAATTGAAAAGTCGAACAATGGATATTCGATTATATAGTGGGCCCCTAATGTTCAGACTACGTCGATAAAATGCTGCTACCTCGGAAAAATTTAATTAGTTGTACTTTTGCGCTCTTTTACTGGCACTTTTGCGCTCTTTTACTGGCACTTTTGCGCTCTTTTACTGGCACTTTTACGCCATATAGGCGTAGGCTCTGTAGCGGGAACCCTTTAATTTTACTTGTGGTAGGACCTCTTGTGAGTCCGCACGGGTATGTACCACCTCCCTGCCTATTACAGCCGTGAAGCAGAAATACGTTTCGGTTAGAAGGGTGGGGCAGCCGTTGTAACTATACTGATGCCTTAGAACTTCATGTCTCAAGGTGGGTGTCGGCATTTACGTTGTAAATGTCTATGGGCTCCGGCAACCACTTAAAACCAGGTGGGCCGTGAGCTCGTCTACACATTTATGCAATGAATAGAAAAAGGAGTTGTAGGTATTTCTAATGAACCAGCTGCTATCCTAACTTAAAATTGGAACGTATTTAAAACAGGGCTTAAGGAAGTAACGGGCAAAAATATTAACAAAAGAGAGTTAAAAACCTCTTTTCATTTGTTCAAAACGGAAACTTTCGGTTTTGTAATTACCTTTTTGTTTTAATCAAAGAGGTTCTAATGAGAATGTGTTTTAATGGGAGCTCTAGGATGTTTTAATCAACCATTGCGTTAACATAACGTTACGTCCGGTGGGGTTAAGGTGGCAGGGAGAGAAGCGCCCGATACTAAAGTGTCACTTTAACCTAACAAGCGATAGGAGGCTTAAAAAGGATGTGTCTAGAACAAAATATTATTTTACACTAGAATAAACATAAACAGCCATGTTTAAAACTACAGTAGGTATATAATCTCCGAGATTCAATTATTTAACAGGAAACGGAAAGGGCTTTGAATCTCGGACTGTTGCTAATTACTCTTCATTAGGAATCATATCTTCGTGGTATTGTTTCTCGCCTAGATATTTGAAGGTCAGCCAAGTGATTATTAATATAATTTGTCCACATATTGCTATGATTTAGCCAAGTGATTAATATATAAGTTGTCCCCATAGGCTATGGTTTTTTTAAATAGGACTGTCTACTAATAATTATTTGGGTTTTCAATTTTGAACGAAGCATACCTACGTATATAAGTATATATTTCATCATATTAAGTGTGATTGAGCTGTGACCTTGAGAACAAAACAAATAATTTGCACTCTCCAACGTTATTTAAACTTCTAATTACCAATATTATTAAAACTTTAAGATGTAATTCAATTAAATTATTTTATCTCTCTCTCTCTTCCCAGCTATTTATCCCACATCGTGATGGGGTCAGCTTTCCTGACTTTACTCCTCCACTTCGCTCTGTCTTCGACCCTCCTCGTCAGCAACATTGCATTCTCTCTTGTCCTTCAGCACTACGTCCCACCACCTTGTCTTGGGTCTACCTCTAGGTCTCCGACCGGGGAGGTCGAGCAGTAGCGCCAAATTTCCGACGTGGTCAGGCGGCTTCCTTTTCACGTGACCATACCATCTCAGCCTACTCTCCTGCATCTTGTCGGCGATGTCCCGTACACTGAGGCTTCCACGCACGTATTAAATTATTTTATATAATATACTATTATTTATACATAATTAACAATTTCCGTCAATAGTCAATTAGTTCCGTCAATAGCCTGAATTGATAGTTTTTTAGGTTCAGGATCGGTTGAATAATCTTAAAACACTTATGACCTTCATGGATTTTTTTTGCATCGAATCAGCTTTTCCACAGATATTTAAAAAAATATAAATTGAAATTTGGTAGGTACGTTTAGAACAACTTCTTGACTTCGAAATAGGCGAAAAATTATTCAGGTATGTGGTCCGATAAATTTCGGCAACTATTTATTTAAATATATAAAAAATGTCACCTCTTTTTATTCAACGAATCAGTAAAATAAGTAGGTGTTCTTTTAGAGCGTCACTTTTAAGCAACGTTTCAGGGAAACTATAATACATATTTAAATTATTTAATCGTTATGAAACTAAAACTATGTTATTTTTTAATAGTGGTAGTCGAGGACCCTCATCTTCTTCCAATACTTCCTAGAAGACTACGCCTACTGAAAGACGCTCAGGGCGGCGCGCAAGATATGTCCCGCAGAACCGGCCACTGACTGAACCTCGTCGAACTGCACCATACCGGCTAGGCCTACGGTACTGCATAGTGTGCGCCAAAAATTCACCTTCGCCTGTAACAGTCCTGATGATAAGACGGGATTTCATTCCCGGGAAGATCCCGAAGGACGCCGTTTTGAGAGACATCGTGGTTGACGTACAAGAACCTTGCGCCTCACACCACTGGACCGACAGCCAAACACCGGGCGCCCTCGCACCTGACGCCAGGAAGCTGGGCTTCACTTTATCTTCTGGGCTGAAGAGTCGTAGAGATCCCATTCTCCTTCGCGGTCTTTGGACGCATGGAGCTCCATGATCAGGTCGCAAAAGCCAGCCATGATTTCCCATGAACTCCGGTCCTTTACCATTCGCGCGACGACAGCCCGCAAGAAAAGATCCCGTCCGCACGGGATCACGTCCTTGGTGCTCCAAACGCGGGCACGTTTCGAGCACGTGCTAAGTGTCAACGCCCGGGTGTGCATTGGTGGCAACCCGGATCTGGCTCCCTCTCGTACACTCTCCATAGGTACCTTCCGAAGTAGTTTACCACCTCGCTGCCCGTTTCTGCCCGGAAGCAGTAATCCGTTCCGCTTTGAAGCATTGGACATCCGTAAAACATTACAATTGACACGCATACCTCTTGTCGAGAAAATAAAGCCTCAATTTTGCGACGATGACACCAAATCACCACATTACGTAACGGCGGTAACAGTCGTCAATAAACAATACTACACTAGTCTGAGTACTCGGAAATGTACGTGCGTGTAGTGAGTAAGCCCCGAGCCTACGTTAAAACGAATGACGCACATACACAACAAACAATGAAAGTCCAGACAGAACATAATTAATCTGCTGAAACCGGTATTGTTTGATACAATCTAGACGTTAGCGGTCAAACGGCGGACATTCGATCATACCTAGCGTATTTGAAAGTAGAGTACACGTTGGTTGTAAATTCAAGTCATCAATTACAACTTAGAAGTCATCAAAACATGCCTATTAAAGGTCAAATGCTATCTCTGACACCGTTGCCAAAAAGTTTGCTTTTCAGTTATTACTGGTTGCCTTCCCTGTTTTGACGGGAGGGTGAGCATTGGTTTAAGAGAGGTGAGAGCTGCTAACAATAGTCCGAGCGCTTCCGAATGGTGCCTCACAGCTCAATGGCACAGCAACGGTTTGAAGGGCGGGGCAGCCGTTATAACTATACTGAGACCTTAGAACTGATATCTCAAGGTGGGTGGCGCATTTATGTCGTAGATGTCGATGGGCTCCAGTCACCACTTAACACCAGGTGGGCTGTGAGCTGTAGTAGCTAAGCAATAAAAAAAAAGCTGCTTTTTGGTCAGCTACTGTAGAATCCGAACGTGACCCGCAGCGAAGATCCGAAGAGAAACTTACTGGGCTGATGTTGTAGGTTAACCGCCAAACTCTTTGTAGCGTTGGACAAGTACGTTCATCTGTGGTTTGTCTACGGCCAACAGCACTGAAAGTAGAAAACCAACTCAGGGATATAGTTGGCTGTGGTCATCGGGGGCTATACGATGTGTCCGAGACTAGGATCCTGAAGATCCACATTTCTCAATGTATAACGGTGCTCCAACGGCTACAAAAATAGGAGTGTGTGGGAATGCGGGTCACGTGAGGGAACACCACACGTGCCTATGTCATCATGAGTCGAAAGCAAGTCTCACAAAGTGTCATCTTGCTATGAATATATACTTTACTCTTGTATAAATAAATGAACGCTTGTGGAGCGAATATATTTTTTGTAGGATTTTGTTATATAAATAAGTATACACAAAGCCCTCTAAAAGAGTTATTTATTAACCGACTTCCAAACAAATGAAAGAGCGGACGGTTAGCGTGGTATGGACATGTGATGCGTAGAGAGGAGATGCATGTGACTAGGAGGGGGAAAAGGTCGACTGAAGAAGACATAGATGGAGTGTGTGAATGACGATATGAGAGAGAGAGAGAGAGGAGTGAGTGCTGAGATGGCGGCTGATATAAGAGAATAGAGTAGAAAAATTCACTGTGTCGACCCCACCTAGTGGGATAAGACAGATTTAAATAAGGATTTTGCTTTCTTGGAGTCTATAGCATTTTTTATTTTTAAGCTAGTGTTTTTCATGTGGTTCCGTTTAAACTTTATCAAGATATGAATAGTAGTTTTTGAGTTACCGTTAATAACGCATATTTCATTTAAATTTGACAACGTCGAAGGTATTCTCATTTTGTTTTTTAAATTTTGTATAATAAAATTGTTTTCATTGAATTATTATTTAGAAATATAATTACCTTCTCATTTATAAAAATAAACGTTTCTATTTTGTATTTTACCGTACTGTGTCTATGAACTGTATAAATGGGAAGTTTGAAAAAGAACCCTATTTCACATTAGACGGTTATTTTACGTATAAATAAACTATCAGAGAATTAACAGCATTACATATGTACGAACATGTAGTCCGTGCTCTCACCGTTATCAATGATCTAATGCAGATGACGTCTGCAGATAAAACGATTCAAATATTTGGTTACCAAGCATCGAATACAACGACAACATTTTTGTCGTAAGCATATTTGTCTACTTTTACAAACTAAATTCTTCCGGTACGTTTCCAATGTTTTAATTTGGTGTTCCGAATGTTAAATTTGCGAGGCATAAGGAAAAATCCCCAAATATACATAATATGGTCTACTTCTTGAAACTTTAAGCCTGATCGGGGAATAAATACTGTAAAAAACTTACTATATTGCGATTACATGATCTTAGTGAAGTACTAGTTTCATCTACACACATTTTATAATTACAATGACATAATGTAAGGTTTTTTTTCTCCTACGCCGAAAGTTCGGTTTTCCTCCCGCTGTACTGGGAAGAAAGTCTAACTTTTCCTCCCGCTGTACAGGGAAAAAAGTGTAACTTTTCCTCCCTGGGTACAAGTGCGTATGCGCGTTAGTATCTACGTCTGCTCTCACGCAACTAAAATTCTCCGCCATTGTTGTGCTCGGGTAATTTGCAATGTTGTATTTAGTGTAAAAGTGATATAAACAAAATGCAATAAAATTTAATACTGAAGCATTAAACAAAGATGAGTTCATCAGACAGTTCTTATTCAATCAGTAGTTGTTTATTTAAAAATTAAAAAACAGTTAAATTGTTTTTTTATCTGGACCCCACCGGGGCTTCGCCTTTGGACCCCGGCTCGGTACTCCACGAATTTTCGGGCCGGTAGGAGAAAAAATAATATGTACACCGCGGGAAAAAAGTAGGACATCTCATCCCGCGTGTTTGCCACCCTCGCCTTCAATTCGGCAATTTTACACGTGGGAGGAAATGTCCTACTTTTCTCCCTTGGTGCACAATGTAATATTGTAAAATTAATTTTTAAAAATTAATTAAATTTAACATATTAAAATTAAGACAATTTTGTGTACGTGTGGTAACACTCTTTCTAGGAGTGATGGCGGTAGTGTGGACGAGGCGAAACGTCAGAGAACGAAGTAAAGGGGGATCTTCACCAGGTTAGAGCCCTGAGAGCTCACCTACTCGCCTGGTTACCAGCATAGGTAGAAAAAAAATAAAAGTATTGGGGATAGTCGGAAAAAACCTAGAAGACTGTGTATTTTATAATGAGCACGTACCTAAAAATTTGTAAAAGTGGAATTACAAAGAAATTAGTACAGAATTAAGTGTATTATCTGTGTATTTTGTCTTAGCCGTTGGAAGCGGAGTTTTCACATTTGTAATATAAAACAATACATACCTGTCTTATTTCTGTCCCAACACAACTAAGCTTCTTCGATTCGCTTCTCACACACACCCTAGGGTTGTATTCGTTAGATTGTTCCGGATTAAGCTGTCCAGCGCTTTCTGGGCTCACTCACGCAGATTGAGTTAGATTTAATCCTAAATTGAATATCTCTTAAAACCTGCTAAAAGGTCGAAGGAGCTCTTAGTGTGTTCGTGTTTGCTCTGTATTGGTTTCATCTAAGACATCAGTGTGCTTAGTACCAGTTTCTTAACGTTCTCGACAGCGTAAAAGTTTAATTAATTTTGTATAGAGTTGGAACGTTTGCCGCTAGGGGCGCTGTTGCATACACTGCATACAAATTTGAGTTAACTTTTACGCTATCGAGAACGTTAAAAGACTCGGGTCAAGCATACTGAACTAGACTGGGGAGAATGACTAGTATGAGAAAGCTACCTTCAACAAACACTCATTTATCGGCCACACATTATTTTTAATAATGTACAAGTGTAAATGTTGTGCTGCTTGCCAGTAATAGTAATATTATTATAGTGCTTTTTTTATTTTATTTTATTTTCATTGTTGTTTCATTGTAGGCTGCCCATAGGTTGTTATTATTGTATGTGCTTATGTATGTTTTGTATTCGGGTTCACCATTTAATTTGATTTTAGTTTTGTTTTTTCTTATTTTTATACTAGTTTATACCATGTTCTAAGTCTGTACACACGTTCCTAGCCCTCATTCCCGCAATGAACCAAAGGGAAAAGTGGTGACTGAAAATCAGCGCTGTTCGATTTATCGACCTTGAACAGCATTAGCTGAGCCACCTCCTTTATTTTATTTAATGTGAGAGGCAATAAATGATTTTTGTTTATTAGTATTATTATTATTACACATGATCTACTGTTGACACTCCAGAAGAGACTCGCTTTACGCTGAATAGTCCCTATCGAAAATAGGGGTTTTATTTATTATATTATACGCTTCTCATCCGATTTCCGTCGAATCCTTCAACGGTCAAAGATTAATACTATTACTTTCGCGTCTCAATTCCCATCGCGATGTAATTTAGAAAATGTAATTTCCCGCATTGTCTCGTCTCTCGGTGTTCAGGGAAAAGATTTCGCTTATTCGTTTAAGCGTGATCCGGGAATGGTAGTAGAACGATTTAATTTTGATACAGTTCAGTATTATGCTTGTGTTTGTTCTTCATATTGTGGCGGGTAGCAATCATACAACGCAAGATAATTGACAGATGCCTGAATCTCGCTTACGACAGTTTCATGATAAAGCGCATGTATACAAGTTCCGAACAACAACATTTGGACCGTCGGTCTACCGAGCAATATCACGCGCCCGGTGGAAGATCATCCCTTTGTCGTTCAGCATCTTACAATATCATTGCCGACATTTCGAATCTTTTATATTTTTTCGTGTGACCGAAGACAAAGGAGAACCTACATACAGCCTTATGTTTTCTAGTCTAGTTGCCTGCTGTGCCAGCTGATGTTTTATCTCACTTTGATCGGATCGCTACCAAACTTCTGATTCACCCGCTTCGTCAATATGAAAAATAATCTTGAAAATTTTGTCGAATTAGGTTCAGCCGTTTCTGAGTCTTACACAATATACATATGGGCATGGACTATTATAATACAGGTTTTTAATTAGATTTTATAAACTTCAAATTCAATTTTGTAAATATCAAGTTCAATTTTGTAAGCATCAAATTCACTTTCTATTCCAAGGTTAGAATTTTTTTTATTATTCTTTTAAAATGAACATAACTAAAACAAAACAAAAAAGAAGAAAACGCAAAAAATACGTGTCAATTAAATTTCTTCAAAAATTTCAAACATGTCTTGATGTTTATAAAACTGAATTTGAATTTAAAAATCTATTGAAACATGTGTATAGATTTACTGAGTTAATAATTTTTAAGAGACGTATTGAAATATTTGAGTTGGGTTTTGTCCTCTGGTATCTGAGAACGCTCAATCCTACAGGACGTTAGAGTACGAAGAACTCGTGGACATCAAGAACTTTCGTAACGGGCCAAATATAATTAGGATCCTTCGAGGTTAAATACATTTTAGTTACGTGGTCCAGAATAACTACAACACTACCTCATCTTTTACCGTGAGCGCGAGCGACTCACTGGCTTATTGGTATCAGGACAGCAGCATTATTCGTGTATCATAACCAGCGCGTACTGTGACAGGTAGGTACCACCTCCCTGCCTATTTCAGCCGTGAAGCAGTAATGCGTTTCGGTTTGAATGGTGGGGCAGCCGTTGTAACTATACTGAGACCTTAGAACTTATATCTCAAGGTGGGTGGCGCATTTACGTTGTAGATGTCTATGGGCTCCAGTAACCACTCAACACCAGGTGGGCTGTGAGCTCGTTCACACATCATAGCAATAAAAAATAAAATAAAAAAAGGCAACTGGCATTTGATGATGTTAGAGCGTATTTTAAGACCACACACGTAATTATCATCATCAGCACCAACCTGTTCATTTTTTTATTGTTCAAGTGTATGGACGAGCTCACGGCCCGTCTGATATTAAGTGATTATCGGAGCACATAGACATCTAAGACGTAAATGCCGCCACCTACCGTCAGTTACAGTACAACGGCTACCTCGCCCTTTAAACCGACACGCATTACTGCTTCACGGCAGAAATAGGCAGGCTAGTGGTACCTACCCGTGTGGACCCACAAGACGTCCTGCCGCCTGAAGCAATCTTGGGTTGCGGTTTAATGACTTGTACAGTAGTTGTACAATATAAATGAGATTTCGGACTCAGGTTTTAAGGTGGGTGGCGGTATTTAAGTTGTAAAGCTAGAAGCTCCGCTAATCAGTTTATAGCAGGTCCGCCGTGAGTTCATTCACCCTGGTACGCAGCCAAAATTACTTAAATTTCAGTAAACCCGTACAATAAAGTTTGTGTCGTATAATTGCTACAGGTCACCGATCTCTTTATCATGAATGCTTGTTATGAAATCCTTAACAATAGAACCTTTTTTCTCTTGCGCTTGATGTAATGTACAGTCACTGATAACAATGAAACATACGGTAATTTGCTTTTTGTTGGCAAATCTTTTTTTTTCGTAGAGCTTTTCGGCATACGGTCCAGGTTTTTTTTTATTGCTTAGATGGGAGGACGAGCTCACAGCCCACCTAGTGTTAAGTGGTACCCACCGCCCTGCCTATTTCTGCCGTGAAGCAGTAATGCGTTTCGGTTTGAAGGGTGGGGCAGCCGTTGTAACTATTCTGAGACCTTACAACTTATATATCAAGATGGGTGGCGCATTTACGTTGTAAATGTCTATGGGCTCCAGTAACCACTTAACACCAGGTGGGTTGTGAGCTCGTCCACCCATCTAATAAAAAAAAAACAACGGTTTGGAGTAGGACATGTCATAAAGTTCAGACAACACAACGCGAAGAATAATTGTATGGATGCTCTTATTAGAGATATCCGAGAAACTTATATAAGCGCCGACCGATTTGATTGAAAGGCTATTTATTCTATCGACTATTACAAAGTTATTGAGACTTCGATTCAAATATATCAATGAGGATACACATTGTGACTACTCGTACGCCTATTTAGAGCTACATAAAGAAATGTATTATCTCATCTATATATTGATACGTGAAGCAAAAACTTTGTACCACTTTTTACGAAAATTGCGCGGACGGAAGAATATGAAATTTTCCACACCTATAGAGAATATAGAGAAGGAGTGCAGAATGCTAATATTTTTTTTAAATTATGCATAAAAGATACATTAAATCAATAAAAAAAACATTACACATTCTACCATGTATTTGACACAGCACACATAAATACCTAACCCTTCGTTTATTGTCAAACTTTTGTTATTGTTTAAAGTCTGTGGTCAAATTGAGAATAGAGGAATATTGTTTGTCTATTAATATTTTTCTATAGTGTATAAGTCTTGACGAAATCTGTGATTATAGAAGTATAATAATAGTCTTTGAAAATAGAACCATAATAATGTTCAAACTTATAATTTCAGTTAATTATAGTCGAATTTCGACTACTGCGGGACCACTAATATACTATATAATAAATCGGTTCCGAATCGAATATCGAATAATACAAATGAGCCTCGCGTTATTGCTTCGAGTCGAGACATTCACGTGTCTACACTTTAAAAGACTTCATTAAAAAAACGGTACGTTCCGGCTAAAACTGGAACAGCTTGGTCGTTTGAATTGCCGTCTAAGCGTAGGAACGTACACCTGCTAACTTCACCGCGTCGTTTTTTCGGTTAAATAACTTTTTTATTTTTTTGTTAAATAAATTTTAAAGTTTCCATTTGCGAATTTTCTTAGTAATGTTTAGCTTTGACTGGTTCTCGTTTTGATGAGTCTCCGATATTGCAGCATTTTTGTAAGCTACCACACTGAGATTGATGGTCTTTTTAGGTGATAGTTTGAACTTATCGTCGTTGTCAAACCAAAATCTGCTATGTGCACTTTTTGAGATTTTTACTTTTTTACCTTTTCGTATAGTTCACAGCCTTATCTACTGTATAAAAAAAAACTGTTATGTGTCTATAGCTTTAATATTTATCTATAGCTTTCATTTAATATAGTTCTTAAAAATTCACCTTCTTATAAAATTTTATACGAAAATGTTTTTAATCGTTAATTCAAAATAGTGTTTTTGCATAAAGCAGATTTTGGTTTGACAGCGTTGTTATGAACTTCTTCGGACATATCATGCGGTTTCCCAGATATGAATTAGAGAGGCTCATAATTGCGGGTCGCATAGAGGGCAAGCGCGCTGTGGGCAGAACACCAGCCAGATGGTCAGATCTAGTAAGAGAAGCACTTAGTGGCAGTCTGTACCATCCAATCCATGCCACCCATGACCGAACACTGTGGAGGAACGTCACATGTGGTTGCGATCCTCAGCAGTGAGGGAACTATATAGATATATTATTATGTATACTGAACTCAAACGAGATAGGTACCGTCATCTTGCCTGGATCTACCGCGATGCCGTGACGTGTTCCGGTTTGAACGGTAAAGGCGGGTATACAATTCAATTGAGACTTCGGCATGTCATTGTCTTGAAGTGAGTTGTAAAATTTATCTTATCACTTTTGTGGGCTTTTAGAACCATAACACAGATAGGCTGTGGATTCGTTGACCTATTTATGCGATTAATAAAAAAAACACCATCATAAATTCACTGGTGGTAGGACCTCTTGTGAGTCCACGCAGGTAGGTACCACCCTGCCTATTTCTGGCATGAAGCAGTAATGCGCTTCGGTTTGAAGGGTGGGGCAGCCGTTGTAACTGTACTGAGATCTTAGAACTTATATCTCAAGGTGGGTGACGCATTTACGTTGTAGGTGTCTATGGGCTCCAGTAACCACCTTACACCAGGTGGGCTGTGAGCTCGTCCATCCATTTAAGCAATAAAAAAAATTTTTCACTATCCGCCGGCTTTGAAATTGTATTTCGTATTTTTTTCTTCCTACCTATGCTGATAGCCTTGAGAGGCTATTTCAACTTCTCCTTGACGTGTAAGTGAGCTCACGGGGCTCAAACCGGATTGATGCTAGCACTGACAAGAGCAGTGCTTCGCAGAATCTACCACCGGATCGGAAACGCGACCCACTGAGAAGATCCGGCGAGAAACTCAGTGGGCTGTGTCTATGTCACTAGAAATCCATAGAAAGAAGGCTTCGAGCAAAACAAAATAACTTATTGTTACCTTAGATTTGATATCGTCGTAAGCTTTCACTGAATCCCGATTCCCCTTCGTGTAGGTATATACGTCTCTAACCTAACCTTAATAAGTCACAAACAAACACAGTTATTCCGATCCAAGGACGAAATCGAGATGTAATTTATTTGACGTCCTATTTTCACAAAACATTAAATTACAAGGCCAATATTTATTCCGTTGTACGACCCAAAAACATTTTTTTGAATTAATCAGATTCCATAACGCTAGGATCTGTTTTCGTTGACTAATTCATATCGTAACCATGCTATTTTTTTTTCTACCTAAGCGGTTAGCCTTGATTGGCTATTTCAGCGTAACCTTAACTAGTAGATGAGCTCACGGGGCTCAAACCGGAGTGATGCTAACACTGATCCTAGTAAGAGCAGTGCTTCGCAAAATCTACCACCGGATCGGAAACGCGACTCACTGAGAAGATCCGGCGAGAAACTCAGTGGGCTGTGTCTATGGGTTGATTCTCTCGTCGAGCCCTTCGTCGCAAGCGACGGGTTCGACAAGGACGGTGACCGGTGCTTGTGCTACCTAAAAGCACCGTTAATGGATCGGGAGGATCCGTAATGACGTGTTTTGGGCGAAGTCGACTGTTTACCATTCGGTCTACAGGATCGGGTATGTACCATACTATGCGACTTACGTTATCTATAGAAATCTATTGCTCAATATACAATGCGAAAACGTTTAAGGGTTTTGTTCATGACGCTGACCCTGGATCGGTTTATACAATGTCTTTGATCGACCCATATTGTACAAGCAAAAGATCGTCATCATCAGCCCAAAATCGTAGAGCGCTGGAAATAGGTTTCGCCGAATTTAGACCATCCGGTGGACCGTATGCTCGTCTGCCTACAAGGGCAATAAAAAAAAATTTGACTATTAAATTTTCTAGATTTTTTAAATAATATAATGTACTAAAGTCATCGTGGCCTAAAGGATAAAACGCCTGGTGTACTCGTATCGGGTGATGCGTCTGTACAGGTGTTCGAATCCCGCAGAGAGGTGCCAATTTTTGTTATTTAATACGTACTTAGCTGATGTTCACGTTGAGGTTCACATATGATTTCCACGATGAAGGACTATTAGCATCGTGTACTAAACTAACAAACCAAACCCACAAAATCATAGTTTGCGTAATTACTATAATATATGTATAATGTTAAATTTAAGGTGGGTAGCGGCATTTACGTTTTTATAGCCAATAGCTTCGGTAATCACTTTGCAGCAATAAAAAATACCAATTCAGAGACAACCGACATGTTCAAACCGTACGTACGCGAATGACTTCATTGATGAAGGAATAACATCGTGTAATAAAAATGAAATCCGCAAAAATTGTAGTATGCATAATTACTAAGCAATTGAGACATCGATCTCAAGGTGCGTGGCGGCATTCTCATCAAGACGTCCATGGGCTCCGGTAACCAGCTAACATCAGGTGGAGTGTGAGCTCGTTCACCTATCTAACAAAGAAAAGAAAAAAAATGTTTATTTGCTTCAAAATAGCTGTGTTGGCATTTCTATCCAACACGTTTTGTATTAAAATTTAATTATTTTTAGGTTAATAACACAATTGTTCCCCTTCCCCTCGCTTCCCTCTGAATTGTCATAAAAAATACCCACGTATAAAAGTGCTCCGAGGTTTTATTAAAAAATCCGCTCTAAAAAGTTCACCGCTCTCAAAATCTTACACGGTGCCTGTTTGAAATAGAAACGGATTTGATAGTCGGTATTATATTTAAACGTATACAGAGTGTCCAGTAAATAGCAAGACACTGCATGGGGTGATAGCTTGGGTCAATACCTACGAAAACAACACAATATCTTTTCAACAAAATCTTACGGATTTACAGTTTTACAAAATTTTCCGAAATATCGAAAAATCTCTAAATTGAAACAGATTTTTAAGTATCTCGTAATTAAAAATTCCTTTTCTAGTTTTTTTACATCAAATTATTCGTGAATAGTTACTTTACTCATTGATACCAGGGAGTCTGCCTTCCATGTAGGAGCTATGCACTCTGGTAAGCATTTCGTGGTGTGGATGTCTCCTATCGGGAAACCTTTCCCTGTAAAGGATGGCAGCAGCTCTGGAACTTTGGCCAGCTTCTCCGTAAATAAGATGCATCTCAGCATATCCTCGCTGCGTACACGTCCTTAGGGATCCATCAGATCCAATAACCTTTACATTAGATTTCTTCAGCTCTAACACTAGGAGCAGGCTTAGGGACCTCGGTAGCCGTACTCGTCGAACTCGACAAAGAGGGTGACGCAACCTAACTCATGCATCAGCCCACTGAGTTTCTCGCCGGATCTTCTCAGCGGGTCGCGATTCCGATCCAGTAGTTGATTCATTCGCGAAGCAATTGCTCTTGAGTTGTTAGGTCTCTTTGGGAGGCGCTCGGGCAGCTGTTAGCATATCCCACCCTGGGTGTTATGAGGTGGGCTGAGCCTTTGCTCGCTCACCTATCATGGTGAAATTGAAAAGGCTCGCGGACCACCAGTATACTTTACTTACTACTCTATACTTTACACTATATTTTAATCATAAAAAAACTCTCATTTCGCATTTTACATGTCACAGCTTGTTTTTATAATAATTCGCGTACATGAGCAGCTATTATTACTTATTCTCGTCGTGGTTTCTGATAAAATTACGTTATTTACACTTTCAACAAAATCAGCTTCTTTGGAACTAAAATAGAATTTTTTTCGTATTTTTTTTATGGAAGTGCACTAGTATTATATCTTTCCAAAATAACAATTAAACAAGGTAGTTTTTAAGCTTTTTGTACAAACTGCCACACGCATTTTTTTTCTCCACTGTAGGTTAAAGTTACGCGAAAATATAAGTACTTGTATGTATATCAGTCTCTGCTTCCTACACTACAGGGAAATTTAGTTTGGGGCCAGGAGACCGAACGTTTGGCATAGACATCTTTAAAAAAAATTAAGGAAAATATAAAATGTTCAATGTTAGATAAAATATAACCATTGTATATTTTAATGCTTTTGTGATTTTAATAGACTTATTAGACTCATTATACGTCATATATTGTGTAGTGGTAAATTCCAAATAATGCGTCTTCTTATGTGTGCATTCTTTTATATACCGAAAAATATATTTTTATAGCAGTTATAAATTATACATATTGGCAGTTCATTTTAAGCAGAATAGGTTTCGTTCGCTAGATTTTTCTTAGCGAATTAAAATATTTCGTTTTACTTTTGTATTTCTCTAATTAATTATGCTTCTTACTTCTTCCTATTTTATTAAAAAAAAATAGTGCGTGATTAAAATAATTTATTACCGTCCATACGTGAACGGTTATGGCTCAAACAATTTTCTGGCGTGAGACCAAAGCCAAGGTGAATTTTTCATGTGCTTGGGTGTTTGATGAAATATTGAACACACGAAAAAAAAACACAAGTTTAACCTGCTTTTGACAGTTGCACAGATAAAAAAAAATTGGCCAAATCG
The DNA here is from genome assembly GCF_003987935.1 of Bombyx mandarina. Next base: position 515,407 of record NW_021011538.1, read on the forward strand.
GTCGAGCCGTTCTTAAAATTACGCTCCGGTCTAAATTCAACGATTCCATGAACACTAGTTAAAAGTGTTTACAGCCCGTGGAGACTATCGCTTTCTTATGCGATTTAATCCTTGAATTATTAAAAAAAGGTTTGATCAATTGTGACTATAACGAAATAAATAGCTATCAGCGAAATCAGTCGAGCCGTTCGCTAGTGATGCGGGACCAGATTAGCACCACCCAGCAAAATTCACTGGAGTAGTGGTAGCGGCGTTTTTTTGGCGTACTGAGTAATTCTACCAGAATTACTGGAAGTGGGGCGTTTCTGAGTTAAAGTTCAAGATTGTTTTGTCTGTTATTGTGGGCACATAATATCAGTAAACCCAGCTTGAGCGATAGCAGTATGCTAATGTAATACCTAGAGAGTCATACGGATCATATTCTGTCGAATCCCTTAGTTGCCTTTACTATGTTATCAGGAAGCATTTATTAAATGGATGGATCCTCGAAAAAAATGTTACGGAGCAGCATTTTAAAAAACCACATCCTAAACTTTAAACCGGAACATTATAATTATTTTTCTGTATAAATCAGTGTGCCATTGAACTCTACAGCCAGTGGGTTTGAATACATTTCGTATATAAAAAAAACCAAGCGAATGTTTAATTGAAATTTAATCTAAATCGAACAATTCAAGAGGAAATCAAACTGTATATTGCAACCTTAATTAAGTGTGACCTCAACGTGTCTATTTGTCTCAGCCTTGCATACAATGTAATGTAAATATTTTAACGGCGTTTTCAAAAAATGCTAATATCGAAATTGTTTTTTGTTTTCTTTGTTTGCAATAAATGAGCGTAAGTTTTAATTGACTTTGAGTAATTTTACAGAACGTTTTAGAATATTATTTCACATTAACAAGTACATATATTATATAATTTTGACTATTACAGGGATTAGGACTTATGTAAATGCATCCCCTTTTTCCCATAAATAAAGTGAATCGGTTATAAGCTACAGTAGCCGTAGCTGAAATCGGAAAGGATTCAGGTAATAGAAGCAATATCACCAGCTCGGTAGAAGATCTTTCCTTCGTCGTTAAGCATTCCACACGGTTTATACCTTTATTATTCAATTTCCAAGATAAGTGACGTCAGACATGTTTTATTTTATAAATTTTGATTTCTGTATTTCAGTGAAAAGGGGACTCAATCCAAAAAAAAATGATGCGTGTGCAACTTGGTGCACGTGAAAGAAGTGAAACTTCTTTTGCGTTGTGTAGTATTGTGGTTTTGTTAATTTTTCATCCTTAAATCAATTTCTCTTGTAATAAATAGGGAATTTTGTGTATAAGAGAAAATACCTAGCTCGCTTTGCCATTTCCCTCTCTCCACGGTTGAGTGGTTCGCGAGACGCTCTATCTATTTTCTCACTCTCGCTCTTCTTAAATTGTATCTTTTCTCTAGAGAGAAAATTCGGCTAGAGCCGTAACGAATCTGTCGAGCTCTCAACGCGCCTAAAGAAGTTACACTTCAAAAAAACACGGCCGAATTAGGTCCATTAAAATATTAGTAATCTCGACATGTAATACTCGTATCTTTATGTACAGCGAGATGCAGACGAACACTATGAACAGTCTCATTGAGGCGAGTAATATGCAGATTTGTATGTACCGTCTATGCAAATGAGTATGCCCGAAATTGTTAATTTCACGCGGTCTGCGATGTTCGTTCATGTTTCTGTTCGGAAACTCAGTGATGGGACCATCAGAATTTGCGAATATTTACTATTTTATATACTTTGTCAATATATATTACATACTGTTCTAAGTCGTGATGTTTTTTATCGAAATAAAACGCTTTTGTGACACTACTTTACCTGATTTTTTCTTTTTGAGACTTCTGCTGGTAGCCTTGAGGGGTTATTCTAGCTTCAACGGACTTCAAGCTCACTATTTAGCTGTCTTATCATTATTCGAGATCTGTTCAAGATATCGCCAAAGTTTGGACGAAGTATACGATAGTAATACACTGTTGTGATATACAAAGATAAAATCAAACATCGACTAAATGATTACTGGAGCTTTTACTGTTATTTAAAATCATTATTGGCTTAGCTTTAATAAAAAAAAAGCTGTACTGTGTTCAATATTTTTAAGTAGGTTATTGTAGTAGGGAACGAGCAGATATCGTTTGTCATTTTTACCGCGAATATTGGAAGGGATAGATGCTTGCACAATACATGGGAGATGCAACCTAATGTCTCAAAGTGGAAGACAAATTTTACGTTGTAATGTTTATCGGTTCCAATAGCCACTAATACGGATTTTTCCATGCATGTACCTGAGAGCGTCTTTAACAACGATGACGTAACTTTTTAAATCGACTTCGATAGATAAAACTAATTAATAAAATAAGACCATATAAAATGTTTACGGAACCACTGTTTGATATTAAAATCGCTGCTCAGATATTCTTTGAAGGAGTATCAGTATTAATTATACATTATTCGTAGGAGTATTATTAGCATAAACGTTTTTTTTTTTTTTTTATTTCCCTTGTAGGCAGACGAGCATACGGCCCACCTGATGGTGAGTGGTTATCGTCACCCATGGACTTCAGCAATGCCAGGGGCAGAGCCAAACCGCTGCCTACCGAAAATGCCTATTTTATATTTTAGAGATTATATTTTTGATAGTGTTAAATCCGGCGACGAGTTCAATAATTCACATTTCGGTAGAAGCTGTGTGTTATGTGACAGATATGCGTAAAAATGTTTCGAGGGATTTGTAATCTACTGATTACGGATAGTTAGTTATAAGTTTTTCGTTTTTTCTGTCACCAACACACTTAAAATCAATCTGTGTATATTTGAACACGATTATTTGACTTGGGACGACTGTTTACTTATTTATTTGTGAATTTATGAATTCAAAAAATCAAATAGCGATGTACTGAAGTTTAAATTAAAAAAATATAAAAAAAAACAACATGTCTCTATCTCTGAATTTCTTCGCTTTGTCATTCTATACGTTCTTAGAATGTAGATGAGCGTACTACCAAAGATTTATTTTAATACCAAAAACATGACTGACAAATCAAACGCGAACCTTGCTTAGTATTCTGTATGTTATGGCTCTAATATCTAAATCAGAACCGTATCTAATATTTATGAAATGTGAATAACAACATAAGAGATAGGCCTTGATTGAGAATGTTCTTTTTCTACAGGTAGGTCTAAGCTAGAGAGAAATTGCTAGAATCTGCAAGCGGTGCTTCGCTGAATCTAACGCAGGATCGAAATCGGTTTGGGAAGGTAGTGAATGCACACAAGTGCGCGCATGGAGGTAAAATTTGTCACAAGAGGTAGGGCAAAGGGATTCCAGCCCTTACAGGTGACCAACAATGCTTATTCATTTGTACCAACATGCCGAAATGAGAAGTAAATGCACATTACAAACTCCATAGAGGTGCTGCGTTTTTAAAGAAGATTGTGTAATGTAACATTAAGGACATTCAAAGTGAGTGGTGGCATTTCACGTTGGCTATGGCTACGCAAATTATTTACTAAGCCGAGCATGATTTTTTCTGCCCTGCTTCAAAAATTAATATACCCGTATCTTTGGTTTTTGCAATTCGTATGCATAATTAAAACTACTTACAGTTTTCGCGGTGAAGGAAGTATTCGAAATCTTGGAAATAATAATAAATAACGATAATAATAAACAAAAGGTGTAAAAGTAATTTAATTCTATAAATTATACCTATAAAAGTAGGTAGCTGTTACTTAATATTCTAGCGAATTAATATGAATTGTAAAATAAACTAAAGAATTAATATTCGGAATATTTGCAACAATAGTCCTCAATTCCCAGAAGAGGATTATTTAAGCATCTCAGACTAAAAATGTGTAGTTAAAACTAATTAGCAGTTATATGTTTATTTGAAGCTTATAGTGTTTAGCAATGCAGCTTAAATTATGGATACTCTACTTTGACGAACGATTTATGAATGAATTCGTATGTTGTATGAAGTAGACTTAAAGTCATTGACGGATCATTAGTTTTTTGGTTGGATAATTTTTCGTAGGTACAATTTTACGAATATTAACTTTAGTTATTTTTTTCAACGATACCTTTACGATTTTTATTTGTAACTAGCTGACCCGGCAGACTTCGTAGTGCCTCAATCGATAAATAAAAGACCTAAACTTTTGTATAAAATAAACTTAAAACAAACAAAAGGAATCCGTCCGACGGGGGACACATCAAAGGAAAAGTAAAATTGTTATTTTTATTTAATTCTGAACATTTTCATTCATATATCTACCTTTTAAACCTTTTCTGGACTTCCACAAATAATTCAAGACCAAAATTAGCCAAATCGGTCCAGCTGTTCTCGAGTTTTAGCGAAACTAACGAACAGCAATTCATTTTTATATATATACATAGATAGATTAAAACAAGGCATAAGCTAACTTAAAAACATAAATACCCCCTATATACTACATGACTACGTACAAAGGGAAGGCTGGTACATTAGTTCGTTAAAAGGGTTGCTTACTCAAATTAGCATTAAATAAAATTTGGCAGGTGATGTAAACGCGCCCCTGCCGTACCCCCAGAGCACCGAGATTCTGCTTTGAGGTTTATAAAGCTCGTATAAATATAGTACTACTACTGGTTGCGCTGGTTTAGAAACTTTAGTTTTGATTTCTGAAGATTTGGTCCATTTAATAAGGACTGCATAAGGATACTGTGCATCCTTCCTTTACCGCAGACGTGTCGTTTCATCTCATTTCTGTCAGCAGTATTTCGCGTCTGCAGTAACTTTGTAGCAAAAAAAACTTCGTAATGTACTTACTTACTTTATGTACTGGTGTTGTTTTACTGTTATTAGGGACTCTTGTGAGTTCGCACGGGTAGGTACCACCGCCCTGACTATTTTTGCCGTGAAGCAGCAATGCGTTTCGTTTTGAAGGGTGGGGTAGCCGTTTTAATTACAGAGACAGTTGTACAGTTACGGAGTACGAGACCTTAGAACTCATCTCAAAGTGGGTTACGTTGTAGATGTCTATGTGTTCCGGTAACCACTTAACACCAGGTGGGCTATGAGCTCGTCCACCGTGTATAGATATGATATAAAAAAATTTAGTTTACATTTACACGACTTACTTAGGTGATTCCCTGTTTGAAGATTCTGTTCGCTTTTACCTTGTATAAGTATATATGTAGCCTGGGTAGGCAACCTATAAGATGGACAGGCGACCTATTGAGGTTCGCGGGGATCCACTGGATGCAAGCAGCGCAGGACCGATCTTTGTGTCGTGTCTTGGGGGCGGTCTATGCCCAACAGTGGATGTCGGTTGTCTGATAGAATAGAACACTTTGTATGTATTTTAATAACATCTTTGTATCATGATCAGCCCGCAGTCTTCCATATAAGCCTATTCCAATGTAACGTCTTTGGGTAAGCTCGTCCATTTCTCGCCAGGCGCTCTTATCGCGCAAGTTATCGCTCCAACTGGTCGGGGGTCGGTCCAGATTCAGTTTGATGATGCGCGGCCTCAAGAATCCATCTGCTCCAGCGATCACAAGGTCTAGGAATATATGAACCTGCGTCTTCAGCTTGCCGACTCTTTGTCGATTGATGTCGGTACCTTCAAATGGAATTTAAAAACCAGCCTAGTCACATCGTCCGATATGAGTACACCGGAAATCTTATCCACTGGGCCATGGCGACTTCCATGTAAAGAGAACTCACAATTATTACTCCAATACAGTTGAGATTGCGCCATAATGTCTCAAAATGTACGGCACTATTACGAGCCGATAGCTATCTAATAATCTCAAAGGTATTGAGATTTGTTTGTTGGCACGCCGACAGAATTCTCTCGTACTTGGAAATAAAGTGTTCGTAAAATATCATTACTCATTACTTCGGCAGGATTCTATAACTCACGTCATTGGCAACTTGTAAATCGAATGCTCTGATAAAATCTCCAGGCTGAGCTTCGTCAGTTCGCCTAAGCGTCCGCTGATGCTAGCATAGCCCTTCCAGGTTACTGACAATAGGTAGGCAAAAAAAATAGCAGTACTCCAGTATATTATGACCTTTATATTCCGATATATTCTCTTATGCGAAATACTGGTCAGAGTTAAGGCAACTAGAATTTCTTAAAATATTGACACAAATATTTTTAGCTGATCTAAGAATCTATCCACACCTTACGGGACACTACTCCGAATACTGCCAGCAAGATGTCTGTTGATCCTTGGTTGTACACACCCGAAAGCTAGGGTTAGTGGCACCCCCCTCCTTTCTTATGTTCGATTGGCGGTATTCGCGCTGTGATGTCTATGGGCTCCGGTAACCACTTAACACCAGTTGTACTGTGAGCTCATTCGCTCGACTGTCCAATAAAAAATCCCTGGCCAATTTCATGGTCACTTTACGACGGTCGACAGTAAGTGATGAAAACGTGCTATATCTATACCAAACTGATTCCTAATTGTTCCTGTTTATTTAAGTAACAACAGATATATCTCACCCACTGAGTTTCTCGCCGGATCTTCTGTCAGTGGGTCACGATTGCGATCCCATAGTAGATTCAGCAAAGCACGCCCTTGTTATGATTAGTATCAGCAATTCTTTCAGGTTCAGTCCCTGAGCTCACCTCCGAGCATAGCTGTGATAGCCCCCTAGGCTACCAGCCGTTAGGTAGGCAGGCGATTAGGTAAAAAAAAACGAATTAAACAGTCGCAACTCAGATTAGAATCTTTTTTATTCAATTCTGTGAGATATCAAACCAATTCCTAAACGCATTCGACACTTGTCATTCTAAAATGTAGCTATCTCATTCTTTACTCAACTTCCTTCTTGTTCTTTACTCAACTTCCTTCTTGTCTTTATCCTAAGTGTTAAATTAAGTGCGCGCTCATATTAAATAATGCTTATTCATTAATTAAGTGTTTTAATTCATATATGAAAAATTCTTTCGTTAAAAACTCAGATTTACGTATATAATGTTTAAGTATGTGTAATGTATAATGCTTATTAATTAATGTGTTGTGTAATGAGTGTTTTAATCCATATATTAAAAATTATTTCGTTAAAAAGTCAAGATTTACGTATAACAAACAGTAGAGTCTATTTTAATGTAACAGACAAATTAACACAGCGATCGATTTAAGTCACCTCGTCAATTGTTTTAAACTGCCAACGGCATTTTCCTATCAGACATGTGCTACGAATGAATCGCCTTGTGTTTATGTTGCCAACATTCAAATTGCGGGGAGGGGGGGGATCCGGCGATTTTCTCCTGTGGAAAAAAAAATCCAATTGTAAAAATGTTCCATACTGAAAATAATCAATGCAAGTTCACGTTCTGATAAACCAACGTAAAAAAAAACAAAAAAAATATTCGAGAATGAAAATGGTAAGAATTTTAATTCTGATTTGCAATACATACATTTACGTACACACTATAAACATATAATATATTATTATATATATATATATATATATAGAAACCTTTCTGTATGCTATTATTTTTTAGGTACACCTCTTAATTAGGTTAAGATTAAGTAAGTTTTTTAATTAGATTTCATAGAGACATCCTTAATATATTAAGAGTTTTTTACCCTGTTCACACAATGCCAATTTTATCAAGTAACTAGCTGACCCGGCAGACTTCGTAGTGCCTCGATATATAAAAGACCTAAACTTTTGTATAAAATAAATTTAAAAAGAAATAAAAGGACGTCCGACGCGACGGGGGACACATCAGAGGAAAAATAGAATTGTTATTTTTATTTAATTTCGAGCATTTTCATATTTATCTACCTTTTAAACCTTCTCTGGACTTCCACAAATAATTCAAGTCCAAAATTAGCCAAATCGGTCCAGCCGTTCTAGAGTTTTAGCGAGACTAACGAACAGCAATTCATTTTTATATACATATATATATAGATAAATAGTCCTCAGCCATTGACATTCCTTAGAATATTTGCCGTTACGTAGCGCATTCCTTTTCAAGAGAAGGAGAACAGTAATCAAATTTGATTGTAATTAAATGTATTGAAAAAAAAAAACATTCAACATTACGTAATTGGTCTGGGTATTCTTACAGCTTCGTTAAAGCGGGGGTGGCAAAATTTATCGTTTCGCATTAAACACAGGACGCAATTAAGGTCGCAATTGTTTTGCTGATTAGTTGTATTTCGGTATTCGTTAATTGGGATTCGACTGGGAACGAGAGGCGGCGAATCATTACCAATACAAAACATTCATAAATGTTACATAATCAAACCTTAAAAAGGTTTTTAACAAGTTTGAAAACAAAAAGGTTTTAGGAACCAAGTTTTGGAACGAAGTTCCTTATGGGACGATGCGGAGGGGTACCCTAACCAGGAAAAAACGTCCGTAACGTAAGATTTTTATTAGTAATGCATGCACACAGTGTACGACTTAACTTTGTAATAACGTACAAAAAATAACATATTTTTTTATCATTCATTGACCACGATCTCAGAGCGTTCGTTTGCGCAATACACTAACTCTTATGCAAACAACCGTGAATGAAGTGTACCACAATAAGTTCGCACGTTACCGAATGACCGTGGGTTGTTGCGAAACCTCCAGTTTTATTTTCTTTATACCTCGAATAGAACTTAAAATTAATATTTTTATAAAAAGGAACTTCGTTCCTATCCGGTGACCCACGACACCACACATCTTTTTTTATCGCTCAGATTGGTGGAGGAGCTCACATCCCACCTGGTGTTAAGTAGTTACTGGAGCCCATAGACATCTATAACGTAAATGCCGCCACACACCTTGAGATATGAGTTCTAAGGTCTTAGTATTGTTACAACGGCTGCCCCACCCTTCAAACCGAAACGCAATACTGCTTCACGGCAGAAATAGGCGGGCTGGTGTTACCTACCCGTGCGGACTCACAAGAGGTCCTACCACCAGTTACAACGCTTTGCTGTTATCAGCCGTGGACCAATAATTAAACAATTAATACAATAGACACTTCGAATTCCCAGGGTGGGCGGTAGCGTTTAGATGACCACTTTACTAATTACTGCGAGAATACAATGACAAAAAAAGCGAGTTAGCTGTCTATGGATCGATGTGACAATACCATTTGTGAAACAAGTGTTATTTAGTGACAGAAAACAGAGTTGTGATAGTATAGTGTAGTGTAGAATGTATGTGTTTCATTATCTTTATTAGATATTACATACTTCAAAAAGGGAAGTCTGTCTCGTTAGCCTTTTAAATAGATGGTGTTGCGGCCAAACGTAAAAGTGTTCGTGGCGTAAAGGATAAGACGTCTGGTGCATTCGTATCGAGCGATGCAACGATATTCGAATCCCGCAGGCGAGTACCAATTTTTCTAATGAAATACGTACTTAACAAGTGTTCACGATTGACTTCCACGGTGAAGGAATAACATCGTGTAATAAAAATCAAACCCGCAAAATTAAAATTTGCGTAATTACTGGTGGTAGGACCTCTTGTGAGTCCGCACGGGTAGGTACCACCACCCCGCCTATTTCTGCCGTGAAGCAGTAATGCGTTTCGGTTTGAAGGGTGGGGTAGCCGTTGTAACTATACTGAGACCTTAGAACTTATATCTCATGGTGGGTGGCGCATTTACGTCGTAGATGTCTATGGGCTCCAGTAACCACTTAACACCAGGTGGGCTGTGAGGTCGTCCACTCATCTAAGCAATAAAAAAAAAAGAAGAATTTCGATTTTAATGCTTCATAATAATTCTCCACGTTGCTGTGCTAATCATCACCAAAGTATTCAGACTTTTTGTATTTATATCCGATCAGGAAAAAACTTAAATCATTATTCTGAAAGAATTTAATGGTTATCGGAAACGAAATTTCATTAAAAAATATTTAATAAATAAACTAAATTAATCTACTTAATAAATTAACCGATCAGGAAAAACCGTTGTGACCGGAAGTCAGCGTTGGAACAGTACTTCGATAAGGCTATGCGTCATGATATTCGCTTTATCGGTGCCACCACTGACTACTTTTCGACTCATGCTCACATGTCACCAGCCAGTCACCGTGGACGCCTCAGACTCAGATCCATCCATCCTAATTCATCAGATCCATTAACTGCCTATTTCTGCCGTGAAGCAGTAATTCGTTTCGGTTTGAAGGGTGGGGCGGCCGTTGTAAGTATACTTGAGACCTTAGAACTTATATCTCAAGGTAGGTGGCGCATTTACGTCGTAGATGTCTATGAGCTCCAGTAACACCAGGTGGGATATGAGCTTGTCCACCGTTCTAAGCAAGAAAAAAAAAGAAACTCTGTCATTAGACGTCTTCAGCTTTGGCAATAGAAGCAGGCTTAAGGACCCTGGTAATTGTACTCGTCGAATTCTTTACCGAGTTCTAGTTGGTGTAGCAAAAAAAAAAGTAGTTATAATAACTTATTACAACTAAAAATAAAACATTAACTTCTTTTACAAGTACACAGTCTATGTATAAATGTGTATTATAAAGTCACATCCTACACGATGTCATATTGGTCACGTGTATCAATTGGCACATGAGTGTTTGAAGTCGACTCTAAAGTGATTCAACTAACTTGCACCAATATTGGGGTAATTTGGCTTGAAATATGTATACAAATTCTTAGCTTAGATATCTTTGATGCTTTAGAACAATTTTTTTGCGGAAATCAAATACATAAATAAGTAGTACATACATAAAATGAACTTGGTAATTGAACATAAAATGAATGGTAAAATTAATTTTACCAGTATGTACTGGTAAAATTAAGTTCATTGTTTACCAGTATGTACTGGTAAAATTAAGTTCATTTTCCATCATTTAAATTAAAAGTTCTAAAATGGAAAACAAATTGATTTAAAAATTATAATTTTTGGAACGAAGTTCCTTATGGGACGATGCGGAGTGGTACCCTAATCGGTAAAAAACGTCCGTAACGTAAGATTTTTATTAGTAATGCACACGATGTACGACTTAACTTTGTAATAACGTGCAAAAAATAACATATTTTTTTATCATTCATTGACCACGATTTCAGAGCGTTCGTTTGCGCAATACACTAACTCTTATGCAAACAACCGTGACTGAAGTGTACCACGATAAGTTCGCACGTTGCCGAATGACCGTGGGTTGTTGGGAAACTTCCAGTTTTATTTTTTTTATACCTCGAATAGAACTTAAAATTAATATTTTTATAATAAGGAACTTCGTTCCTATCTGGTGTCCCACGACACCACACATTTATTATTATTATTCATTAATTTAAAGAAATAATAAAGTTAAGCACGTAGTTCTTTTCACTATAAAGCTTGCGATCTTCAGCTGGAATCCGATAAGGATTGCGGGTTAATCATTACCCACATAAGACATCCAGTGCTGGCCACACTTCGCGCTCTGCCGAAGTAATTCAGAACTACAATTAAAGAATCATTTTAAATTAAATCCTAACCGCCTTATTTATTAACCTAACTTCTCAAAATTTATTACGAATTCTACCTATGACCTAGCCTAAAATTTTAAAGTAAAAACCTCAATTTGTGTTTGAATCTAAATCTAGAATTTGTTTTCTTTTACTTGAACTTATCCAGCACTTAGCATTGAACTAAGAAACCGCCTGTGTACTTATTGAAAAAAGGCAAATATATTGTTGTATAGATTATTCACTTAGTTACAAAAACAGATAACGGTTGGCAATAATGATACGGCTACAATTAGCATTGTCAGTGTCCATTGTTGTCGCTAACTATTATTTCAGGTGCGCTGCTTGGATTCTCTGACTACAACAACAACGTAAAATTACAATCACTAACCAATCTTCATCAAAGTGCCACAAGTTTAAGTTTCAAGAAATTTCATGAAGAAAATTTATGAGATTAATTAATTACATACGTATATATTAAGCAAGTTTAAATCTAAATCATATCATGTTATTATCTATATAATAATACCATTGTCGCTGTTTTCGCAACATTAACAAGTCGCAATACGCCTGCATAGAATTTTTAATTACTAGTCTTTGGCGTCAGACGTCTTCAAATGACTATTGTTATACCTTCGTTCAATTTATTCCGCAATGGACATTGTAAGTTCATTGATCTTTGAACTTTAGTCGAACGTTCACTTTGAATTGCATCGATTTCGTTGAAATAACGTATTGGGAATAACTGGGAACAAATCACGCACAATAGATCAATGATTAATATACATACTGTACGAGTTGGTACAAGATACAATCAATTACAGTACGCAATTTTTTTATGAGTTTATTTATTTAAATGTTAATTTTAATTCATTAAATTTGGATCTTCTCGGTGGGTTGCGATTCCGATCCGTTGGTAGATTCTACGAAGCACTGCTCTTGCTGGTGTTAGCAAATTCACTCACCCTTGAGCCCTGAGCTCACCTACTCGTCGGCGCGTATCTGGAATAGCCCCCTAAGCAACCGGCGAATAGGTAGAAAAAAAAGGCGTTCTGTTGACGAGATCACACGATCTCCCCGAGGTCGTCCTGTCAACAAATAGAGACTTACTGATTTCCTGGAGGATGACTCATTAATTATTTACAATATTTTTTCTACACGTGTGGAAACGAAGAACAATTAATTTGATAGAAAAAGCAATGCAAAGATACTCTTGACGCTAGGAAAGGTAAAAAATGTGGGAAAGCAAAGAGAGTCTCACAAAGTTCTTTTTTTCCGCCAAATTGACTCCTACACCGAGGAAACGCCAGGATGAAAATTGTATTACACTACTTCACTGTAAATCATAAAAACCTAAACAAAATTGTTCATATTCTTCTCGAAAGTGTGGGAATTATCGTTACGTGAGCACGTGAACACACCACTAGAGACGTGCGACACATAATTCCAGATTAACAACAAGTCGATATTAAGCCGTGAGAAAACAAATTAGTGATGGAATAAAAACTAAAAAAACAAATCTTGAAATATTCTAAAGAATTGTTCGTACTGTAGACAACATCAAATGTGCCAAATGTTAAATTCTTTTATTCTCGAAATAACATTTGCTTCAATTTATTTTTAGCATATTGATCGATGTATTCTTTTTTTGTCATCACGGATACCGCTATTGCCAGTTACAAAGAAGGTTTCCCTTTAAAAGTTGTTTGGTTAAGAAAGAACATGTCATAGCGTATAGGAAGCATCGTAGAAGTAAACCAGTTTTACAGACGGATGATGCGTGCTAAAGATGATGTTTGGAAACGTATTGTCGATGAAAGCAGCAATTTATGGTAATAGAGATGAACTATATTCCGGTGGTAAAAAGTAGATTAAGAAATCTAGTGACACTCGAAAAAATTGTAAAAGAAACAGAGAAGATAATTTTATTCGCCAACTCAGAGACTTCAAAGGTCTAACTTGTTTTTGTTTTATCATAACGGAATTAGTTAACGCAAACAAATGCTTATTACACTTCCAAATCCATCAATTGAATATGAATGCGAATCATATGGAGCTACTTGTATGTAAATAAGTGACCTTTGGAAGGTCGTTTCTGTACACGGTTCGTTTAACAAAAAATCTTGCAAACACTTCGATTTGAATTGACTTTTATTTTCTGAGACGGGCTCCTTGCCAGCCTGGTTATCGTGCTTATTTGCAATTACACTTTCTATTTATTGCCTTTTTAGGCCTTTTTAGTCATATCTGTTCTAATCTGAGGGCTCTTTTCAAACGTTGGAAAAATGACATGTCATAGCAGTCAAAACACAGCGGAAGTTCATTTTAAGTGATTTCAAAGCATTCCCAATTTAGAACATAAACAAAGTTTGTTTCGCGAAATTATGGCTGACAAAAGATCAAGCCATATCAGTTACTAACGGTTCTCCTACTCACAAATCCGTTGCTTGCAGCAGGAGTAGGTAATTTCTTCTCGTATTTGATTATTTTATGTACTTTCACCGGTATACACAGATGCTGTGAGCATTTGCGTATACCGGACGACATTATTCTCTACCATTCATGCCAATTTTTTTTTTTATCGAGTGAATACACAGATGCCTCATACATAGGATCCTGATATGTTTACGGCTATCTGATTCCTTGATTCCTGATAAAACAGGCTACCCACATATTACGGTTGCTTTAAATTAGCAAATTGTCTCATGGTTTACTTGTCTTCTGTTGTAATACTGAAAATATTTAAAATCAGTAAATTTCATAGTAAAATATAATAGGTATTCGCTGCTTCTAGAACAGATTAGAATAGACAAACAGGAAGTATTTTACATTATATGGATTATTACTTAATTTTGTTTGTCGGAAATCTTTTCCAAAATACGAACCTTGAAAATCGTTATCGTATTGTTAGTTTGAATATTTTAGTGTCACAATAATATTTGTTTTCGTTTTTCATTAACTCGTTTAAATAGACTTGAACTTCTTGATCTTCGTTGAATAAGTTGTCGTGGCCTAAAGGATAAGTCGTCCAGTGCATTCATGTCGAGCGATACCACGGTGTTCAAATCCCGCAGGAGGGTACCAATTTTCTAATGAAATACGTACTTGACAAATTTTCACGATTGACTTCCTCGGTGAAGGAATAACATTGTGTAATAAAAATCAAAACCGCATAATTATAATTTGCGTAATTGCGATGGTAGGACCTCTTGTAAGTCAGCACGGTTAGGTACCACCACCCTGCCTATTTTTACCGTGAAGCAGTAATGCGTTTCGGTGTGAAGGGCGGGGCAGCCGTTGTACTGTCAAAAACTGAGATCTTACAACTCATGTCTCAAGGTGAGTGGCAGCATTTACGTTGTAGATGTCTATAGGCTTCGGTAACCACTTAACATCATTGTGAGCTCATCCACCCATCTAAGCAATAAAAAAAACTTTATGCAGCGGCTTGGCTCACCGTCAGGTAGACCGTACGCTCGTCTGCCTACAAGGCCAATAAAAAATATGCATTTATAATTATGCTAATTTGATTTTCGTCACACAATAATTAATGTCTTTCTACAAAATAATCTAGTTCTAGTCTCTCCATACTGTGTAGTAACAGATAATTGAAAGATCAATGAACGTTGATGCAGTTGATGAAGTCCTGGGTCCTTCAAGTCATTAACAAACTAGCACAATCATGATTAACATAGTCATTCACCCATTTCTAAAGTGTTTATATTCGTAACGTGTCGAGTTTAGGAGTAATTGACTGCCGAGGTCGTAAATAAGTTTGTTTCGCGAAAAAAAAATGAAGCCATTAGCATTCACGGCGGCGATGGCTGTTTGTGAATGACGTCACGTGAATATTGTTGTACTGTCGCCAAGTTGTTGTGAAAATGTGAATGCTTAGTGAAGAAATTTGTCTAAAACTAGGCGATGTGAAGTCACCATGTATAACGCACAGGTCATTGTACAACTTTTTTTTTTAAATATTATAATATCTGTGGATATTCGATTTGGTATAGACAGTGGCTTGTCCTCAACCCTGGTATTGATTGACGGGTAAAGTATTTTTTTTTTGCAAATGGGTGGACCAGCGCATGGCCCTGGTGTTTAAATGGTTACTGGAGCCCATAGACATCTACAACGTAAATGCCGCCACCCACCTTGAGATATGATTTCTAAGGTCTCAGTATAGTTACAACGGCTGCCCCACCCTTCGAACCGAAAGGCATTACTGCTTCACGGCAGAAATAGGCAGGGCGGTGGTACGTACCCGTGCGGACTCAAAAGATGTCCTACCGCCAGTAATGACGCAAATTATAATTTTGCTGGTTTGATTTTTGTTACACGATGTTATTCATTCACCGTGGAAGTCAATCGTGAACATTTGTCGAGTACGTATTACACCAGAAAAATTAGTACCCGCCTGCGGGACTCGAACACCGATGCATCGCTAGATACGAATGCACCGGGCGCCTTATCCTTTAGGTCACAACGACTTTTTTTAGCATAAATGTGCAGACGATCTCACTGATCACTTCTGGTGTTAAAATCTCGAATCCCGTATAAGAACCACCGAAACGTATAGTCGAAATTTGAAATGTTATATTCATTCATTTCTCGTTCTAGAATCTAGAAGTAGAAAAGAAAATCAATCGAAACTTATTTATTTCAAATGGCCAGAAACATAGAATGTTTACCAAGAAAGTGGCTGTGAAGAACTCTTCAACAAGACGAAGTGTTCTCGTAAAGTTTTCCACGCATCCCTAAGTTCTTTGAATGCCACAAACATAAATACGTCATGGAAAATGAAGTCGGAAAGAGCAACAATTAAGCGGCGCCCTCTCGCTGTGTCCGACTGGGAATTAAGTTAGAAAGTAAATTGAGTCTAGCGCAGTCCGTAATTTCTTAGGTTATTGTCGAGTAAAACTCCGATTTTTTATTTATTAAATATATGTCATGGAGAACGACTTAAATAATATTAAATGACAGTGTTTTGATTATAATCTATACTAATATTATAAAGCTGAAGAGTTTGTTTGTTTGAACGCGCTAATCTCAGGGACTACTGGTCCGATTTGAAAAAATCTTTCAGTGTTAGATAGCCCATTTATTGAGGAAGGCTACAGGGTATATATAGGCTATAAAATATCACGCTAAGATAAGAGCACCAATAAAGAATGTTTCAAAATCGGGTTTTTTCCCTTTTGAGAGCTTCCGCTGCGTGCGTTGCAGAACTAGTTAAAGTTTCGCTAAAATAATGTATGACAGAATTGTTTCCCTTTAAAAGATCTAAATAAAAGTCCGTGACAGCATATGTCTATATGTTAAGGTTGGCTCACTATAACGTTTTTTATGCTAACCAAATTTGAATTATTCCACCCGGACGAAGTCGCGGACAAAAGCTAGTTTTAAATGATAAAATGTGGTTTTGATAAATAAGTAAAAATGTAGGGCAGACGCCGTAACGCCAGAGCATAAAACGACGGTACGTGGACAGAGTCGGGTCAGTTGGAACCATAGATACCTAATACACATAAAATATATTGGAACGAAACTGTCTGTTTACCCTGTCATTGTGCAAATTATTTATTGAGAGTTTCAATAGTTATTATTTAAAATGTTTTATTGACTTTTATTGCAATAAACTCAGTTCCATCGAATACGAATAATGACGAAACTGCCGCTCAGCCATCCCTAACGCCGTCATATCTAATATTTAAATAATATAATGTAGTATAATTTTATTACAATTTTAGTAGTATGACAACTTTTTTTTTCCTACCTAAGCCTAAGCTCAAACCTAATGACGTTGCTAACACAAACCCTAGCAAGAGCCATGCTTCGCAGAATCTACTAGCGGATCGGAAACGCGACCCACTGAAAAGATCCGGCGAGAAACTCAGTGGGCTGTGTCTCAACAACGTCAGGTTTAAGCCCCGGGAGCTCACCTACTAGTTCGGTGAATCCGAGAAGATCCGGCGAGAAACTCAACGGGCTGATGCATGGGTTAGGTTGCTCGTCGCACTCTTTGTCGAGTTTGACGAGTACGGCTGCCGGGGTTCCTCAGCCTGCTCCTAGTATTAGAGCTGAAGGTATCTAATGCAAGAGTTATTGGATCTAATGGAACATATCTTCTCTGAACTGCGTGCTTAATGCGAGTTTTTTAACGTTAACGTTATACAGTTGGAACAGCGCCCATAGCGGCCAACATAGGCAAACATTGCAGCTCCATACAAAGGACAATGCCCATTTTCTATGGGCGTTTGGGCCCCTAAAAAAAGTTGTCCTGTCATGATGGTTTTAACTTAATTTGATAGACAAAGAAATATCGTTTCATATTCAGAAAACGATTTTTATATTCTCACCCAGGTTTAAGAGAAATCTGTTTTTTTCTGCAGCTAAAATTAAGTTGTTAATTGTTTTCTTCGAAATCAANGCCCATTTTCTATGGGCGTTTGGGCCCCTAAAAAAAGTTGTCCTGTCATGATGGTTTTAACTTAATTTGATAGACAAAGAAATATCGTTTCATATTCAGAAAACGATTTTTATATTCTCACCCAGGTTTAAGAGAAATCTGTTTTTTTCTGCAGCTAAAATTAAGTTGTTAATTGTTTTCTTCGAAATCAATAATCGCTCTCATCATTATTTACAGTATTAAATAAGTTAATTGTGATTAATGTTGCTAGAAATAAGCTCTTACGTACATTTTATTATTATTATATCCTCATAATAATAATAAAATGAAATAAAAATCCGGAAGCCGGCAACGATATTGTTGTTGTTGTTTTTATATTCACCAATAAGCAGGCAAAGAGCGTAGCCTATACAGCCTAGTCTGTCGAAGTTATATATTTTTTATGTCAATAAAAAGCCGGTGTATCTCTTTTTATTGCTTTTTAGGAGTTTTGACGTCAACTCGACGAATACCACATTGACTGAGCATGAGTTTACGCAGACCTTTTATACACAATATTACAAATACAAATAATACAAATTATACAATAAACTATTAAAAAAACATTAAAATAAAAATTCAAGTGACGCTTCACTCGGGTTGCTGCCAAAACTCTCTGATCATATGTAATAAGAATAGAGTAATGGTAGGCCATTGATATTTTTACTAATGGAATCATTAATATCTCAAAATATTAAATAATTCATGGTTTTAAGTAATAATTATTATTACAATATATAAATATTGAATTGAACAAAAATAAACTAAGAAGCCTGTGAATTATAAGCATTAGCTATTTTTTTATTTGTTGTTCAAGTCACAAACAACTCTTTCGTTTGACAGCATATAGGTTTGCTATAAGGCTGTATGGGCTAAGCCCTTTGCCTATGGCGAATTTAAAAACTATGGCATCGATAGTTTTGGGATGTTATCAAATAAGTAATTAATTTTTTTGGAAAACAATGCCAGGTTGAAAGAAATGTTGATACATAAACTAAACAACGTGAAAAAATAAGGCATAGTTTTTCAAGTACAAATAGTTTTGACATAAAGTTGGCCCACTTTTGGGTATTGTCCTTTATGTTAACTTTTACGCTATCGAGAACGTTAAAAACTCGCACTAAGCACACTAGAATAGGGTTGGCCTCTCGCCCGGTACAAGGCTACCGTTGACTTTTGAAGCACCCTGTATAGATCACGGTAAACTTTCCACTCTAGAGTGGCTCAAACGCCCGGAGGCTTAAGACTAGACGTGGCCTTAACCTAACCGAGAAAAACAATGTTGCAGCTTCTTAGTATTGCACAACAGCTGTATAAACGAATAGCGTCACGAACAAACTACACAAATATCTGATTAACTGGTATTAAGATTACGTATGAAAACAATAGATAATTTCCCGTGTGAGACTTGCGTCTTGTCAGGCGGCACCTTCTCAATTTACGCGATTTATATTCTGAACAAACTGTGGTTTGCAGTTGTCCTTCTAATATTTGACGATTTTGAATCTTAATGTGTTGTTATAGGGGTACGATTAGCAGTATGTTTAGTTTTATGCCTTGGTGTTGCAATTAGAGCTTGCTTGCTGTTTGATGATAACAAAGTTAATGTAGATGTGAAACTTAAGAAGGGGATTTANACCTTCTCAATTTACGCGATTTATATTCTGAACAAACTGTGGTTTGCAGTTGTCCTTCTAATATTTGACGATTTTGAATCTTAATGTGTTGTTATAGGGGTACGATTAGCAGTATGTTTAGTTTTATGCCTTGGTGTTGCAATTAGAGCTTGCTTGCTGTTTGATGATAACAAAGTTAATGTAGATGTGAAACTTAAGAAGGGGATTTAAAATTTTTGTGCTATTTTTCGATTAATTCAATTAAAACCTACATATAGGGTATTAGGTTTTAATAGAACATTTTATTTAATTATTCATCTCTTTCCTAAACTAAATTATAGTGAAGCGCAACTAGTCCATGGCAAAGTACAAATGGATGAAGCGTACTGAACCTCATAGAGCACTTATGATGTTATGGTCCTGCAAAATATTAGATTTATCGAATTCATTCTCAGACAATTTCTAAGTGCCTATAGATTGCGCGCGGGGTTAGAAATCACCGTCATGCCTACTTTTGCTGCATATTTTTATCGATTTCTAATATGAATTGGGATTGTACAATACTATTGAGACTTCGACCTCAAGACTCAACTGACTAGTATTGTTAATTGAGATTTGTGTGGACTTAATTAACCACGCAATACTCGATGGTTCGTGAGTGTTCCTTCGTGTCTACAGAAAACAAAAGCCAAAATCTTGTAGCCAAAAAAAAAGTAAGTAACATATTACACAATTATACACTTTTGAGTCCATTCTGTACATACTTCGTAATTTCAGTATTTGAAATGGCTATTTTGGATATTTGATCAATAGATCCAGAATTTTTTTTATGTCTATAGTTTTATATAGGTATATGTTTTTTTTATGTCTGTAATGCGTTTCGGTTTGAAGGGTGGGGCAGCCGTTGTAACTATACTTGGGACCTTAGAACTTGTATCTCAAGGTGGGTGGCGCATTTACGTTGTGGATGTCTATGGGCTCCAGTAACCACTTAACACCAGGTGGGCTGTGAGCTCGTCCACCCATATAAGTAATAAAAAAAAAAAGCTGAGGTAAAAAAACATCTTCTTTTTAAGCTTTGAGATAGCTTAAGATCGCTAATTGAATTTTCTATTAGTTAATGTGTTAATGATATTTAAAAAAAAAGTATTATTTTTTTGAAAAATTAATAGTGAAATTAAACAAAACATAAATCAGTTGACAATCAAACGAGACAATTCTATTTGTGTATAGATTGATAGGTTGTTTTCGTTGTTATTGACATATTTGACATTTATTGAATATTGTGGTAATTACTATCTGATAATAGCAAGTTTATATGAATACATTACCTAATTGTTTCTTTGCATACAGAATGAGCTAAGGGTAATTTGAGGTCGGGAAATTTTATTGAATTTAGGTTTCATATTTACAATAAATCGATACCAGGCGTATTAAGGTATTTCAACCTCCAAGTTTTTATTTTATTGCTTATAAGGTTGAACGACCTCAAGGCCGACTTAGTAAAAAGTTGTTACTTATGTAGGTGTTTGTTTGCTGCACAATTGGAGCATGGCAAGCTTCGAAAGCATAAGGATGAAGTAGACTTTTAGAATAACAAATATGTATATGTCGGAGACGGTCATTAGTTTGGTAGCTAAACGAAACGCAGCATGATTTCCGAGAGATGGCAGCACGATTGCGGTATCGTCGTCGTAGGAACTCGGCTAACTTCGTGCTACGACAGAGCCAGCCTTCTTGAAGAGCGGTGCCTCCGTCCTAAGAACTGTCATACGTTTTCGTTTGCTAACGTCAACAGAAAATTTCTAAATTGTTCTAAGACAACAGACGTGATTGGTGTAGGTACTCAATATTTCTCTTAGCTCGATCACCCTACCATTGTGATTGCGACTTGGACACGGCAGAGCATACGCTCGTCGCCTGCCCCGCATGGGAGGGGTGGCGCCGTGTCCTCGTCGCAAAAATAGGAAACGACTTGTCGTTGCCGAGTGTTGTGGCATCGATGCTCGGCGACGACGAGTCGTGGAAGGCGATGTTCGACTTCTGCGAGTGCACCATCTCGCAGAAGGAGGCGGCGGGGCGCGTTAGAGACGCGCAAGCCCGCNTGGGACGGTGGGATGGATGTAATGTGCTCTGCGTCAACCCTGTCCCGCCGTTTCAATAGCCCCGACTGGGCTCTGGCCCGGTCCGAGGTAGGGCGCCGGTTGTGAGCGGCAGGAGTTTTTAGTGAGGTTCAACTCCCACATACCCCACCTGCCGCGCGGGTGGGGATCCGGCGATTTTCTCCTGTGGAAAAAAAAAAAAAAAAGACAACAGACGTGATTGGTGTAGGTACTCAATATTTCTCTTAGCTCGATCACCCTACCATTGTGATTGCGACTTGGACACGGCAGAGCATACGCTCGTCGCCTGCCCTGCATGGGAGGAGTGGCGCCGTGTCCTCGTCGCAAAAATAGGAAACGACTTGTCGTTGCCGAGTGTTGTGGCATCGATGCTCGGCGACGACGAGTCGTGGAAGGCGATGTTCGACTTCTGCGAGTGCACCATCTCGCAGAAGGAGGCGGCGGGGCGCGTTAGAGACGCGCAAGCCCGCCGTCGAGCGGGGGCCAGGGAGGCGGATCTCGCCCAAGCCCTGGCCTTCTAAGTGTTTCGGGTCCCCCTCATATGTCGGTTTGGGGACCGGCGAGGGGGACCTAAGAAGACGTCGTGTAAGCTGCTCTGCACGCGTTTTACGCAAGAGCATCCGGGTGATGGAAGGCCGGCTATCCTCGACCCACGCTGGTTTTGACCCAGCGGGGTATTCCGTAGGATAGCTCACTCTAACCGGCGCCATCTAGGCGGGCTCCGGATAGCCTGCCGACCGAGAGGGCTGGTGGTCGTGGCGCCGACGACCGCCAGTCCGGCGTCCCGAGGGGGAGGGTGATGGGGAGAGATGTGCTCCGCACTAAACACTTCACTTTCCCCCCTTTGCCTTTTCATGAGTTCTGTCTCATGTGAGGTTTGGACGTTGGTTGTTGAGCGACAGGAGGTTTTAGTCGGTTCGACTCCGACATGCTCCGCCCGGCGTCCCCAGTGGAGGGCGGAAGTCCGGCGATTTCCTACTGACAAAAAAAAAAAAAAAAGCTCGATCACCCTATTCGCCCCTACGATGTCTGACGATGGTGTTAATAATTGTGGCTTCTCCAACATACATATATATGTAAAATGCGCAATCTGCGATAGTTTGCAAGTGAAAAAAAAACAATTATCTACATTGTCAAAGTTTCTAATTGAATTGATTTTTTTACATCCGTCCCCGATGACATCTGATCCATCTGTTGCTTGTTTAATCTATATTGCATAGCTGATAATGGGGATTCCCATGTTATTCTTGTTTTTGTACTTCATAAAATTTGTTATTAAGAGCTAAATCTTTAATTCGAAATAACTTGAAATAGCAACATAATAATGTGATTGTACCTTTTTTTATGGGCAGGTGGCCGAACCTTTTACGAGGTGGCCACGCGTAGGGGGCGTGCAGTATTTGCAGACTTCCGATCTCGGCCCTGGGTCAGAACCGGGGCAGAGTAGGGGTTCTTGCGGTCAACACTACAACCAGATTCGCGACGCCACCCCGAGGACGTCTGACCGATGGGTCGTGGAAGCGATCGTCGATGACAAACAACGCCGGTTTCCACGGTACGGCGGCCCGTCATGACGCCCAAGCGATGCCGCTGGTATTCCTGGATGCCTATTGTTTCAGAACCAGCTTGCCGGGTCGAAACACGACCAACCGGGTATTGCAGCTTCTTAATAAAACATAAATGAAAATATCTAATTGAAAGGTAACTGATGTATGCCTTAAGGTTAGCCTCTAATTTAGCATTATTCTACCTATTGCGATCATAAAGCAATCCGGTTTGAGGGGCAGGACAACTCTTAATGAGGATAATAACTAAAATCCTATGGCTACAAACTTTTCATATGAAAACCGTTCCGTTTTAAAGGAAACTTTTTTCATTCAAGTTACTTAGCTAATGCTAAAAATGTAATGCAATAATTTAAACTAATTAGCCGACTGGTTACGTCGCGGCGCAGTTACGAATGTAGAACTATTTTTAGATCAATAATCGAGTTTCTAGAGCGACCCACAATTACGATAGTGTTTTGGTGCGCAGTCGGAAGCGACTAAATATTTTATGTTACGGTTGCTTGGTAAGTTTGTAGGTCAAGTTACGTTTCGTTTGTAAGGAATTTCTTATTTTATTTTTAGGTAAATACATAGTTTGTTGGACATAAATGTAAATAAGACTGGTGGTAGGACCTCTTGTGAGTCCCCACGGGTGGGTGCCACCACCCTGCCTATTTCTGCCGTGAAGCAGTAATGCGTTCCGGTTTGAAGGGTGGGGCAGCCGTTGTAACTATACTGAGACCTTAGAGCTCATATCTTCAGGTGGGTGGCAGCATTTACGTTGTAGATGACTATGGGCTCCAGTAACCACTTAACACCAGGTAGTCGTTAGTACGAGAATTACATCAATTGAATACGGAACAATGTGCAGTAAACAAAGGACCAGGGCGTACTGACTTGTTGTGTTGGGAACAGGAACTTTTCTACCTGCCCTATTGTTATTTAATAATAAACATCTTCACTTTGAGAAGGCGGCACGACATGAGAGCCCTCTTGTCGTGGCCGCTTAAATTACATACCCGATCCTGTAGACCGAATGGAAACAGTCGACGTTTCCCAAAACACGTCATTACGGATCCTCCCGACAGTTAGCAGTTTAGGTACCACAAGCACCGGTCACCGTCCTCGTCGAACCCGTCGCTCGCGACGAAGGGCTCGACGAGCAAGTTAACCCACAGATACAGCCCACTGAGTTTCTCGCCGGATCTTCTCAGTGGGTCGCGTTTCTGATCTGGTAGTAGATTCTGCGAAGCACTGCTCTTGCTAGGGCAAGTGTTAGCATCACTCCGCTTTAAGCCCCGTGAGTTCACCTACACGTTAGGGCGAAGCTAATATAGCCCCTCTCAGCTATCAGCAAAGGTAGGGAAAAAAAAGTCTATTTCCCTCTATGAAATCCCCATCGAGATAATAAAAGCCATAGGGAAAATCGGACTAGATATACTGCACATCATCTGTTGTCGAATTTGAGTCACTGGCGTTTGGCCGAGCGATTGGTTGCATTCCATATTCATTCCGCTTCATAAAAAGGGATCAACGAAGAAGTGCAATAACTAAAGACTAATTTCTCTCATATCTCACACCAGTAAAGTCATGCTGAACATAATTAACACGAGGCTCCAAGGTTACTTGTCCCAAGAGATCGCCCCCGAGCAAGCAGGTTTTGTTAAAGGTCGAGGCACAAGAGAGCAACTCGTAATGCGGCAAATTGTGGAAAAGGCCAGAGAATGTAATATTATCCTATATGTNAAGAAGTGCAATAACTAAAGACTAATTTCTCTCATATCTCACACCAGTAAAGTCATGCTGAACATAATTAACACGAGGCTCCAAGGTTACTTGTCCCAAGAGATCGCCCCCGAGCAAGCAGGTTTTGTTAAAGGTCGAGGCACAAGAGAGCAACTCGTAATGCGGCAAATTGTGGAAAAGGCCAGAGAATGTAATATTATCCTATATGTGTGCTTCGTGGATTTTCGATATTTTGATACCGTCAAGTGGTGGAAGCTGTGGTTGGTACTGACGGAAATGGGTGTACTGCAACATCTTGTACACACCATCAGACGTCTGTACGAAGATGGCACGCCCACTATTCGTGTTGACGGTATTGACTCCGAACGCTTGAGCACACAGGCAGGCGTTAGGCAGGGCTTTATACTATCTCCTCTTTTATTTAATATATAAACAGAGTGCATATATCATGCGGATAGTTCTTGAAGATTAGGATAAAGGAATATTAAACTTAAGATACGCCGATGATACTACCCTCTTAGCATCAACCAGAGACGAAATCGAGGTGCTTCTTCGCCAGCTGGAGATCACAGCTTTAGATTTTGGACTTGGGATCAATCGTGATAAGACCAAAATGATGATCGTAGATCGTGCTAACATAAACCAGCCGGAAGTCCAATATATAGCGGGGTCCGATTTAGTGAATAGCTATGTCTATCTAGGCTCCACTGTCACCAACAATGGAGGCTGCGAAGATGAGATCCGAAGACGTTGCGCCGTGCCAAGATCCTCAATTGAGAGGCTAACAAAGATTTGGAGCGACTGCAGAATAACCAAAAACACAAAAGTTCGGTTAATGATATGCCTGGTCTTTCCAATCTTTCTGTATGGGGCTGAGACCTGGACGCTGAGGCAAGACCGTCGTATGATTGACGCATTGGAACGCATTGGAGACGTCTCCTCAGAGTTCTGTGGACCGCACACCGTTCCAATGTTTCGATCCTGAAAGAGCTCAACATCAAGGAGAGACTATCGTCAACAGTCCAAATACGAATCCTCAAGTTCTTCGGGCACATCACTCGTACTGAGGACTCCATTGAGCGGCTGGTGGTGCACGGGAAAGTCGAGGGCAAAAGATCTTGCGGACGATCTCCAACACGATGGACCGACCTCATAAAACTATATGTGACTACTCCAACATAAACGATTGCTCTCACTCTGCGCAACACCGTGCCACATGGCGTCGCATCGGTACCGCAGGATCAGATTGATGCATGACCACGACCACTCTGTCAAGAGTGTACGAATAGGAAGATCTCTCTGTAACTTCTAATCTTTATTGAATATACTTGCAACAATATCCCTTTTCCGCACATAGTAAAAGTGATTACTATCAATACTAAAAAGTTCCTATTTTTGTTTAGAAAAGTTGGCATTTGTTTGTGGCTAGTTTTCCTAAAGTATTATACTATTTTAGAATCTTGGATAGTTGTAGAAACTTTTTAAAAAACTTGCCATAGTAGTGTCAGTACTATTTTTTACACCACAGTGAGTGAAAGTGGACTGAAAGTTGAAATCATGCAACATTTTAGGGAAAACATTAATTTTGATGATTTTTTATGTAAAAACTGAACATATTCTGGTATTGTTAAGGATTGCGATAGATAGGAGTGCTACTTAGGTTGCTGCTACAAACAAAAGATCAGTAATAGCGAAAAATTGTGGCCACAACAGTAATAAATTCCATTATGGATATTAAATTTCAAAAAGTTTCAATTATTTTTTTGTAATAATTAAAAAAAAAACGAGATTTTTTTTCTGTATTTTTTCTGGAGTAGTCATGAGCTAGTCCACCATGCGGTGCATTTTTATCGTTGAATCTTTGGGACACCCTGTATATAATTCTACTGTACGTGTGTATGTCACTGAATTTATGAACGGCTGGACCGATATCAATAAAATTTTTTGTATGCGTTTGGGTGGTGGATGGTTTAGATTCACAAATCAGCCCAGCAGATGGCGTTGCAGTCGGTATCTAGGTTAATTTATCTATACTGCAATAGACTTGAATGAATTTTTGTGTATGCATTCACGGCACGTCTGTCGGGTCCGCCAGTCTATTATATATTTTTATGTGACTTCGACATATTTATACATAAAAAATGGATTTACTAACATTAACAGTAAACAGTGCATTATCTAAAGATAGAACTACGAGCGTTCTATTAATAATCCTATTAATTCTAATTATATTAATAACGTGTTTTATGTTTGCAATCAAACAAGAACAAAGTGATCGTAATGGAAACGTTGAGCTAAAATTAATACAAACGCTATTATTATCATCACATTTGTTTGTTTCATCTGCACGTCAATAATAAATACCATTGTATCTTTAAATCATTCATAAATAGATTAGAAGGTGGATTCCAATCGCTTGCCAGAAATACGCTAATTTACGTTGTTGATGTGTGCGGGCTCCGGTAACCACTTAGCACCAGGTGCGCTGTGAGCTTGTCTACACATATAAGCAATAAAAAGCGGAGTAAGCCCTAGGAATACCCCAGAGGAAGATAATGTAATTGAAACGACTTTAAAAGCCAACAGTTCGTTATGAAATAAAGTTAGACAGGAATTGAAGGTGGCAATTTTACTACTAGAGATTTTTTTTTTATTGCTTAGATGGGTGGACGAGCTCACAGCCCACCTGGTGTTAAGTGGTTACTGGAGCCCGTGGACATCTACAACGTAAATGCGCCACCCACCTTGAGATAAAAGTTCTAAGATCTCAGTATAGTTACAACGGCTGCCCCACCCTTTAAATCGAAACGTATTACTGCTTCACGGCAGAAATAGGCAGGGCCGGTGGTACCTACCCGCGCGGACTCACAAGAGGTCCTACCACCAGTGTAGCAGTAATACAAGAATACCTGCATGTTCTACTTGACAGCCGGTTAGATTCTTATATTATATTATGTAAATAAGCAATCATATTTATAGTACGTAAAATACTTTGTGACTAAGGATTGCTTGCAGCGTTACGGGCAATAGAAAGAAATACTTCTTCTTCGAACGAGGGCACGTCATAGGCCTTGGCTAACGTCGTAGAGGAGAGTTCGTTTCAGATTATGAGATCTCTTTTTATTTGCAAGCTCGTTGTCACTCAGAAGTGATTCCAGATGGTGAGGACGAACTCTGCTCTGGCCGCAGGTGGTGCTATAGAATAGAGTTGGAATCACGGATTTGTCACATTTTACTGGTGGTAGGACCTCTTGTGAGTCCGCGCGGTTAAGTACCACCACCTTGCCCATTTCTGCCGTGAAGCAGTAATGCGTTTCGGTTTGAAGGGTAGGGCAGCCGTTGTAACTATACTTGAGACCTTCGAACTAATATCTCAAGGTGGGTGGCGCATTTACGTCGTAGATGTCTATGGGCTCCAGTAACCACTTAACACCAGGTGGGCGTGAGCTCGTACACCCATCTAAGCAATAAAAAAAAAATCACCAAGGGGCTCCCAGATTATTATTTTCTGTACTTAGCGTGATCGTTACGAATCTATTTACGTTGCTAGTGGGAAGAACTTGAGCTAAGGCCAAATAGGGTCGATTGGACGTAACCCTGTGTGATAACAAAGTCCGCTCACATTCTCACACAAAGTTCAGATATAAAATACGCAGATAAGAAAGAAAAAAAAGATGAATCCAATAGTCTGACACTCCGACTATGCAGTTCTTTTGTTTCTGATACTCGATTTCACGGTACAGCGTTGAATAGAGCGATAATTATTTTATTGGACCGTTTCTATCGACGAATCTGGCTGTATTCAACAAATGTTCACGATTGGCTTCCACGGTGAAGGAATAACATCGTGTAATAAAAATGAAACCCGCAAAATTATAATTTGCGTAATTACCGGTGGTAGGACCTCTTGTGAGTCCGCGCGGGTGGGTACCACCACCCTGCCTATTTTTGCCGTGAAGCAGTAATGCGTTTTGGTTTGAAGGGTGGGGCAGCCGTTGTAACTAACTATACTTGAGACCTTAGAACTTATATCTCAAGGTGGGTGGCGCATTTACGTCGTAAATGTCTATGGGCTCCAGTAACCACTTAAAACCTCGTCCACTCATCTAGCAATAAAAAAAAAAAAATTCAATGCGACAAACGAAATATGCAAAAACTGTTTGGAGCACTCCAATGGATCGAGAACAATTACCGTAGTAGCGCTTAAACGTGTGCTGTAGAAGCAAAATCCGGCGAAAAACAAGCAATTTCATTAAAAGCCCGTCACGATTGCGTCACGGAGACACCTGCCCTCGTCAGTCTGTCTAGCTTGATGTCGCTGTTCCAAAAATATGTTTTGGCGACTGGAAAATCTATATATTAATACGTGAAGCAATAACTTTGTCCCCTTTTTATGAAAATTGCGTGGACGGAGGAGTATGAAAATTCCCTCGCTTGTAGAGGAGTGCAGAATGTTAATATTTTTTTATAATAAAAAATACATTAAAATCAATAAAAATAAAAACATTAGACACACTTCATACCATGTATTTGATACACGTTTATTGTCAAACTTTTCTTATTGCTTATAGTCTGTGGTCAAATTGAGAATAGATTAAATATTGTTTGCCTTTATTAATATTTGTCTAAAGTGTAGTCTTGGCAAAATCTGTGATTATAGAAGTATAATAAATAGTCTTTGATAATAGAATCATATTGGTGTACAAACTTATAATTTCAATTAAATAAAATCGAATTTCGACTACCGGGGACCACTAGTACTTATAAAAAATGCATGTAAAAAACTTTCTATGTTATACAATTTGATCGTTCCCGGTGCCGAATCGGGAATAAGGCACTACACTAGTTAAGTCTAGTTGTTTTTTTTTACTCGATAATATACTGACAATCTAGAACACGATCTACTTGACGTTAAGTTTTTACCGGAACTCAACGACATCCAACGGCATATGCATTTTTTTTCTACCTAAGCTGATGGCCTTGAGAGGCCATTTCAGTGTAACCCTAACAATTAGGTGAGTACACGGGGCTCAAGCCTGACGATGTTGCTAACACTAACCCTAGCAAGAGCAGTGCTTCGTAGAATCTACCACCAGATCAGAAACGCGACCCACTGAGAAGATCTGGCGAGAAACTCAGTGGGCTGTGTCTGTGGGTTAATTTACTCGCCGAGCCCTTCGTCGCAAGCGACGGGTTCGACGAGGACTATGACCGGTGCTTAGGGTACCTAAAAGTGCCGTTAGTGGGTCAGGCGGATCCGAAATGACGTGTTTTGGGCGACTATTTACCAGTCGGTGCGCAGGATCGGGAATGTAATTAAGTATCTATAGGTATATTTACTGTATGGCGCGGTATTTTATGATCGAAGTAGGTGGGATCGTGGCCTGGTGCTTGCGTTAAAAGGCGGCAGCTAATTAAAAAAAAAATCGTTAAAAAAAACCAGCAGAATTTTAAAGTTATGTAATCATTGAGTGTATCTTTTTTCTACCTATTTCTGGCGTGGAGCTCCGTTTTGTTCCGTGGTGTTCCGTTTTGGTTTGAGGTGTCCAACAGGCGTTAATTAATTGGATAATAATTGGTAAACGTCTCAACGTGCCTAGTGGAATTCATATTGCAAATTGAATCGGCTTCGTTCGTTACACCGGGATGGGGCATTGTGTTCCAGTGAATTCTTTCACCCAACTAAACATTAAATAAATAGATGTGAACCAGTGTTAATTTCATCTTACGTATGGTTTATATTAAACGATGTATTTTGCTTGAAGCAGAAATATGTGAAGTATTCAAAATTGTTTGTAATGTGTTTAAATAAATATAAATGTGAAATGACTTTGATTTAAAAGAAAATGTAATTTTTAAAACTTTTCGAGCGAGACTTTTGTATATCATCTTATTGTCTAGTTTTAATTTGCTGGAAATTAGATAAAGAAAAAATGTCTAAATAAGTCTTCCCTCTCAAATTTCCTGTACAGTAATATTGTTCAGATTGGTTATTGATGATCTTACCCAATAGAATCATGATATTTTTCTTTCCTCGAACTATTTCGGGGTAAACAAGTTTGATTTATTGCTGATTGATAGCAGACAAATTGAAGGAACAAACTTAAAGGTTTTATTGATTTTCATCACAGACGATTCACATGTCGCGGCCTTAGTGTGTCGATATTCTGTGCTATGAAAACCTCAATGTGCTAAAATTACTATTACGATTTAATTTGGCGTTTCTTACATACATTTTATATAACAATTTTTCGTCACTTCGAATTCTTTAAGGTTTTTCGTGTCCCGGATAATGTTGTTGGTGTTGTGAATGATCTTCACAAACTCAAAACTGCTTCCACATTTCTAGGTGTCTCTTATAATTTTTTTTGGCTTACTTCGTAACATGAAAAAGACTGGCTAAATTATGATATTCTATACATACTAATATACTATACATACTACTAAATAAACTGACTAAATTATGATATTCTAATTGAGTTAGATAATACAAACAACACTTTTTTGTAATCAGAAGAAAAAAATTCCTTCCCGTCTATGGATAAGAACAACCAAACTATCAAAATCTATCATGATAATGAATAGAGATAGAAGCTTATACATACGTGACAGGTCAATGTAAAGAAGTCAAAATAGGAAGTACTATATTACTATACTTTGTCACTAGTAGAAGGCTGTTGTTTAGCGCGGTTCCGGTTACATAACTATTGATATATTAACCGCGGCTTTTAAGTCAATCGCTGCGCTGCCAGTCATGATTGGGTAATAGTCACTTTATGTTTCTGCTCAAACATAACAATAATAACATTCATCATAGCATCTCGATACAGAAGCAACCAATGTTTTTATTGAAATATAAATAGCACGGTTAGGTCACAGCGGTCACACGCTCGTTTTTTTCTATCATCAGCCTGTATCTATCCACTGCTGAATGTGGGCCTTTCCCATAGTCCGCCACAATAACGGTCCTCCGCCCTCCGCATCCAATCTCTCCCAGCATATCGCTGCAAGTCATTTATTTTCTTTTAATTCTTTTTTTCCTGAAAAAGACCTAAACAATATAGTACGTAAAATACTACAATTAAAAATGGCGAAACGAAAATAATTATATTTCTTTCTTTTTCTAATACATGTGTTGTCGACGTGGCATATCCTCATATCATGCTGCATAGGGATTGAGCGGTTGGTAGTGCAAGGGAAAGTCGAGAGCAAAAGATCTCGCGGACGATCTCCAGCACGATGGATCGACCTCATAAAATCTGTGACACACTCCAACATAAACGATTGCTCTCACTCTGCGGAACACCGTGTCACACGGCGTCGCATCGCGAGAGCATCGATATCGCTGGATCCGACTGATGCATGACCACGACCACTCTGTCAAGAGTGTAAGACTAGGAAGAAGAATACATAATTATACATACATGTGTACAGTATTGCTTGAACATTCGTATATATAATTAAAGCCAAGCAATGAAACATGCATTTAATAAAAAGAAATTTTAAAAAAATAATTGTAAAAAGATTTTTAATTAAAACAGTCCGTAGCTTCAGAAAAAAAACTCTGTGTGTTTCTCATTCTTCGCTTTTCGCGTGTCGTAGATATAATTAAAACTTGTTTACGGTTTGATCCCGTGTTTGTTGTCCTTATTGTCATTGTCATTACACGTAGACAAGTCACTACGAAATCTGTGAAGTATTCGATAATCGAAAAAAAAAAAACAAGCTGAATATTATTTTTAGAACGCCTAGGTCATTCATAAATAATTTTTTCTTCTTAATTTTTTTGCGTTTGTTTGTGTAATTCTATCACGTTAATCTAGGTAATAACAAAAGCTTCGCTTCGTGCGTCCTGTCTTAAGACAATATCTATAAATAATTATGCTGATTTTCGATCAACAAAAAATATTTTAAGACAGTGTTAATTCATTAATTGATAAAAGAGTCAGTGAAGCCCGTTAATTTTCATTTAAATCTAATCCAAGAATTTGTTCTTCAACGTCACCGAAAGTCGTTCAATGTACCGGTTCTTATTCCTCATAAAATAATTCTCGTATCAAAAATAGCGATGGATGTGCTTCATAAACTTTAGGCAGCTTTACGAGCGTTGCGAAATAAAACGTCCGTCAGTTGAATCTTCGAATACAAACAAAGGTTATACCGGAGTCGGAGGAAAGCCATATGGCGTTTAGTCATAGGCTATCCGCCTAAACATTCCACGGGTAATGTCAAGGATATTATTATCAGCGTTGGTAATTAGACGTTTTTAAACTGGGTGATAATATTTTTTGACTTAAAATAAATAATAGTTTAAAAAAGCTAAGGAAAATATGCTTTTATAGAAAATCCAACTAAAAAATATAAAATAATTTTTAATTAAAAATAGTGTAAGAAAAAATGATTTTATCGTAAAAAAGCGTGGGTGCTTTTCAGGATATTATCAAAATAACCCTTCCACTCATATCTGTTCATAAAATATTTATAACTACTAATACCATGCAACCCACGCTTTTTTTTATAATAAAATCATTTTTCTTACACTATTTTTAATTCAAATTTATTTAAAAAAATCTACGTTTTAATTGGATTTTCTATAAAAGCATCTTTTCTTAGTTTTTAAACTGTTATTTATTTTTCAATTTTTTAATTTTGTTCCCCATTTTTTTATATATTGAATTGTCATCGGTCCTTAATAAGTATACCAAATTTCGAGTTTTGAAGGGGGTCGAAATCATGTTCAAAGATTCCGTTACAAACATACATACGTCTGAAGCTAATAAAAGCGTATTAAAAACGGTTTTATTTTTATGCGTTTAAAGCACAAAATCCGATGGTTTTGATAAGTATTTTTGGTTCATTGCACGCTTGCAGATGATCCCGTTGTTGATTGACATACGGGTTGCCGATACTCAATTGCGAACACATTTCACGTAAAATACGTTTATCATACTTGCTTTTGTCTGCAACTTTCATATTTCTGCAGCGAAGCAATCCGGCGGTCCGTTTATAACCTACGACTATATTTGTTGACTATACTATCTTTATTGTTTCACTACAATATAAATGTTCTCTTCGTGTCTAATTAGTCCATAGACAACACCACGTAAACCTGCCGGAGATATGTCTTATCTTATCAGATTGAGATTTTGATCGCGTTACTTACCTTCCGAAGTCAACTTAGTTATGCTTCAAGTCTCAATATAGTGAATCAGAATGATTTTTTCAATTATTTTATTATCAGG
The DNA here is from genome assembly GCF_003987935.1 of Bombyx mandarina. Next base: position 549,571 of record NW_021011538.1, read on the forward strand.
TTTTCTTTCTACACAGCTCTGATGATGAAGAAAAAAAAATTGACAACGCGATAAATTTTAATGAAGGTTTAATCACGCGTTTCTATACGCGATTTATTTCTAGAAAGAAAATAGAAAGACGGTAGTTAATATAATATTATCAAATTACGACGAATAACACCTTAACGAATCGTCCCAGACTATGAAATCTGTTATCCGAAATTAGATCATAAAAGTAATTCTAATTATGTTTACGACTTGAGAGAAAAAAACTAGATTATCCAGTGTATTATTGTACATACAAAATTATTTTCTTTCTTCTTTTCAAAGCGTAGAACTTGAAATTAGCACGACTGTAGAATATGTACTCAGTACCTTAGTCCTATAAACGTTAATATATCAACAACCGTTAAACTATGTGGGATTACTTAGGTCCAAAATGAAATGTTCCAAAATAAATCTTATAAGTTCTTGGGAAGATAAACATTGTATTACGGGCTAGCGATACAAACAATGAATAATAAATTCGAGACCTTACAGTAATTTGATCAATGTATAAATCCGACCCTTTTCCAAACTATACGAAAGCCTCACTATTTTTAGAAAACCAATAAACATACAAGGTTTGAATATTTCTTCAACAATTTAGTGAGATCCACATTCTTCTTCGTCGCTTTCTTCATTGCTGAAGGTCGTGTCCCTGAAACTTGACCGTTGCTTGTCTCGTGAGCTGTTTCCATCTCGTCCGGTCCTCATCTGCTCGAATGATGAATGGAAAGAGACTCCGCGGCGGATTACCTAGCCGTTGGTGTGATCAAGTAACCGCTCTAACTGGGAAGCCAGTCGCAACCGCCATTCGAGATCCACATAGGATAGGATAAAATACGGTATTTATTTTTTGGTGATAGTTTTTTAGGGAATATTTTGTTGTATTAAGACGGCTCAATGAAGAAGACGCTGAATTTATTCTTATTGCACAAAAGGTGGACGAAAGTCTTGTCAATTGACACAAAGAGATTGTTATGGGAAGTCTTTGACCATGTATATAGCGCGACATATCCAAATTGGGTGGGGTACAACACAAATCCGCCGTCGCCCAAAACAAGTCTTTTAAGGTCTCCAATCACTGATCACGATTCTCGTCAAATATGAGGAAGGGATCTACGTACAACCTAGCCAATCGACACAACCCACTGAGTTCCCCGCCGGATATTATCAGTGGGTCGTGTTTCTGAGGTAGATTCAGCGAAGCACTGCTCCTGCTAAGGCTAGTATTAGCCAATCTCTCAGGTTGAGCCCGTGTGCTCATCTATCCGTCACACATCACTCCAAGACATGTACTGTATGGAAAACCTAACACATGATCGCACCGCGACAGAAATAGGAAGGCGACATTCACTAAATACGCGGCACCTTAGTAAATACGATTTAATTATATCAAATTCATTGGGTCGATGTTTTCTTTGGATGGGATATGCGCGTTCAAAATTTAAATATAATATTTTAACAATGTTACAGGAAAAAGAAAGATTTCAAAGAAAATAAGATTATTCAATTATGTACTTCATATTTTCAAAACAAGAACCGAACAAAAATCTGAGCGTGTATTTGCCTGTGTTTTTATACCTTACGACTTCCTTATCCGTTCAACGATTCCTTGAAGGTTTATTAGGTTGCTCCGAGAAACAAGGCACTAATTAAAGTGTATAGGAACGTCGCGCGTCGTACCCCCGATCTCATACAAGAAAATTACGAGTATTTTATCCACGTATTTTACCAATTACATTACCTTCTTCTTACCAAACCTAATTTTAGCAAAAGTTTTATGCTTACCCAAAGACTAAACACAAATTTATTCAACCTTTTTGGAGCTTACCGTGTACAGATAACCAGATAACGATTTTGTTAAGGATCTCATGGCATTCAGTGTGAAGAAGCTCACTACGTAAATTTATCTTGTTGGTATGAGTTACTCAAATAAAGTACGGCAGGAATATTACACAATATGTTTTCGTAAATGATATTTTATTTACATACATGTAGAATAGGTAAGAACGGAACGTATGAAAGGAGTGAATCGGAGCGTTAAGATGTGAGTGAGAGGAAACGGAAAGAAAGGGAGAAGAGAATGACAGAGAATTGGAAGATGGCGAAGAGGGTTGAAAAATGCGCAAGACGTAATAAAAGTGTTAATTATTAATTATTATTATAATAAAAGATTTTGGAACAGCGGAAATTTTATTTTATGCGCTGCGACCCTATTCTACATACATAAAGTGATTATTTTAACATCTTTTAATAGCTTGGTTCGTATGGCAGAGATGCCGTCTATCTATGCGCTCAAATATAATTGACATCTTCGACGTGTGAAATTATTGTTAATTTTTTTTAAATTCCCTTTTCTTTTTAAAGTTATTGGTATCGTTTGGGAAATCCAATACGAGTAGGTACGTGTGGCTATAAGTTTGAGCACTGTATTAAATGTTACGACCATTTTGTACGGAGGGTCGAATCGTTCGTCGGCTTTATTGATATTTCTATATCGAGACTGGAATAAGAATATCTTTTCCACGAGATCGACGCGATACATATTGAATGAGAGACATTCTATATTCCCGTGAACATTTTGTCAGGCTTTATGTCGATAGCTTATTGTGATACCCAAGTTCGAGGAGATACAAATTTAAGTGTAACATCGATTCACGAATAAAGGTTGCTTGCACAACGTTTCGTGCGCGATTTTTTTTTTTATTGCTTAGATGGGTGGACGTGTTCACAGCCCACCTGGTTTTAAGTGGTTACTGGAACCCATAGACATCCACAACGTAAATGCGCCTCCCACCTTGAGATACAAGTTCTAAGGTCTCAAGTATAGTTACAACGGCTGCCCCACCCTTCAAACCGAAACGGATTACTGCTTCACGGCAGAAATAGGCGGGGTGGTAGTACCCACCCGCGCGGACTCACAAGAGATCCTACCACCAGTGTTTAATTGTGTTTATGTGTTTATGTGCCTGACCAGGCTTAACTTAAAAACGTATTTAGGGTTAAAAAAATATAGATTACTAGCGACCCGCCCTCGCTTCGCTTCGGAAACTGTAATTTATTATTGATTTCTCCACTATTTAATGGATGTTATTATACATATAAACCTTCCTCTTCAATTACTCTATCTATTAAAAAAAATGTGTGCGTGTACTAGTGTACACACGTAAGAAGTGAAACTTCTTTATGGCCTTATTTTTCGAAAAATGATCTACATGCAACTTTCTAGAAATTGGTTAAATAAAGTTAAATTAGATAAAGTTTAAACAAAAGGATTTTATTATCATAGACATGAATACAAAAAAGTTAAATTAGATAAAGTTTAAACAAAAGGATTTTATTATCATAGACATGAATACAAAAAAGATGGCGCGTAACGGAAAAATGTGACGCGTAACCGAAAAATGTGACGGTAAATTTTTTTCCAACGCCGATAAAGAAGTTTCACTTCAAAAAAGCAACAAAATCCGTTTCGTAGTTTTAAAGATTTAAGCATACATAGGGACAGAGAAAGCGACTTTGTTTTATACTATGTAGCGATATTTTAGTCCTAGAAAAGCGGAGACAGTGAAAGGATTGATGAAAAAATGACTCTTAGCGAGGAAAGTGGAAAGTGGAAACTGATCGTTAGTAGAAATTACCATTCAAGAAGGATTTTTTTCTTCTTTTTCTTTCCGTCCACAGGCGTCCACTGTTAGCCATATGTCTCGCCCAAGCCTCGCCACAATAACCGGTTGTGCATTCAGCGGATTTCCGTGTCCTTCAACAGTTTTTCGGTCTCACATTACGTCTTCCGGTATTTATTACATTTTAAAGGATCAGGATCAGTTGACATACTATTTATACTAGTACCCAATAATAATCATAGGAAAAACAGCTAAATACTAGGAAGTTTCCGACAAAAATTATCATTCGATTAATATAAAAGAAAAATTCGCGCTGAGTTTATTCCACAGGTTGTTCTATCAACTGTGGCTCTTTTTTGGACAGGTGGCTGAGCATGTTTTCACCTCCAATGAGAATATCCAATGATATTCAAATAGAAATAAATTATAACGACTGCACATGGTGGTAGGAGGTCTTGTGAGCCGCTACGAATAAATATCACTGCGCGGCTTATTTCTGCCGTGAAGCAGTAACGCGTTTCGGTTTGAACCTCCCTTTCAACAGACGTTGTACATTAAAAACTGAGAATTGGTGAGGTAAGAGTGGATGGTAGCATTGATGTTGATAATATCTATGGGTTCCGGTAGCCGCCTAAAACCTACGTGAGCTCGTGGATCCAACTAAGCAATAAAAAGCAATTGAACTTTTTTTTTATGGCCTAGATGGGTGGACGAGCTCACAGCCCACCTTACGTTAAGTGGTTACTGGAGCCCATAGATATCTACAACGTAAATGCGCCATCCACCTTGAGGTATAGTTCTAAGCATTTGCAATTAAACGCATTGCTGCTTCACGGTAGAAATAGGTGGGGTGGTGGTACCTACCCGTGCGGACTCATAAGAGGTTCTACCACCAATAAAAAACCTAATCACTAGCTATAACTTATCAGTAGCTAATCAAATCAATTTCAAAGTATCAGTTGTTCGCAACCTTGAACCTAGCTTACATTTGTAAGGTATTGTCAAGTTTATGAGTTTACATTATTAAAATGTATTGATGATTGAATGTTTTGAATACAGTAAAGTTTTGTAATCTCTTTTCGCCGTTATATTAGATTGTTAGGTTAAAACACAATGTGGTTGTCATTTAAACTAATATAGAATAAAACTGTAAGCACCGCTAATTGAACCCGGCAGGATCAATTTTCGAATCTGACGCTTTTAGTGGTAAATTTTAGGAAACAAATAAAAAGCAAATATAATTAGTCACAGTGTAATTGATTAATTAATCATCCAATATGATGTTTACTGGTGGTAGGACCTCTTGTGAGTCCGCACGGGTAGGTGCTACCACCCCGCCTATTTCTGCCGTGAAGCAGTAATGCGTTTCGGTTTGAAGGGTGGGGTAGCCGTTGTGACTATACTGAGACCTTAGAACTATATCTCAAGGTGTGTGAGGCATTTTACGTTGTAGATGTCTATGGGCTCCAGTAACCACTTAACACCAGGTGGGCTGTGAGCTCGCCCACACATCTAAGCAACAAAAAAAAATAAAAAAATGTTAAGCATGGTTGGTGTTAAGAAGTCATTTCGTTTCTTTAAGCCTTTAATTTGACTATTTGATAAAAGTGCTTTGTGTTTAACCCACTTTTTTTATGTAAGATGTCATATGTGATGTTGCTAACTTATTGAAGACACGTCGCAATAAAATCAAATTCAGCTAGAAACTCGAAGCTAAGCATACTAAAGGGGGTCCCGAAAATCCGGTCCAGAATCTCGAAATCCCGGAATATTTCTGAATTTTTTGGACACACAGCTCGTAATCCTGATGACAGCCTGAAAAAATTGAGATATTCTGAAAAAATAGGGAGAAAAAGTGCGAAAAATGTGGGTCAATTGGATGTACCGGATCTGTACCACTAACCTTAATATCAACCTCGGTGAAGTGGTACATAATGCTGAGACTCGGTACGCCTGGAGGGAACTATTTAAGAGAAACTGATGCTCTGATGGGGCGTGAATTTTATTTTATGAAATTTATATTAGTGCATAATTTTGTAATTTACAAAAATAATCATTTCATCAACATTATCCTGCCCTTCTCCCAGTCACCTGGGGTCGGCGCAACATGTTTTCTCCTTCCATACTCTTCTATCATATACCATTTCTTCGCTCACTCCCCTCTTACCCATATCGTCTTTCACACAATCCATCCATTTCTTCTTAGGTCTACCTCTTCCTCTATATCCTTCCACATTCATAGTTAACACTCTCTTACCAACCTCATTTTCATTTCGTCTCATCACATGTCCATACCATCCCAAACGCGCACTCCTCAGCTTCTCTGTCACAGGTGCCACTTTCACAATTTATAAAAATAATATTTTTCTAATTTTGTCTCTTATGTCAAACAGAAATCGAGTAACCGTGACGCGTGCGACTAATGTACATACATAATAATATATTGACGCAATGTTTTCTTTATTACGACGCTCAGAGTAAGCGTACTATGTAATTAATTAATACCGACAAAAATAAAAGCGGATATAACCACGGGACTAATTTAATACGAACTAAATGTTTTCATTTCGTCATAAACCTTATATTGCATGACAGTACAGGTTACGTGTAGCTCATATGTACGTTATTACATATTAACTAGATACTGAATAAAGACTAGATCGTATAAACTAAACCAATATAGCCTTGGATATTGCGGCTTCGTTTAACCAAAGACGTCGTTTTCTAGTTAAGAACGGACGATTCGTTGAAGTAATCACCCATCACACTAAGCTTCATTTTAGATGAGAACTGTTTGAGACAGAAACTGTTCGATAAGGCTAGATTCTTAGCTGTTTGTATTATAAGGTGACATTTAAAGAACGGTTTTTTTTTATTGCCCTTGTAGGCAGACGAGCATACGGCCCACCTGATGGTGAGTGGTTACCGTCGCCCATGGACTTCAGCAATGCCAGGGGCAGAGCCAAGCCGCTGCCTACCGCTTAATACTCTCCACAAGCCTCGTTTGAAGAAGGACATGTCATAGCGCTCGGGAAACACCGTGGAGGGGAGCTCATTCCATATCCGGATGGTACGTGGGAAAAAAGACCTCTGGAAACGCACTGTGGTTGACCGCAGTGGCTCCAGGTAGTATGGATGAACTCTACTCCGGTGGCGGGCGGTGCGATGGTAAAAACGAGATGCCGGTATCATCTCGAACAATTCCTCAGAGCACTCCCCATGGAACATACGGTACAAAATACAGAGGAAACCGATCTGAGGACGTTTTAATTTGGTGTCCTAAGTTTGAGACTTAATAAAAAAAAACCGCATAGATTAGCCTCGCTATTGTGTCGTAAGATTGACAATTAAACTAAAATACCAATCTGACAATATTGCCGCAAAGTAATTAACCGCTTCTGCGATCTTCGTTCGTTGTATTTACGAACTTGTACTTAGGTGATGAATATTGGTTTCCGCTAAGTGTCAAAGTAGCACATTTAATCCCTTCCAGCCTTAGAGGCGATTGCATCACCTAAATTAAATGTAATATTGTGTTATAAATAATATAAAAATACCATTAATTAAAAACAAAATTAATAGTATTATTCTAAAAGACTCTGCGAAAAAATTATTTGTTTTTTGTTGTTTAGCGCGTGAGGTTCTTGTCTAAAGTGGTACACATCAACAACGTCAATGCTGCTATTCACTTTGAGACATGAGTTCGAAGTCTCCCTTACCCGCCCCTCTCGTACCCGTACCCTTCAAACTGAAATGCACTACTGCTTCGCGGTAGAAAAGGCAGGGTGGCGGTACCTACTCATACGGGCTCACAAGGCGTTACACCACCAGTAATTAGGCAAATTATAATTTTGCGCGTTTGATTTTTATTACACTCCTCCATAGTGGAATTCGTTCGTCAATATGTGTTAAGTATGTATAAAATTTAATTTCATTAGAATAATCGATTTCTTCCTGCGGGATTCGAACACCGGCACAATGGCTTAATTCGACACATATGCACAGGGCGCATCTTATACTTTAGGCCACGACGACTTCAAAATGGAACGAAATGAAAATTTAACAAAGTGTTTTTCACTCTAAACATTATCACGGACGAGGTCGCTTCTTTTAAAACTACCCACGACTTTAATGCGACCGTTGCGGAAAAACGCCCGACCTATTTAAAAGACTGGGTGGGCGGCCCCTAACCGAGCGACCCCGTTCGGAGGCTGAAATCTTCAAAGGGTTCAACAAGGCGCCGTCACAACACACACAAAAGAGTACATTTAAACTAAACGTACCCTACCACGTATTTCTAAAGATAGAAACTAAATGCAGAACGTTCAATGCTGGCTTTCACGTAACCTTCCCGAAAAAGGGAGTGGAAAAAAAAACTCGACAAGCCAGCGAATCGAATTGAAAATTTCTTAAATTGATTTCTATCTACTAAACAATACTGGGAGCTATTTTATAGGGAATAGTGATGTATGATTGTATGAATGATGTGTGCTATTTGAAATGGGACCCTCCCGCAACCGTAAATAGTGTTCAATTTTAAATTAACCATCGAACGAGATTTTATATAGTTAAAAACTAGTATTAAAATTCAGTAAGAAAAACCCGACTTTTTGGAACGAAGTTCCTTATGGGACGATGCGGAGGTGTACCCTAACCGGGAAAAAAAGTCCGTAACGTAAGATTTTTATTAGTAATGTACATGTTTCGATTTGTACATGTACGATTTTTATTAGTAATGTAGTTAAACACAGTGTACGACTTAACTTTGTAATAACGTACAAATTAGTAATGTACACAGTGTACGACTTAACTTTGTAATAGCGTACAAAAAATAACGTATTTTTTTATCATTCATCATTGACCACGATCTCGGAGCGTTCGTTTGTGCAATACACTAACTCTTATGCAAACAATCGTGAATGAGGTGTACCACAATAAGTTCTCACGTTCCCGAATGACCGCGGGTTGTTGCAAAACCTCCAGTTTTATTTTCTTTATACCTCAAATAGAACTTAAAATTAATATTTTTATAATAAGGAATTTTGTTCTTATCCGGTGTCCCACGACACCATACATCTTTTTTCTATATCTCACGTATCATTACATATTTTAATTTAGTTGCACGGAAGTTGATGTTTTCGTGTATAAGCTCACGGTCATTCTGGTGTTAAGTTAATTCTGGTGGTCCAAAAGACGCGCTACCACCGGTAATAATAATTAATTTTATTTTGGATTTGATTTTCATCAATAAATTTTCGTAACGTGTGCAGACTACCCACGGGGTGGACTGACGATCTAGTCATAATAGCTGCTAAGACCTAGATGCGAAAGGCAAGAGATCGAAAAGAATGAAGAAAGAATGAAGAATAGACCTATACTCAGCATTGGGTGGACACAGGTTGTAAAGAATGCACTATCCTGATTTCCTTTCATCTTGGAAATTCGATTCGATATCAGTACACCAGGCATTTTATCTTATAGGCCCCAACGAGTTCAGATAATCAATATATATACGGAATCTTTAAATATGAGACTGCTTCAACCGTTTTGGAAATTAACTGTGGAAATGTCAATTCGGGCGATCTTCTTATGTCTATTTTTCAATCAAATTTAAACTCGTTTAAATCGAAAGTTTTCCTAGCTAATCATCATTTTAGTTTTATGATAGAAAAGGAAAATGAACCTTTATTTGGTTACTATTCACTTAAAAATGATTCATATTATCCTAACATTAAACAAATTTACATCCAATTGTTCTGATTTTTACAAGTTTATATATTTCTCTTTTTCAAAACGAATAGCTTGGAAACGCTTGAACGAACTCACGGCTTAATTGATAACCGGAGTCCAGATATATCAAAGTGAATACCGCCAAAAGCCCTGTGAATTTAAGTCTCAATTTTATTGTAATTACGAAAAATTATATTAAGTATATTATTGTCGGGGATTTTGTACGATTTGATACGATGTTATACTTTCATTGTAGAGATAAATCGTGAACATGAGATAAGTAGATATTTCATTAGAATTTGCTCGGTACTTTGCTTGGAATTCGTACTTGCTTGCGGGATTTCAAGGTAGGTATATTTCAACAATTAACGAGTACCTACACCTGGCGACTTATCCTTTAGGCCATAACGAATGAAATGAAAAAAACCTTTGTGCTCCTTAACGGATTCTTTATTTTTCTATGCTAACAGCTTTCCATGAATACGAATCGATTCTGATGAATAAATAACGCAACGTGAAAATCGATCGAAGCATTCGCTCGAACACCGACCCCCTGGTTGAGTCGCGTGAGCACGCCTACACCTTCGCTGAAGCTAGCATAATCCCTGGATGAAAAGAGTGTGAAACGGAGCGTTAAGATGTGAAAACGGAAAGAAAGGGAGAAGAGAATGACAGCGAAAAGGAAGATGGCGAAGACGGTTAAAAAATGAGCAAGGCGTAATAAAAGTGTTAATTGATTTTTAATTATTATTATTATAACAGAAGCTTTTGGAACAGTGTAACTTTTATTTTATGTGCTGCGATCCCTATTCCACATAAATGTTGACACATAGTTAGTGTGATCAATTCAGGTCCGCCATCGCGATTCGCCCTATGATTCTCGAAAGAAACGCAGAGCAACTATTTTAAGTCCGTTGAAGTTTGAATTATGCTCCTCCAATCCTTAAGTATTTTTATTAATTTTTTTATTCCTCAAGTATTTTTTTAATAAATAATTTAAATTATTGAAAAAATCCCTCTAGAATATTTCGTAATTTTATTGAAAGCGAATAGTACTTTAATTATAATCGTTGTAAAGTTATAATATTTATTTAGAGAAGTTACAAATAATTATCTTTGTCAAACTTTCTTGGGAGGGAATCGAGTTTATCACGTTTGGGTACCTCATCAATTAAGGCATATTTTAAACACAAGGACGGCAGTTCAACGACGCGATGCTTGCCTGCCTACTCGTAATTTAGATAGATACATCTTTTATCATGAACATACAGGGTTCTCTAAATAGATACCTGCTATATCATGAACTTGTATATACAGGATGTTCTAAATTGTACGTTTTATTAATACTTTTTTGCTGTATATCAGGATATGATCAGCCACTGAAGCGATTGTTCAGTCATGAGGTTGAAGTGATAAAAACTGTACTATAATATCAATCCACTTTGACTTCCACGGTGAAGGAATAACATCGTGTAATAAAAATCAAACCCGCAAAATTATAAATTGCATAATTACTGGTGGTAGAATCTCTTATGAGTCCGCACGGGTAGGTACCACCACCCTGCCTATTTCTGCCGTGAAGCAGTAATGCGTTTCGGTTTGAAGGGTGGGGCAGCCTTTGTAACTATACTTGAGACCTTAGAACGTATATCTCAAGGTGGGTGGCGCATTTACGTTGTGGATGTCTATGGGCTCCAGTAACCACTTAACACCAGGTGGGCTGTGAGCTCGTCCACCCATTTAAGCAATAAAAAATAATAATCATCAAATCATCATATAATAACTTCATTCTTCATCTTGATCGTAGAAATATACAGAATGGTGGTACATACCCGTGCGTCATAGTATGCTTTTACATCAGGTAATCGGAGTCACAAGTGTGTTGTAGGTCATTGTTTTGTCATCATACCATCTACTTCTCCGTGATATACACGTTTCCCTTGAATATCATGGAACTCATAACTGTTCTGTAAGGAATCTTTTAATTTTTTACGTAAATTGTATGCTCCGCAGGTTCACATGATTATTTTTTGATGGTATCGTTTTTCTAGGTCTCATCTAGTCGAAAGTTCTGGCAGACCCATCAAAGCCAATGGCACAGCCGATAATAGCCGAAGATAAATTTACACATGCGACTTAAATAAAAAATAGGTACGTCGTGAAATACGAGAAATGGTGTCTATAAATTTCTATTTAAAAGATTGACAAAAGGCACGGCCCGATACAGCCCGGGGTTGCGTGAGAACGTCCACATGTTGCGGTATACATACCGTCGAACATTGAGTAATAATCAAAACGTTCAAGTTTACCTACAACTGTGAGTGACAAACAACTAAGCTAACTAAGCCGGTTTGACATAGGTACATTAAAGAGGCATAGGTATTAGAAATTTCACTCCCAACACGTTGTCCACGTTGCCCAAAGCTTTTAAAGTTGGCTCCAGATTTTTTAAATTATATACCTCGTAACGCGAATGTTGCCACCCGTCTAAAGATATGATATCAAAGTCTCAAATGTATTAAGTAACAATTGTTCCGAACCTCACTGGCACGCGTGACATTTCTTCTTCTTTTTATCCCACATTATGGGGGATGGGTGCAACATTTTCCCCATGCTGCATAGGGAATTTGTATGAGCTTTACAACTGGTCACTGTCTGAAGTCAATCCTTCTTGGCAATGCTATAGTTGACCTGAGACGGAAGCCAGAAGAATGCCTTTTACGACATCCACGGGAAGATTTGGTAATCAATAAACACCAGGTCATTAGTGTGTATATAATAACATAGTGACACAAAAAAACTTGAGCGGTTGTACATAAGATTTAGAAAGAGCGTGTGTCGAACTGCCAGTTTACGTCCTTAGATAGTGGCCAGTGTCCGCTTACGTCAGTAATCCCGGTGATAAGTTGACAAGAAACGTGGGCTAGCTCGACCTTTCGTAGTATATACAGATATTAGAATTATGTGAGATTAAATAGACGCGTAGTCAGAAATCGTAACATAAAAAATAGTCAGAGAATTTCTCAATTTTGCCTGGGTTGTTGTGAAATTTAAATTGAAAAATAGAGACGACAATATAGCTATATAATAGCTGTCCAAGTAATACGGTCGTCATGTAGTGAATTTCATAAAAATAACCTTACTGCGCTTAACTGACATGTCGATTTTCATAAGGTTTGACAGTTGTCTATTGCTATGAACTCGACGTTTTGGCGGGAGCACTTGGCGTCAAGTTGTGTGAATTGTTGAATATGGACGAATTAATATTTTTTTATTTAAATAATTCATTGCATTAATGTTTGTGAAAGTGCAAAATTGTAGTTGAATCTATAGGTATATATTAATACGTGAAGCAAAAACTTTGTATCCCTTTTTACGAAAATTACGCAGACGGAGGAGTATGAATTTTTCCACACTTATAGAGAATATAGAGAAGAAGTGCACAATGCTAATATTTTTTTATGATAATGTATAAAAGATACATTAAATCAATAAAGAAAACATTACACACACTAACCATGTATTTGACGCACACACGCATTCCTACTATTTATTTATTGTCAAACCTATGTTCTTGACGTCTGTTGTCAAATTGAGAATAGATGAAATATTGTTTGTCTTTATTAGTATTTTCTATACTTAGTGTAGTCTTGGCGAAATTTATGATTAAAGAAGTATAATAGTCTTTGAAAATAGAATCTTAATAGTGAAAAAACTTATAATTTCAATTAATTACAGTCGAATTTCGACTACTGCGGGGCCACTAGTTAAACAAAATCGTTGGACTTTGTTTTTCCAAAAAGCTCCCTAAGTGGTCGATAATTTTTCACTATTTTACTGAGAGGTTATTTCATTACGTCTTATCCAACACCTGCAAACTCATCTTGTTTCACCCCATTTATTTCCATTCAATTTTACTTTTATTCAAAAATACATGCTATTAGACAGACTTAAGTCTTTGCAACATATTTGGTTGGTTGGGTTGTGTCAAATGAAAGAGTTAAATAAAAAAAATCTGTGGGTTAAGTAGCTCCAGACGAACCGCATAGCACAACACCGATTAAATTGACATCGATTTACTTAATTATCACTAAATTATCATGGAACAAAGTATCTATATTTTAGTATTTCCATGCCAATTCGGCTCATAAATCAGTTAAATCTTACAATAAATCAAGATTACTGGGGTCACATTGTCATTACGGAAGTTTATTAAAATGATACTGTCCCTTTTGTTAAATTATCGTTGTTGCGCAAATTCAAACCCAACTTAAGCTCGAATACTGTAAGCCGCACAAATGCCAATAGAATTTCTATTCGTTTCCACAAAATCACCGTCAGTCCCGTGGCAGTGTTGATTTCAACGCAATTGATTTCGGAATACACTGAAACCCGGAAAATGTATACAGCTCCGTACAATCCAACAACAGACCCGCAGATCTTCGATGGCTTCAGTATCACGAGGCTGAGTCTTTGTATGTTTCGAAATTTCACCGGCTATTACGTTTTCATAAAACAAACAGCTAGACGCAGCCAATACTCTGTTTTATTTGCCTTAGATTAAAAGAGTTTGCATTTTTATCCGGATTAAAGATTTGCTTGTCTCATTCTCTTGTCTACTAACTATCAGTCTTTTTATTTACGTATTTATTTTACCATATTCCCGGCGTTGTCCGGATCTGGTGTTTAAAATGACAAAATTATCCTTCTTATTTACTTAGGTTCTTAGAACTTGTTTCCAAAATATTTTTATGCAAAATCTCAAATGAATTCGTTCCACTAATTTTACCATTTGTGATATAAGTACAGAAAAATATAGATAACGGATCTTCTTTTCATTGTATTGATAGTTTGGCTATTCTGTATTAAAAGTGAGACTTTATCGTTAAAGTTGTGATCTTTATGTGTTTCGTTGACCACTTAATCCTAATTGGGATGAAAGCACACTGCATACCGCATACATGTAGTATAATGCTAAACACCCGTGGCTCAAGATAAGATTTTGGGCGTATTTTGGAAATGCGACCTTGTTATGATTCAAGTCTCATAGATGTTTTTTTTCTTTACCTACCAACCCGATGATAGCTGGAATAGCCCCACGGGCTACCAGTGATTAGTTAAAGCAGTAAAAAAATGTTTTTAAATGTTCATTTTTCAAAGGAAATTACGAAATACTTATATTCAAAACACTAAATGATGTATGCAGTTTTGTTTTGTCCTATGCTGTCACATAAATACTGAAATGACTATATTTACTGTTACATTTGAGCACACTTATCACCAAATCACGAACCATCTTTTGTAAAATAACAAAAACTATGAGCAAAATTTTGCCATCGACCTTCAATTTCTAAGTTTACCCGTTTAAAACTCATTCGATACGACGTGACTGCATACTGTACGACCTTGGCCTGACCCATTGATAGCATATGTTACTCCAAACACCACGGCTAAGGTTTTGCCAAAAATGGATTGAAAGATTATTCTAGACGTGATTATATTTTAGTTGTATATTATATATAATATATTATATATTTAGTTTAGTTAGTATATTTTAGTTGATAATATTTTTGTAATTGTATATTGCGTGATTTGAAATATATTGAACAAAGGTGTTGTTTGGTACTCATGTTATTTTGTTAACTTCATTGGCTCTGAGCTATAATACTATTCAACTTTGTACCTAACACTTGAACTTAATAATGATTTAGCAAGAAATTGTTTTGCTCAAAACAAAACGACTAAGTAATTATTATAATATTAATCCTAATATGCTTCACATATAAATAAAACTGGAAGTTACGTACGGTTTTCCTTTTGATATTGTTTGTGTTTCTCTAAACTTTCTAACGTGCTTTGTATTGGGCTTCGGTGCTTGTATATAAAACTGTAGCTAACTGAATGACGTCATCGATTCCCTATTCTCGATTGTTCGATATTAGTTTATTGTATAATAAATATAATTTTCAAGGGCACGTAACTTTGGATTTGCTTTGTATTATCGCAACGCAAGTTTTCTAAATCAACTCAAGCTACTCACGACAAGTCATAACTGAATTTTTGAAATTTATAAATTCTCGTATATATTATTTTAGATAAAAAAAACAGAATTCAATTTATGTTGCCTGAATAAGTTCACTTTAAGTTTTTGCACACGAGATTAGAATTTTAGATTTCATTGTTCATAATCTTTAAAGTGCAAATGTTTTTCCCAAAGATAAATTTTCGGAAAACTATTCTAATTTTGAAGTATATGGCCTTCCTTTAGATTTGATTATTCGTGAGGAACGTTGACCTACACGACGACCTGGCCCTTGAATCAATCCGGAAATACATGAAGTCAGCGTCGGAATGGTACTTCGATAAGGCTATTCGTCTTGATAATCGCCTTATCGTTGCCGCTGCTGATTACACCCCGAACCCTGATCACGCACCCTACACACGTCCTTACGGATCCATCAGATCCAATAACCTTTGCATTAGACACCTTCAGCTCTAATACGAGGCTTAGGGACTCCGATAACCATACTCGTAGAACTCGACAAAGAGTTTGACGCCTCCAAAGGAGATCTAACAGCTCAAGAGCAACTGCTTCGCGAATGGATGTACTACCGGATTGGAATTGCGACCCACTGAGAATATCCGGCGAGAAACTCAGTGGGCTGTGTCTATGGGTTAATTCGCTCGTCGAGCTCTTCTTCGCAAGCGACGGGGTTGGCGAGGACGGTGACCGGTGCTTGTGGTACCTAAAAGCACCTTAAATGGATCGGGAGGATCCGTAATGCCGTTTTTGGGCGACGTCAATTATTTACCATTCAGTCTACAGGATCGGGTATGTAATTCCCAACGGNTCCGGCGAGAAACTCAGTGGGCTGTGTCTATGGGTTAATTCGCTCGTCGAGCTCTTCTTCGCAAGCGACGGGGTTGGCGAGGACGGTGACCGGTGCTTGTGGTACCTAAAAGCACCTTAAATGGATCGGGAGGATCCGTAATGCCGTTTTTGGGCGACGTCAATTATTTACCATTCAGTCTACAGGATCGGGTATGTAATTCCCAACGGCCACGACAAGATGGTTTTCATGTCGTGCCGCCTTTTCAAAGTGACGCAATTATGCCGACTGTAAATACGTGCTGACTGAGTCCAGCTCCAGGTCATCATGGAGATCCACGTTCCTTAGGAACTATGGTGCTCCGACGATTATCCTGCAAAAGCGGGATTGAATAACTTGAAAGGACTTCAAGTTGGTGTGGGCCGCGTGAGTGAACACTACACTTGCATAGGTCATGACGGGGCGTATGCAAGTTTTGTAGAGTGTCACCTTATTTCGAAGGGAAGTTGTCATCGATTATCTAAATATGCTTATATTTAGCACTTACAAATAAAATATCAAAGACTGTATTGCTTGAAACAGAGAGAAAAGGATCTTAGCCTTAGCCGCTTACGATGTACACGCTTACGATTACGGTACATTTATGAGAAGATGTTGGTAGCAAGCCATAGTAAGTCTAGTAATTTCAACCTTTTCTGTCATTACCATTATTATTACATTAATATTTACAAAAATGGCCGGCGCCAACATCGGAGAGTTCGTCTGCGCGCAACTTCATGACGTGTGATAAATAAATCAGACTAAATTAGTTTTACAATAGTAATAGAATATTTCTTATAATTAAATTATGGCGATTGTTTAACATCGAATAAAACCGGTTTTAATTTTTTTATTCTTGATGTCCGGTTGTCTACTCAAATTGACTCGACGTAGGTTATTAAACAAAACCCACAATAATTAGAGTTTTTTTTGGTTAGTAGACATAATTCTGGTGGTAGGTATTCTTGTGAGTCCGCACGAGTAGGTAGGACCACCCTACCTTTTTCTGCCATGAAGCAGTAATGCCTTTCGGCTTGAAGGGCGGGGCAGCCGTTGTACTGTAAAAACGGAGACCTTAACACTCACGTCACGTCATCACTCACTGGATGGCGGCATTTACGTTGTAGATGTCTATGTGCTCTGGTAACAACATAACATCAGCCAACAAAAAAAAGAAGTTAATATCCCTTTTTTTTGGCAGCACAATATTTTCGACGCTTCGAACTGTACTGTTTTTGTCGTCACGGACGACGAAAACGCCAGATTTATTTTATTTATTTATTAGTCACACAATACATACACATCACAAGCTAAAAATATACATAAAAACACAAGTAAAAAGAAACAAAATCTGGCTTACAACATAAGCGATGTGCGCACGATTAAACAAGACAAATATTTTATTTTTATTTATTTATTACGCTTCATGTAAAATTTACATTGGCGAACTTAATGCCTAAGGCATTCTCTAGCAGTCAACCAAAGGTAGTGCAGAGTAAATAGTGGTAGGTGCAATGAAATTTATATTAGGTTACGAATACATACCAAAAAAGTATATCTACATATATACAAAATCACATATACATATACATACATACATATAATAGTTTATACAGTATTCAATATGTATTGTGTAAAACCGTAAAAGTAGTTTTAATTAGAATCGTTGTTCGGATAGTTTTCGGGAAATGTCGAAACACCGAAAATAGTGCGCTAAGTTTTATCGAGAACCCAAACATTCGGCCAGGTTTTGTTGATCCCGGGCCGCGGGGCGCGTCAAGGTGAAGGGCGCGGATCGATAGTCCGTTGGCGCTTGTTCTACGTACTTGTCATAGTGGGTTTTAGGCCTGACGATCTTATTGTGAAAATAAAACATGCCAGCGACTTCAGACTATCCAAATTATCGTTACTAATTCGATATTTTTTTACTGGAGGTAGGACCTCTTGTGAGTCCGCACGGGTAGGTACCACCACCCTGCCTATTTCTGCCGTGAAGCAGTAATGCGTTTCGGTTTGAAGGGTGGGGCAGCCGTTGTAACTATACTGAGACCTTAGAACTTTTATCTCAAGGTGGGTGGCGCATTTACCGTCGTAGATGTCTATGGGCTCCAGTAACCACTTAACACCAGGTGGGCTGAGAGCTCGTCCACACATCTATGCTATAAAAAAAAACCAGCCAAACCATTACTTTCTAACCCAATCGCGACATTTTGCAAAACTTCCACAAATACGGTCATGACATAAGCAAGTTTACTTAGTGTTCGCTAACGCGGCTCGGTCCTGCACACACCTTCCAAGTTATACAATCCCGCTTTTCCAGGAAAGCCGTCTGAGCGCCATGCTATGTGAGGAATGTAGATCTTTACAACAATTTAGTACTACATAGAACCATTAAGTACGTATTTAAAGATAGCGTCATAGTTCTAGAACAGTAGAAAGTATTTAAAGATAGCGTCATTGTGCTTAGTGCGAGTTTTTTAACGTTCTCGATAGCGTAAAAGTTAAGTAAAATTTCTATGCAGTTGGAACAGCGCCCCTAGCGGCAAACGTAGGCAAGTGTTCCAACTCCAGAATTAACTTTTACGCTATCGAGAACGTTAAAAAAGATGTGTAGTGTTGTGGGACACCGGATAGGAACGAGGTTCCTTATTATAAAAATATTAATTTTAAGTTCTATTCGAGGTATAAAGAAAAGAATTATTCGGGTATATATTTTTTATTATGATTTTTTATTGATAAAAAAACTACTTTACAAAGTTATCAACTTTATTTTATTCACAATGATTTATAAAAGTATATATAATAATAATATACAAAGAAACAGCTATTTATATGAATAATAATAATAACCGTCATCACGTAGACTATACATTACACACTGTATAGCCATCATACTAATACTATACATAAATAATAAAAATCTTATGTTACGGACGTTTTTTTTCCGGTTAAAGTACCCCTCCGCATCGCCCCATGCGGAACTTCGTTCCAAAAAGTCGTACTAAACACACTGAACGCTTCTTCGAGAAAGCGTCGGGGCTCGATAATTCTCTTATCGCGGCCGCCTCAAATTACATACTCGACCCAACGACAGTCAGGGTAACGCACAGCTACCGTCTTTTAGGCCAGCTTTTAAGTATTCTAAGCACCGGTCACCGTTCGTTTAACACAGCGCACTGATTTCTCGCCAGATCTCAGTGGGTCGCGATACTGATCCGGCGGTGGATTCAGTGAAGCACTGCTTTTGCTAGGATGTTAGCAAACTCTCGCAGGCTGAGCCCCGTGAGCTTGCACACCAACCTAGAGGATGCCAGAATAGCCCATCAAAGCTACTATCAAATAGGTACCTACACAAAAAAGCTGATTTGAGCGGTATGATAGTCGTTATTTCAAGGCAATTCACATTTCGATCTCATGTATTATATGTGTCTACATCTAATTAAAAAATATTAGTTTGAATATAAATTTCGGTATTTTAATTTTTTATATTGGATCGGGCTTTTGGTCCACTAGATTTTAATTGGGTGCCGGTGTCGGCGACAGCACAACATACATAACATACATAAACAATTCTCAATTGTTTATGTATGTTATGTATGTTGGCTATAGTGGCTGTTTTTCCATTGGGTAGGGTGGATTGCCAACCGAAATAAGTTACTGCTTCACGGCCGAAATCGATAGAGTGGTAGTGGTGGTGAATAATAATAATAATAAGCTTTTTTATTTCCGGTTTTACAATCTTAGGTGGATTATAATATTACATTAAACAGCAAATATGACTTTTCCCGGTCACCGTCGCTTGCGACCAAGGGCTCGACGAGAAAATTAACCCATAGACACAGACAGCCCACTGAGTTTCTCGCGGCATTTTCTCAGTGGGTCGCGTTTCCGATCCGGTGGTAGATTCTGCGAAGCGCTGCTCTTGCTAGGGTCAGTATTAGGAACACTTCCGGTTTGAGCCCCGTGAGCTCACCTACACGTCAAGGAGAACCTGAAATAGCCTCTCAAGGCTATCAGCATAGGTAGGAAAAAGAAAAAAAAATGACTTTTGTAGGTAAGTTAGCTTAAATTATGTTAGTAATATAATAACATCGTGTAATAAAAATGAATCCCGCAAAATTATAATTTGCGTAATCACTGGTGGTAGGACCTCTTGTGGTCCGCACGGGTAGGCACCACCACCCCGCCTATTTCCGCCGTGAAGCAGTAATGCGTTCGAAGGGTGGGGTAGCCGTTGTAACTATATTGAGATCTTAGAACTTATATCTCGAGATGGGTGGCGCATTTACGTTGTAGATGTCTATGGGCTCCAGTAACCACTTAACACCAGGTGGGCTGTGAGCTCGTCCATCCATGTAAGCAATAAAAAAAAAAGTACGTGTATTAATATAATTATAAATTAACAAGAAATCCCTGTTTGGCTAAAAACCTCTTCCAAAATGCCCATTTTTGTCTGTCTTGTGCTACGAAGTGCCTGTTTATGCTAGCTGATCTCTTCAGATCATCTTCCCAGCGGGCTAAGGGTCTCCCCTTCCCTCTCTTGTCTAGTGGTCCTTTGCACTAGGTCACTCGTGTGGTCAACTTTCTGTCAGATATTCTCGTTACCGAAATCGACACGGCGGTGAAGTTGGTGTATATCTGTGCGGTATTACAGTACCACACCAATAAAACTTTTTTTTTCCAGATTCTTCTTGAATGATGACACAATAACATTATTGCTTCAATGTTGAAATCGTTCGTGAACCAGTTGCTCATTTTTCTTTAGAATGGTTTACGGGATTTTAACACACCGGGCGTCTGAGTCATTCAGCCTCAATGTCTTCAAAACAAGACTGATTTCCATACAGTATTACAAACGATTTTATGGTATACCTTATTAGTTTTTTTCCTACCTAAGCTGATAGTCTTGAGAGGCTATTTCAGCGTAACCTTAACTAGTAGGTGAGCTCACGGGGCTCAAACCGGAGTGATGCTAACGCTGACTCTAGCAAGAGCAGTGCTTCGCAGAATCTACTACCTGATCGGAAACGCGACCCACTGAGAAGATCCGGCGAGAAACTCAGAGGGCTGTGTCTATGACTATATACGGTATCCTGGGCTCAGGGACATCACAAACGAATGCCGTTCCCATTTTAAGGCTAGAGAAGTATGTTCCGATAACATTGGGATAGGGCCTATCACCATTATAATTTTTCGTGTTACAACGAAATAACACCATGTGTGTGCATGGTAAATATGACGCCAAACAAGCCTGATTGTGTGATGTGTGATGTGTGCCCATGTTGTGATTTGACACAACGAAATGAAAAAAACAAAGCTAAAAAGAGACAAATATAATATAAATTAATTTGATTAATTCAGTGATAGAATGAGATAGAGAAGTATTCTATGGTATTAGGTCACACTTCTACAGCGATTGAAATACACACGTGGCTTTTTTTTCTTCACTACGTATTAAACCTCTAGAGTTCCATAAAGATAATATTCTTACCGCCGATATTTCAATTACGAAATTAATTTATATATTTGTTATGAAATTTACCAGTGAAAACTTATTTGAATAATCCTCTTGAAAACGTTTGGACCCTTAGTGAACGCTTCAATGTAAGTCAATTTTAATTGCTTTCAGAACCTGATGTTTTAATTTAAATAAATTATAACAGATTATTGAGGCGTGAAATACCAAATTGTGTTGTATTTTTTATGACATGCGTGTTCTGCGAAATACTAATCTAAATTGGGATTGTTTCTACTTAAACAAGTGAGTCATAAAAATATTGATAGTTAAAAGTAGCTTCAATTGCGTCTTGGGACTCGCGAAAACTGAAGAATATGGTTTAAAAATGACAATATATTTATTACGAATCATTTATATTATAATATATGGATATGGACTGTGTTTCATAACTGTGGCAGTCACAACACCGATTCAATAGGTGGCCCAATTTTATTGCCTATGTTTGTTTCACTTCTAGCGCATGCGATGCGTTTCAAATATTTTTACATGCTTTACATTAGCTTCACTTGTGTGTAGGTTTGTTTTTTTAATAGATAGAGTGATTGAAGAGGAAGGTTTATATGTATAATAACATCCATTAAATAGTGGAGAAATCAATAATAATTTACAGTTTCCGAAGCGAAGCGAGGGCCGGTTGCTTCTTTTGCGTGGGAGAATCGAGAGGGACACAGTGCAGGGCCTTCCTATAGGAAATGGCAGTCCCGCCTTTGTAGGCAGTGAGTCTGTCATTCCTAACCATGACGTAATTCGCGACTTTCAGGTCACGATGCGAGGGCTTCAGGCAGGTCTCTTGCACTAACAGAATATCTACAAGATTGTCGCGGAGGAATTCGTATATTTGATCGCGTTGCCGCGCGAGTCCGTTAGTATTGTAAAATGTTAACTTAAGGGAATATGGTTTTTCTCTACCGTTTCGCGCCATTGATTACCGGTAAAGATTTATAACGTACGGGATACGGACTCGTAAACGTCCATGAGGTCAAAAGCGGCCGCGAGCCGCTGTTCGGGGGGCGGGTCGCTAGTAATTTATATGAAACATTGTAATACTATTTGATTACTAATACTACGTATTGATTGTATTAGGTACGTATAGGCAACAGTAATGAGGAAACAAATCATGAGAATTTTTTGAGGTGAATCTTTGTGTCATGATAAACCAGGACTTCCCCTTATCAATCGTAATAATTAACATCGCTAAAGCGGAGGGAAGTACCAAGACTTTCCTCAAGACAGTGTATAAATACCGATCATTGTGATAGTTACTCTCATTACCGGTGTTCAATCGATACAATCAACATGTACAAGTTTTTAGTATTCAGTTCAGTTCTGGTGCTCTTCTTTGCTCAGGCATCGTGTCAGAGGTTCATCCAGCCGACCTACAGGCCACCACCGACACGGCGCCCGATAATACGTACAGCGCGACAAGCTGGCCAGGAACCGCTATGGCTGTATCAAGATGACAATATTCCTCGTGCGCCGAGTACTGCAGACCATCCGATTCTTCCTTCGAAAATCGACGATGTGAAGCTCGATCCAAATCGAAGGTATGTTCGCAGTGTCACCAATCCAGAAAATAACGAGGCATCCATTGAATCTTCCCATCATACAGTTGATGTCGGACTTGACCAGCCGATCGAGAGCCACCGTAACACAAGGGACCTGCGGTTTTGGAACCCTCGAGAGAAACTGCCTCTTCCAACGCTTCCTCCGTTTAACCCCAAGCCAATATATATTGATATGGGAAATCGTTACCGACGACATGCATCGGACGATCAAGAAGAATTGCGGCATCATAATGAGCACTTTCTGATTCCGAGGGATATTTTCTAAGACTAGGAAAAGTTCCAGAAACGAAAGATTTCGGAGTGCACTCCTTTATTCATTGAATCGTAATTACTTAAGCTTACTTGATATTTATAATAGTTCTGCATAAAAATACAAAATATTTTAAAGTGGCCGTGTCAATTCAAATAACGTAAGTACTCGTACATTGTATATCATGATAATATCAAATTAAATAAATCTCAACAAACATAGAACTTACATTTTGTTTATTTGCTTTGCAACAAATCACCTATTGTAAAAATATTTTATAATTGTGCTGTGTATATTAAAAGAAATTATTTTGAATAATTGTTGTTTCTGTTTTTCTTTTCGCCAACACTATACTGTAGTGTCAGACTACACGTCACGCCCACACGATTCTAATGACACCTCATATAATTAGAATCATTCAACATGCTTAGACTCCAGTAGTGGAGGCATTTGCGAAGCAGCTGCCCTTGAGCTTTTGGGTTTCTTTCCGAGGCGTTCGGAGTCTATTAGCAAATCGAACCCCTACTTGCTGAGCCTAAAAAATAGGCTCAGACGTTAGAGCATGCCAAATAATCTATCTATCTATCTATATATACCTAGTCAGGTCATAAATTCTGTCACATGTTTAATGTAAAATAATTGAAACAAGTTTATTCATTATGTAATCATTCATATACCAAAATGAACTTAACAAAACATAGATTCTTATGACATTAAAGTTTATTCAAAATGACCTCCGTGATTTTGAATACAGGCCTTCAATCTACGCGGCCAGTCGTCTATCGCAGCACGAACGAGGTCCATGTCAATATCGGCGGCTGCCTTAACCAAGGATGTCTTGAGTGACTCCAAATTGGGATGAGGCTTTGAGCACGCCTTTTCCTCCAAGTGTTGCCATATCTTGTAATCTAACGGATTCAAATCTGGACTGGAGGAGGGTCAGTCTTCGAGCCGGATGAAGTCGATTTCACGCGCCGCCAGCCAGTCTTGTGTGCTCTTCGCTCTATGAGCTGGCACCGAATCTTGTTGGAATACCCAGTGCCTGTTATTGAACATGTTATGAGAAACAGGTTCCACAAGGTTCGTCAGGACTGTATTTTGATACACAACTGCATTCGTTTTTACACCTTTCTCACAAAAATGTACCTCTGTTAAGCCCCAATAAGAAACTCCCAACCATACCATGAGCGAGGATGGAAAATGACCTCGTTGGACACGCGGAATACGGTTGCTCGCTTCTTCACTACTGTGTGCGTACACCTTATCATTTTGTTTGTTGTAGCTCTCTTCTACGGTAAAAATTTTTTCATCCGAAAAAAGAATTTCCCGATATTTTTTTCCCGCGTACCGCTTCAACAAAGCGCGGCATCTCTTCAGTCTCAGGTCCATTAGACGAGCATTCAAACGATGTCCTGTTTTTCTTCGATATGCCCGAAGCCCTAAGTCTTCATTTAACACCCTTTTCACCGTGGTTCTGCTTAACCCCATCTGAAGGGCCAACAGTTTCTGCTTACGTTTGGGATTTCTTTGAATTCGCGCCTTCACAGCTTTTATCACTGCTGGAGTCCTAACAGACCGAGGGCGACCACTTCTTGACCTGTCATCTACACTAGAGTCTTCATTGTATCGTTTGATGGTACGATAAACGAATCTTTTGGTTATATTCAAATTTTTCAGTATGTTAAAAATTTGAATTGGCGCGTAACCGCAACGATGCAACGCAATAACTGCAACACGGTCTTCTTTAAGCGTCCACTCCATATTTAAAAATGAGTAAAATTCTAAAAGTATACATTTTTATTTTCATGAACAATTCGAATTTTTTTTTTATTTTTTTTTTATTGCCTTTCTAGGCAGACTAGTATACGGCCCACCTGATGGTGAGTGGTTACCGTCGCCCATGGACTTCAGTAATGCCAAGGGCAGAGCCAAGCCGCTGCCTACCGCTTAATACTCTCCACAAGTCTCGTTTGAAGAAGGACATGTCATAGCGCTCGGGAAACACCGTGGAGGGGAGCTCATTCCATAGCCGGATGGTACGTGGCAAAAAAGATCTCTGGAAACGCACTGTGGATGACCGCAGTGGCTCCAGGTAGTATGGATGAACTCTACTCCGGTGGCGGGCGGTGTGATGGTAAAAACGAGACGTTGGTATCATCTCGAACAATTCCTCAGAGCACTCCCCATGGAACATGCGGTACAAAATACAGAGGGAACCGAAGTCCCTCCGCAGACCCAGAGGCTCCAAACGATCCGTGAGAATGGGATTATCGACAATCCGAACGGCTCTCTTCGGTATGGAGTCAAATGGAAGAAGCTAGTATTTGGGAGCCCCGGCCCAGAGATGGGAGCAGTACTCCACGCGAGGCCGGACTTGTGCTTTATAGAGCAAAAGTCTTTGTCCATGTTCAATTCACCCCATTCGGAGACTCGCCCCAGAGAGTTCTCCACTTCAGACACAAGTTTTGATCGTCTCTCTTGTACCACGCTCCGAGAGAGACTCGAATTCAATAAACTTTTTTGTGGCCAGCATTCTAAAAGAAAAGTTTTTACTGTGTGACAATACTTATGACCTGACTAGTTATATATATAAATGAATTGCTGTTCGTTAGTCTCGCTAAAACTCGAGAACGGCTGGACCGATTTGGCTAATTTTGGTCTTGAATTATTTGTGTTAGTCCAGAGAAGGTTTAAATGGTAGATAAAACTGAAAATGCTCGGAAGATATGAAAAAAAATTACAATTTTGTTTTTCTTTTGATGTGTCCCCCGTCGGACGGATTCCTTTTGTTTGTTTTAAGTTTATTTTATACAAAAGTTTAGGTATTTTATTTATCGGTTAAGGCACTACGAAGTATACCGGGTCAGCTAGTATTACATAATTATTAAAATTAATATAAAATACATTAAATTATACCTACATTTATAACAGACATACATGAATTCATTTAAAAATATCTCCCGCAGCATTTTCTATGCTTTTGATGCAATGCTGTATTGTTTAGTGTTAGCTTTGATTTCATATGAAACAAATAGACAATGGACAAATGTAAACTTCCTCTCCGAGACCCGCCTAGCAGTGCGGAAGTGGGTTTGCAGTATACATTTTCTGGATCTATCCGACTTGTTCTAGATTCGAGAGAAGAGGTCGGTAGGCAGCGGCTTGGCTCTGCCCTTGGCATTGCTGAAGTCCATGGGCGACAGTAACCACTCACCATTAGGTGGGCCGTATGCTCGTCTGCCTACAAGGGCAATAAAAAAAAACTAGTAAAATACCAAATTTGCACTAAAATACCTAGACCGTAGATAATACTAGCCTTTATGCCCTGAAATTAATGTCAGCATGATAAAAAAAACTGTCATGTTTCGTTGAAATTCCTTTTATCTTCAATATCAATCTAAATAAGGCTCATTCAATGTAATAAAAAACCGGTTTGGCTGCCCGATCAATTTAAAACGCTGTTACAAACGAAACGAGGTGTGTATTTCAGGAGCCACCGAAATTGGGTCTGGTTATATCAATCGACCCTGATCTTGAGTGACGTCATAGGGGGTGCCTCCCTCGGCTCACACCTGCGTTGGATATCGTTGTAAGCCCACAGACAATGGCTTGAATACTGAATTTGAGGGGTGCTCTTGAAATGTACTCTGTACATACAAATGTTCGTCTCGTTAATTTTGTAGTAACAATTCAAAGGTGTGCTTCCCCTATATGCAACGTTACTGAGTGTGTCGAAAAATATACTAGTCGTCTTTAAAAATGCTTTTAGGTTTGTTTCTCTCGGACACAACCATGTCTTATGCCATATTTAGCATATATCCCTTTGCCTGCCCATGCCGGTACGATAAAAATATCTCTCAAACAGCCAGTTTAGATTATGATGATTTTTGCTTTAGTTATCACATTTAGGAAATTAATTACGGTCTATTTACATTTAAGTAACGATTTATGATTGTCTGAATGTTTGCTATTGTGAACAAAAAGTGCGTGGACATTTCACGAATTTCATCTAAATTCGGGCGATCGTAATGTCGAAGTTAAGAGGCGAATCTAACCGGGAAATGTGAAATTTGTAATCTCACGGCCGGTACTATTTTTTCTAAGTAAATACACAGCAAACACGTGTTGGCCAATGGTTTCCACGATGAGGTAATAACCGTAGTGTTATAAAATGAAACCCATAAAAATGTATTGCGAAACTACCGGTGGATATTGCGAAAAAATGTTCCTTATAACCTTTCGATGTTCGCACCAGACAAATAATAATGAACTAATAATATCACTGAACATCGCAGTGTATACGAACATAAAATGTTGTGTCAATAAACTATGAAATTTGTGTAAGCAACTTCAAAGTTTATTGCATAATAAAACGGGAGAAGATATAAATCTTTATGTTTCCTTCGAAAAGTAAAGGAATGACGTCGTTTTTTTTTTAAAAACCGACCATAATGTACTTTGAGATAATTGAATTTTTTTTATTTTTTATTTATTGCTTAGATGGATGGAAGAGCTCACAGCCCACCTGATATTAAGTGGTTACTGGAGCCCATAGACATCTACAACGTAAATGCGCCACCCGCCTTGAGATGTAAGTTCTAAGGTCTCAGTATAGTTACAACGGCTGCCCCACCCTTCATACCGAAACGCATTACTGCTTCACGGCAGAAATAGGCGGGGCGGTGGTACCTACCCGTGCGGACTCACAAGAGATCCTACCACCAGTAATGTTGCGTAAAATTTGCTATTTGCTACGTTTTTTTAACTTTTTTTATGTTTGAGAGATTACTGGTGGCCCGGAGGCCTTTTTAATTTTACCGGGGCAGATGGGCTTGCTTTAAGAGAATTTTTGCTAGAAGAGAATAGAAAAGAAAAATTAGCTGTGCCGACCCCACCTAGTGGGATAAGGTGGAGAAAAAGAAGAAGATGGGCTTGCAAGGGCTCAGCCAGGAGGGGTGGGATTTGCAAACAGCTACCCGAACGCCTCCAAAAGAGACTTAACAACTCAAGAGTAGCTGCTTCGCGAATGAATCTACTACCCTCAGAATACAGAAAACTATTCAGTACTCAGAATACAGAAAAGTATTCTGAGCTACTACCGGATCAGAATCGCGACCCGTTGAGAAGATCTGGCGAAAAACTCAGTGGGCTGATTCTTAGGTTAGGTTAGGTTATGCATGTCGGACGGAGATCGGACGTCGGATGTAAGAGTGCAGGGGAGTCGTTTAGTGCGGTAGGGCCCTAAAATTCCTTGGGCCCGCGGTCTGCTCCCAACACCTTGCAGATCGTCAAGTCCCACATAAAAAGAAGGTTATGCATGTCGAACTCTTTGCCGAGTGTCAGACTCGGCAAAGACTACGGTTACCGGGGTCCCTACTCCTAGTGTTAGAGCTAAAGGTGTCTAATACAAGGGTTATTGGATCTGATCGATCCGTAAGGACGTGTATAGGGCAGGACGTGTCTAGGCTTTCTTTTACTGGTTAAGATAGGCAGATGATCTTATGGCCCAGGATACATAGTGCAGTGTAAATGCCGATACTCACCTTGAGATATAAAATCGAAGTCTCAATGGCATTGAAAGTATTATTAGCGAGTTGAATATTTCCATTACTTAAGCATGTAAACTTAGAATTCAAACTATTTTGAACGATGTTATGAAAAATAGTTTAACATTTATTTTTGTAATAGATAAATCTCAAAGAATGAATTTGTTAAGCAGAATATTAAGAAGAAAGAAAAAAGTCGAAGATTAAAATCGTTTTTTTTTTGTGTAATCGCGTCATATTTGAGATATAATATATGAGTACATTTTGATACATATTCATTTGCACCTGAAAAGATATATTTACAACTTCTTCAAAAAACTTGTTTTTGTAGGTCCTCTTGTCACACCGGTGCGTTCGATAAAATGTCTCTTAATATTCGGCCGATCTTATTTTATGTGACTGTAGTCGCTTAAGGACATCAACAATGCCACAACAAGGCAAACACCTCATGTCGGCCAGAGTCATCTTTTCACACCTCGTTTGGAGGACATGTAGTAGTAGTAGACATTTTAGTAGTCGTCGTGGCCTAAAGGATAAGACGTCCCGTGCATTCGTGTGTAGCGATGCACCGGTGTTCGAATTCCGCAGGCGGGTACCAATTTTTCTAATGAAATACGTACTCCACAAATGTTCACGATTGACTTCCACGGTGAAGGAATAACATCGTGTAATAAAAATCAAACCCGCAAAATTATAATTTGCGTAATCACTGGTGGTAGGACCTCTTGGGAGTCTGCACGGGTAGGTACCACCACCCCGCCTATTTCCGCCGTGAATCAGTAATGCGTTTCGGTTCGAAGGGTGGGGTAGTCGTTGTAACTATACTGAGACCTTAGGAACTTATATCTCGAGGTGGGTGGCGCGTTTACGATGTAGATGTCTATGGGCTCCAGTAAGCACTTAACACCAGGTGGGCTGTGAGCTCGTCCACCCATCTAAGCAATAAAAAAAAAAAAATGTCAGCAATGCGGCTACACTGAGTGTTTGAGTTGAAACCAAAGTATGATAGTGCGTAACATCCTACAAGTGTCCAAAAAACACACATTATCCAATGCTAGTTAAAATAATGTAGCAAGTAGGCAAGTACTCGCACAAGACTAAACACTCCACATGGTAGGACGCCTATGTCATCTCAGCTTTCTTTTTTTCGGGCTGGGGCCGAACCTCATACGAGGTTTCCGCGCCTAGGGAGACTGCGGGGTGTCTGGGACTTGACGGTCTGCAGATGTTGAGAGCAGAACGCGTGTCCAAGGATGTTTTAGGGCCCTACCAACCAAACGACTGCCTTTGCACTCCCTCACCCGACGTCCGATCTCCACCCCGGGGTCAGAATCCAGTCAGAGTAGGATGGTTCCCGAGGTCAACACTACAACCAGACTCGCGGCACCACCCTAGGACCTGCCGTCTCAGTGTGGCAGCCCGACAGGCCACCCCAGGCGCTATATCATCTCACCTGACGTTTCGTACCGGCCAGTATTATTGACAATTAGTTTTTGTATATAAGTGCGTGTTGTGTTTATTTTCATTCAGTATGCTTTGTAAAATGGACCTGTCCAATACAAGTTATAAAAATCGCCATTTTTTCTCTTCCTTGCACTGCTTCACGTCAGATCTGTTTTGAACATGATTTATCAAACGGAACTACAAGTGGCTGAAGGCCTAGTATAATCAGCCGTTTCAATAATATAAAGGCAGACACGATTAAACAACACTTAAAATTTTTAATTCTCTTCGAACGGTGTAAATTCGGTTTAAGTTTAAGACGCTGGCTAGACAAACGCAGATAGCGTCCATTTAACGTACAACCGTGAAGATCCATTATATCCACAACGTCTACTGGAATTCCGTTTGTTACAAGAAGATGTGACGTTTCATTTTACGCTGGTGTTTTCACGGCTCCCACGAATCTTTTGAAATTTTAGATGAGAACAGTCTTATTTTCGTTCACGTATTTACGTTCTAGTATTTGGTTTCTTGTTTCTTTTTGTTCTTTTATCTTATAATTTGTAAACGACCATATATTTCAACTATTTTGTTCATACACTGAACGAGACCTCAATGAAGTTGAGATATTTGCATTAAACATGCCCGTATTAAGTATCTCGGTATTTAAAGATTTAAATGGACTTCTATCCATGTCTATTCTAGTCTGATAAGAGTCTTTTGGATTACAAAGATTTTGAATTTTTTGGGAAACTCAATGTATCCTGGGAATTGCTTGAAAAGTATTTCTGCGCACAACCCTAACACCACTCTTGCGATCCGTTGCATGATGCAATTATCGACTGCACTGCGCCTATTTCTGCCGTGAAGCAGTAATGCGTTTCGGTTTGAAGGGTGGGGCAGCCGTTTTCTGTTACAACTGAGACTTTGAAAGCATGTCTCAAGGTGGGCGGCATTAATGTAATTAATGTCTATGAGCTCCGGTAACCACTTGGCACCAGGATGACCTGTAAGCTCGTCCATATAGCAAAGCATAAAAATAATAATTTTGAAAATGCTTTCAACACCTTTTATTGCTCTGGTTTGAGTAGGAATACTTTATTCTAGATCCCTTGGATTATGTAACAGTTTTCAAATATCCAAGAAAAAATCCATATCATTTGTATGAAACGAACGGAAACTTACCAATTGCTGGTAAGTTTCCATTCCGCACTAGGTATATCCGCAGGCATAATCTAGAAAAAAAAAACATACTCACTTAATTAATAAATAGCACATGCCCACACAGAAATAAAAGCCAACGTTTCCACTGAAATGATCACACCAACACTAAATTAATATGTGTGGCAATTAAAAAGTACTGGAGTGAGACACGGCGACCTCGCGTGACCTATTTCTGTTCCCGATCCATTCGGGTCAGCGACAAGAACCATCCCCCATCCAAGTGCCGACCTTATTCTCTTGTCACTTAAGGTTATTTTGGTTTGTTCACATTAAAATCCTGAAATAGAATCGCGAGACATTTAGTTATGGGTCATATTGATTGTTCTATGCAGGTCGTAGGTATAATAAAATTAATGAAATTTAGTCCATTGCGTTAACGTTGCTCGTTTTATTTAATGAGAAGTCAAGTTACTGATTGATTAGTATTTTTAAGTAAATATTTGAATCTCCGAACCTAGACCGCATAGCTTGTAACTTTATTATCTCTCGAGTTCTTTGTGTGTTGGTTATTTTAACTGGTGGTAGGACCTCTTGTGAGTCCGCGCGGGTGGGTACCACCACCCAGCCTATTTCTGCTGTAAAGCAATAATGCGTTTCGTTTTGAAGGGTGGGGCAGCCGTTGTAACTATACGTGAGACCTTAGAACTTATATCTCAAGATGGGTGGCGCATTTACGTTGTGGATGTCTATGGGCTCCAGTAACCACTTAACACCAGGTGGGATGTGAGCTCGTCCACCTATCTAAGCAATAAATAAAAAAAAGTTTTGTTTAAAATGTTTATAGAAAATAAGGCGTAGTTTTATGTTTCCACTAAAGGCAGGCATTTTTGAAACTAATTATAAAATTGCGACACATATCTTATTATTCTTCTGGTACATAGAGCCATAAAGTCCTCTAGCAGTACTTTAATTAATTCATAATTCTGTGGTCAACCTTGGTTAAGTAGTGTGAATTTTGAATTAACAAGCATGTTAGTAAAATCTCTGATTAGTTTGCATTGCAACGAATAAATTGCATGTTCCGAGCTGTTACTTTCGACAAAGGCCTAATTCAGAGTAGCAATGGATACATATCCAAAACCTGAGTGCCGACCTGTATGGCACATTATGTAACGGAATTAAAAATTAACTGACACGCGAAATTTATGGTCTCCAAGGTGTGCTGGAAGAGATTTAAGGGTTGTTTTCAGCTACATTTGCAGTACATTACTGGCTCGCGAAATACGAACTCGGTAAAAGGTAAGGTTTTTATCTTTTGTTTGGTTAAATAATAATCTTTTCCATTTTATTTTTTATTTTTATTGCTTAGATGAGTGGACCAGCTCACAGCCCACCTGGTGTTAAGTGGTTACTGGAGCCCATAGATATCTACAACGTAAATGCGCCATTCACCTTGAGATATAAGTTCTAAGGTCTCAGTATAGTTACAACGGCTGCTCCGCCCTTCAAACCGAAAAGCATTACTGCTTCATGGCAGAAAAAGGCAGGGCAGTCCTACCTAACCGTGCAGACTCACGGAAAAAAGGCAATTAAAAGAAGAATAATTCGAAGACTTATTCATGTGAGATCTTATGTTCGTGAAACATATGCATTTAAAAAAGCCAGTGTCGCTAATAAATTAATAGTATAATAATTAAATTAATAAAACTGGATAGTAGACATTAGACAATTCTATTCTTAACTATTAATTCCCCCGGAGCGTTATGTAGTTGACCGGTCAAAGGAAATGATAGTTCAATTGAAAATAATCCAATAACTGCTCAGCGCAGAATCTAGGTCAATTTCAATAGCAGTAAATATATTCGAACGTATAAAAAGAAATTTCCAATAGCCGGGATACGGACCGATTTGTTTGCTCAGCCTTTGGTGTTAAATAGGAACGCTTTAGTATAAGAGATCGTTTTTATTTTGTTTGCAGAAAATGTCACAGTATCTCGAATCGAACCATTTGAATTTAGGTCATATTATTTATTTTTAAATGTTTTCTATACCAACTGAATTGAGAAGATTTGTATGAATCGCAAAATTTATATAGGTTGCTATACAATCGAAGCTAGATACTTTGTCAATGAATAGCCGATCGATAGCATTTATTTACGAGCACATAAAAANTTTATTTTGTTTGCAGAAAATGTCACAGTATCTCGAATCGAACCATTTGAATTTAGGTCATATTATTTATTTTTAAATGTTTTCTATACCAACTGAATTGAGAAGATTTGTATGAATCGCAAAATTTATATAGGTTGCTATACAATCGAAGCTAGATACTTTGTCAATGAATAGCCGATCGATAGCATTTATTTACGAGCACATAAAAACTACGACAAATTCTTCATCAAGGTTCCATTGTGTTTTATTGGCTCTCGTGATTGGTTTCAGTATATTTCCATGATGCGAAAAGACCAGAACTTTGAGAACTATCTCGATAATAATGTTGTTTTTGAAGATTTTGAATACCTATTTAACCTTCATGCTTCCAACGATTACGACAATATTTTATATTGACTTTGAAGATTCTGCCTCGAAACATTATTTTTATGAATGACGGATTACTGGTGGTTCAGAGGCCTTAGTTGACATTACCAAGGTCACAAACTCTTGATTTTTCAGAAGACAGTTCTGGGTCCTTGTGACCCAGGGACACTGTTCAGGCCTCGCGGAAATTCTCTCTGCCCGGGCTGAACTCCCTGTCTAACGAGACGACATACCCCGCGCGCCCCTTAGGCGCGGGAATCTCGTAGGAGGTTCGGCCACCGGCCGGAAAAAAATAGGGGTAATGTTTGTGCTCGGATGACTTTGATGGATGGCGATGATGTAATAATGTGATGAAATGATGTACTGATGATCATTCGATTTGAGAGTTAGATGGCAGTGCTTCTTACTGTGACTGTGTATCCATCCCCAACAAGCGAGAGATGTCATCTCCCAGTTCTTCCTCCTTCCGCCTCTTCTGCTCCCCCTAGGCTCCTCACGCCGTTGACGCTCCCCTGCAGTCCCCCATTGGGTTATTGGGTGGTTGTGAACAGCCGTCGTATATATTTTTTTTTTCCTCCAACGTATTTTGGGTTCAGACACAAAAATATGGGTTCAGATACTGAAATCGATTTCGCATTTATAACCGCTAATGAGGAAACCGCTGACGATTAAACGACTCTTCATTGCAGTGGGGGGTGGGTAGTGGGGGCTAGGGGGAATCGCTGCAGAATATGACGTTTCATTTTAAATTGAAAGAGCTGTCATGTCAATAATAAAACGTCCGAGATTTCGCAGACTCGTTGAATCATCCACATAATCAATTCGACTGTTGAAATGAATCGAGTCATACAACGCATTATTGAAAATGTATTCCAATTCGATGTGTCTGAAATATTGGTAGTCATAATAGATAATTCGGAACAAATCAGGTACGGTCATGCGGCCTTAATTTAGGATTCCCTGTGTTATGGGCACCAGAGACTGACATACAAATATAGATAATAAACATTAAACACAAAAAATAACAAATAAACGTGTTTATGTTCAGGCCGTAACAATCCCAATNTTATTGAAAATGTATTCCAATTCGATGTGTCTGAAATATTGGTAGTCATAATAGATAATTCGGAACAAATCAGGTACGGTCATGCGGCCTTAATTTAGGATTCCCTGTGTTATGGGCACCAGAGACTGACATACAAATATAGATAATAAACATTAAACACAAAAAATAACAAATAAACGTGTTTATGTTCAGGCCGTAACAATCCCAATCTTTGCAAATTGGTGGTACTGCGTCTTGTGAGTCCGTACGGGTACATATCACTACCCTATCTATTTCTGCCGTGAAACAGTAATGCGTTTCGGCTTAAAGGGTAAGGCAGCCGTTGTACTGTTCTGAAACTGAGAGTTTCAAGTTATGTCTCAAGGCGGATGGCGGCATTTACGTTGTATATGTCTGTGGGCTCCGATAACCATTAAACACCAGGTGGGCCGTGAGCTCGTCCATCAATTTTGTATTTTTTTTATTGCCCTTGTAGGCAGACGAGCATACGGTCCACCTGATGATGAGTGTTTACCGTCGCCCATGGACTTCAGCAATGCCAGGGGCAGAGCCAAGGCGCTGCCTACCGTAAATATAGTATATATGATTTGAAAAAAAAAACAATATGTATATAAAATAATAATAGAAAACACTTCGTGCTCGATAAAAAAACATGGTTTCGATAATCGCGAAAATTCGAATAATTATATTAATTAAATCG
This sequence comes from Bombyx mandarina, assembly GCF_003987935.1. The sequence goes on from NW_021011538.1 coordinate 585,610, forward strand.
AATATTGCAATGATTTAACGTATACGTCTTGGAAATACAGAGCGTTTCATAATACAACTCGGTCATGCAATGCTTAGGATATATTTATTCAGTTTAATTGAAAAATATTATTTGGTGTATTAAGTACTGTTCGTCGTTAAGTTCCACTTAATACCAAAAGTTGTCAGTTTAATGAAAAATCCATTTCATTTAAAATTACTATTTTTCAAATTTTTCAAAGTTCTAAAAAAAATATATTCAAAAACAATCAATTTTATTCAATAAAAGTGATTATAAAAAATTCTCGCATCCAAAATAATATTGAACACAATAAATAAGCGTACTTAAATTGAACAGAAACAAAATATGTTTTTGTTTCATGAAAAATAAATTATTGGCGTAATAACAGCCAATTATTTTTTTACCAGACCGTATGCGTTTTGATGCTATAAAAGGAGGTAAAACGCATTAAATTGTTTCAACGTGAACTCTGCCGGAGAGAAAATGCCTGCGTTGTGGTTACTGTTGTTCGTTGGGTGTGCCCATTGTATTAGAGTACATTACGACAATACAACAGTTTCCTCGAACGCCAAACAGCTGTACGATTTTAAAGCTAAATATTCGGTAATTTTGTCACCAAAGCAGTTTTTGATCTTTGGTAGAATTCATTTTTTATCCCGCTCTCACTTTGTGTTGACGTGATTTAAATGCCGTCACAAGTTTTCTGTTTATCTGGATTAAGAAATCTAAGAGAGGTACTTTTTTTCAGACACCGATCGGGCTATGGACAACAAGCGCCGGAAAGCCAGCCGAGATAAGAGACACAGTTTCAATTAACTCTGATCTTTTCTCTAATCCTCTTCATTTGGACTTGACAATGCATTTTGATGGGGAACGTATACCAGAACGAGTTATTTATGCAAAGGGTACGGGCGCCCATGGGCACTTTATCGTTACCAACGATGTATCCAAGTACACAAAAGCTGACTTGTTTAACGGAGTGGGAAAGAAAACGCCTTTGTTTGTTAGGTTTTCGCAAGGCCTTCAAAGCTTGGGCGGTTCTGATTTGGCGCGGGGATTAAAAGGAATGGCTGTTAAATTCTACACGAAAGATGGAAATTTCGATATTATTGGCGTTCAAACTCCAGTGTACTTGTATCGTGATCCATTGTACTTTGGCCCATTAGTTCGGTCATTTAAAAAGAATCCGAAAACTAATCTTATTGATGTCACATCGAGGTGGGATTTCCTGACTATGGTGCCCAGCAGTTTGCACGGCTATTTATGGACTCAGGCCGATTATGGAGTGCCGGATGGCTACAGAAAAATGGACATATTCCCAGTACATACCTACGAGTTAAATAATAAGCATGGTGATAGGTACTACGTAAGATTTAACTTCAGGACCGAACAGGGACTCGCAAATCTAACTTCAGCTCAAGCAGCCGAATTAGCTGGAAGAGATCCCGACTATTACACAAGAGACTTATATAACGCTATTGAGCGGAAAGATTATCCATCATGGCAGTTGGAAATGGACGTAATGAGTTTACACGACATAAAATCTATCGATTATGATCCATTTGACCTTACAAGGCAATGGAAACGAGGAACTTATCGAACCATACAAATCGGGCGGTTAGTATTGACTGAAAATCCAATTAATCATTTCAGAGTTGTCGAACATAGTGCATTTAATCCTGGAAACTTGGTCCCCGGTATACCGGGTCCAGTCGATTATGTTTTCAAAGCACGAAGGCTGTTTTACCAACATTCGCAAAGTCATCGTTTGGGGATTAATTTCAACAATATTGAAGTAAATAAACCGATTCATGCTTTGACCTACAATCGAGATGGACCTCCGCCACTAGGAAAGAATATGATGGATGCCCCGAATTATTATCCTAATTCGTTCAATGGCCCTATGCCATATGTAGATGAAAGTCAACCAAGCGAAAAACTGTTACTACTTCAAAGTAACGCTATTGATTTGGAGCCTCATTCAGACTTTTACAACAATGTACTGAAGACTGAAGATGAACGGCAAAGGATGGTGGACAATATAGCGGGTTCTCTTTTATCTGTCACATCACCTGTTTTGCAAAGGGTTATTAATTTCATGCATCTCATTGATCCAGATTTAGGAAAACGCGTTACATTAGCGTTCGAAATTGCCAGAGCAGCTGCCCGACAACTTACGGCGTCAAGTGTGAAGAATTAAGTAAGATATTGCACGATTTTTAACTTGGATATTTTTTTAAATCTAAATTTATAATATAGATTTGTGAAAAATATTCAGATATTGCATGCAGAACTTTGTCGTTATTTTTATTTATTTTATGTTGTTGTTGTTAATAAATCTTTGTATTTGTTCATATTTATTTCATTATGTTGCGCTATATTTAAATTATTATCAGTTCATATTTGTCCAGTTCATACTTCTGGTATACCTGTTTGTTCTTTAAAAAATTCCGACCCTTTTAATTTTTTAAGTGTTATTCCATGTGCTGATTCTTTCTCTGAGAGATAACATCGAAGTTCCAAGCTTATGATAGCGTCATAGTTTCGTGACATTAATTTATAAATTAAGACCGTGTTTCTCACCCATGCGGACACGTATCAATTGCCAACGGTACAAGACGTATAAACTAGGAGTTGGGAATTAGGGCGTAGAGTCAGAAATTATCTGAGGAATACTATTTCTACGAATAGACATAATATAATTGTCATCTATATATTAATACGTGAAGCAAAAACTTTGTATCCCTTTTTACGAAAATTGCGCGAAAGGAGGAGTATGAAATTTTCCACACTTATAGAGAATATAGAGAAGAAGTGCACAATGCTAATATTTTTTTTAAATAATGCATAAAAGATACATTAAATCAATAAAGAAAACATTACACACACTACATACCATGTATTTGACGCACACACTAATGCATACTATTTATTGTCAAACTTTTGTTTTTGACGTCTGCGGTCAAATTGAGAATAGATTAAATATTGTTTGTCTTTATTTTATTTTTTTTATAGTGTAGCCTTGGCTAAATTTGTGATTATAGAAGTATAAAATACAATCATATTAGTGTACAAAATTATAGTCGAATTTCGACTACTGTGGGACCTCTAGTAAGATTAATAATGAAAAGATAAGTAGCTATGTAGGGAACTTTTTTGAGAATTACCAACGCATCTTTATTTTTAATTTAATTTGGAAGTCTCAAAATCCCTTTTTACTGCTTGGGCAGGTAAGTGAGCTCATGGTTTGATGTTAATTGGTAACTGGAGCTCATAAATATCGGTTGTGATGGGTTTTTTTATTGCCCTTTTAGGCAGACGAGCACACGGCCCACCTGATGGTGAGTGGTTACCGTCGCCCATGGACTTCAGCAATGCCATATGAGGTTGAAGTGTCAATTGAGTTGGACAATGGCCAGTGGTGCACACTCTTCGAACGGGAAGGCGAGGACAAAGCGTGACGTCCACTCGTGTGGATAATATGCCCACAAGTAATTACGTTTCATAATTTATTCTTTATACCTGTTATTCTATTTCCATATCCTATTGATATCCTACTGATATTCTATTTCCATACAAAATTTGGTTTTTGGATTTGAGAACCATCATATTCGTCTAACTCGCCTGAACCTATCCGTATAGGATTAAAATATGCTCTCATGCCATAAAACTTTCCAATAGAACAGATTTTTAATCAACCGTTTTTTGATATTTAGGGCTTGGTCAATTTTCTAATCAACCGTTCTTTAATATTTAGGGCTTGTTAATCAATTGTTCAACAATTTAGTGTTCTTTTATAATTCACAACAATTATTTCCGTTTTAAGCGTGTTGCTCGCAATTATATTAATTAAATATGTAATGTGTATGTTGTATCACTGGTCTTGGGAATTCTCCTTGTAGCAGTGTGTTATAATGGGTTTTCACCAGATTTTCTGTTCGGATTGTTAGAGAAGATTGTTATCACTTATCTGATTATTTTACCTTTGCCCTTTACTTCATAGTACAAAGTCGCTTTCTTTTTATCTGACAGTCGCGGTATCATTAAAAGTGATAATATTACTATGAACTAGCATACACAAAAAAAGCTAAAGGAGCTAAAAGTTAAAGCTTTACTGGTGGTAGGACCTCTTGTGAGTCCGCACGGGTAGGTACCACCACCCTGCCTATTTCTGCCGTGAAGCAGTAATGCGTTTCGGTTTGAAGGGTGGGGTAGCCGTTGTAACTATACTGAGACCTTAGAACTTATATCTCGAGGTGGGTGGCGCATTTACGTTGTAGATGTCTATGGGCTCCAGTAACCTCTTAACATCAGGTGGGCTGTGAGCTCGTCCACCCATCTAAGCAATAAAAAAAAAAACTTATAAACGACTTTTTAAAGTGTTACGAAGGAGGGTAGGGCGTAAAAATACTGTTTTGCGAAGCAAGAAGCGGTAATTAGGGCTCAAGTTAACGGAAAATAGTAATAACTAGAAGGCCCGCAGTAGTCGAAATTCGACTATAATTAATTGGGATTGTAAGTTTGTACACTATTATGATTGTATTTTATACTTCTTTAATCACAAATTTCGCCAAGATTACACTATAAAAAATATTAACAAAGACAAACAATATTTAATCCATTCTCAATTTGACAACAGACGTCAAGAACAAAAGTTTGACAATAAATAGTATGCATGCGTGTGTGCGTCAAATACATGGTATGTAGTCTGTGTAATGTTTTCTTTATTGATTTAATGATCTTTTATGCATTATTTAAAAAAAATATTAGCATTGTGCACTTCTTCTCTATATCCTCTATAAGTGTGGAAAATTTCATACTCCTCCGTCCGCGCAATTTTCGTAAAAAGGGATACAAAGTTTTTGCTTCACGTATTAATATATAGAATATGTACTAAGCTATTGACCAATATTTGTAGTTTTTGTAAATTGAAGTTTCGTGAAACCTCGATTGGCATCAGTTTTCCATCAATACAATAAATTGCGCGCCTCAATTTATTTTTAATCGTGCTACATTGCGTGCGGTGGAAAAGAGTGGTACAAAACGAATTTACTTTAGGCTACCGTATCTGAGATAACCAATCGTCACGATAATGTACAATATATACTGTAATAGTGGATCTTGAGGATTCGTATTGCTGTTCTAGTTAATCTACCCTAATTAAGAAGACTAGTGGTCCCGCAGTAGTCGAAATTCGACTATAATTAATTGAAATTGTAAGTTTGAACTTTATTATGGTTCTGTTGTCAAAACTATTTATTATACTTCTATAATCACAGATTTCGCCAAGACCAAGACCTTTTTTTTTTTTTTTTTTTTTAACGCTGGGGAATCCATTTACGGATACCCGGTCCGGGGGGGTAACGAACCGGGTTATGTCAGACTCCGGCGCCTCCTGAGAGGAAGAGGGGGACGAGAAGGTCCTCCACCTCCCCGAATTCCTCGCAAGAGACTACGCCTTGAAAAAGGCGCGCGAAGCACTTGCCCCGCAGAACGACTACCGACTAAACCCCATCGAGCTTCACCACACCGGCTACACCAGACATACGGTACCGCAGTGCGCGCCGAAAGTCTGCCTTCGCCGGTACCCGTCCTGATGATAAGACGGGATTTCATCTCCGGGAAAATCCCGAAGGACGTCATTTCGGGAGATACACCGTGGGCGGCGCACAGGAGCCACCTTGCACCGCCCCACCACCGGACCGACAGTCGAGTACCGGGCGCCCCCGCANTTTAAACAAAAGGATTTTATTATCATAGACATGAATACAAAAAAGTTAAATTAGATAAAGTTTAAACAAAAGGATTTTATTATCATAGACATGAATACAAAACAGATGGCGCGTAACGGAAAAAAGTGACGCGTAACCGAAAAATGTGACGGTAAATTTTTTTCCAACGCCGATAAGGAAGTTTCACTTCAAAAATGAACTAAATACTTCAATTTGCCGCGGCATTATGAAAACGGCGTTTGAATTTTCGATGTTATGTTGTGGCATATTATAAAGTGACACGGCAATATACATTTTGCCTTCGGCATTTTACATAACGGCGAGCGTTTTTATAATGACGACGCCGTTTGTAGACGGCGGAATCATACAAATTGCCTGCGACATATATATTTCGTTTATTCATGTTTTCTAGCTATTTGCATAACGATTTTCGACATTATAATGTTAGAAAATGTAATGAGGCAGTCAATGCCTCAAGCGGTTCGGGACTTGGTAAAGTGTTGATCTCACATTTGATTTAGCAATATTGTACCACTAAAATTATACCAGTCAATAAAAATATTTGGAATAGTTGGTCAGAGCATTTTAATAGGGTTAAGTGATAAATATTTATAACTGTATTGTATTTTTAATCGAGTAAAAGAAAAATAAGCACACCGTTTATGGATATCGATAGACTATTCTTAGTACAATTCTTAACTGTCTTCCGGTCCCGCAGTAGTCGAAATTCCACTATAATTAATTGAAATTATAAGTTTAATGTATTTTTTATGCATATTTTTTTTTAAAAATTAGCCTTATGCACTCCTTCTCTATATTCTCTATAAGTATGGGAAATTTCATACTCCTCCGTCCGCGCAATTTTTGTAAAAAGGGGTACAAAGTTTTTGCTTCACGATTCCTGCGTAACATTACCAGGCTTTAAAGAGACTTAAAATAATACTTTTTCCTACATAACTTTATACCTTAGAATGTAATCTACATGTGATTAAATTGTAATGTACATGGATATGAATATAGATTATTCATTGTATGCAAAGTTACTCTAGCGACCAGCTTAAATTGACTCACAATAATTGTCTTCATTGAACACATGATCTTGATATCGTAACCCCCGGGGAGCATTTTAGTGACGTTAAAGGTGTCACCCTGCAAAGTTGTATTAGTCTAAGTGGTACATACATCACTATAGTATATGTGCTCTTATTTGCCGTGGCAGGTTACTAATTGTATGTTAACGTTGGATAGTATAATGAAAAACTCTTTCGTTTGTCAGCATGTAGATTTACTACAAGGCTGTATGGGCTAATTTGCCCTTTGTCTATTGGCGAATTTAAAAACTATGACACTCAGTTTTGGGATGTTATCAAATAAGTAATTTATTTTTTTGTAAAACATTGCCAGGGTGAAAGAAATGTTGATACATAAACTAAACAACATGAAAAAATAAGGCATAGTTTTTCAAGTACAAATAGTTTTGTCATGAAGTCGGCCCACTTTTGGGCATTGTCCTTTAAGGTATAATTGTATAGAAGTAATATTAAAACATAGTCTAATACTAAAAAGACATTTAGTAATATTTTTCTTTCCTTCTAGCTGTGTAATGCTTCAAGTGCATTAAATCCATTGAACGGTACACAGTTAAATCTTAATACAGCATTATGACAGCATCATTAACAAGTAAAACAAAGCCTGTAAATGTAGGTGTCTCAAATGAAGATAGATAATTTCTTACCATTCAATCATTTTTTTGTTAAACTTAGTATATAAGTAAAGTTTACATTTAATGTGTATAGTTAAACCTAAAAACATATGTTTAATTTGCACGCAAAAAATACTAGGCCTAGCTAACTACTGCATCAGAAAAAAAAAACAAAGAATATCCTGAAACTAATTGGCTTAATCGCACGCATCGATTCTATATAAAAATTACTAGAGTTGTTCATTATCACTCTGGTTACGTGGATCAGAATGAATAGTCCGATTTGGGGTATACTGCTCGCAATATCGATACAAAATGTCAAATCGTACAAATTCGATAATTTCACCGTCCAACCTGCGGCTCGACAGTTATTGGATTTTAAATTGGAACATCCGGTATGTGCATTTGCTTATAAATCTGTATTTATTTTCTTCGATTCGATATTTTATACTGTATTTTATGACGTCAATCTATTACAAATTTAGTTTCCAAATGTATCATTGTCTACTTAAATACAATAACAGACTGATAATGGACTTGCAAACGTACGTACTCTGGAACAAATGTCCATCAATATTATTAAGACATTAACATAAATAGTATGTTTTTCAGGTAAACTGAAATATTAATTCCTTTTATTCGAACGCGTTAAAGTTTTACATAGATAATAAAGGTTTTTTTTAGGAACCAATTGGACTATGGACAACCACATCTGGAGAACCAGTCGAGATTAGAGAAAATACCGCCCAGAACACAGATATTATATCGAACCAGGTATTTTTAGATTTGCAAACAATAAACGATGGTGAAAGAGTACCCGAAAGAATAGTTCACGCTAAAGGCACTGGTGCCTATGGTTATTTTGTGGTAACCAATGATGTTTCCAAATACACAAAGGCTGATGTTTTTAATGGCATAGGGAAAAAAACACCTCTTGTAGTCAGATTTTCTTCATCGGTCGAAAATTTGGGCGGTACGGATCTTAAGCCCGAAATGAAAGGCATGGCCGTCAAGTTTTATACTGAGGAAGGAAACCTAGATTTACTTTGTCTACAGAATCCTGTTTACTTTTATAGAGACGCATTTTTCTTCAGCTCCTTAGCCCACGGATTAAAAAGGAATCCGCAAACGAATCTGTTCGACTTCACTTTGTTTTATGATATAATAACATTACGTCCAAATACTCTGCATGCTTTCATGTGGACTCAATCTGAATACGGGATTCCTAATGGATATAGGAAAATGAACGGTCACCCTATTCACACGTACGAAGTGAATAATAGAAAAGGGGAAAAGTTTTATGTGAAATTTAATTTTAGAACTGAACAAGGCTTAGACAACCTTACAAGGGCAGAAACAATTCAACTAGCCGATCCTGATTACTATATCAGAGATTTATACAATGCAATAGAAAATAAAAATTATCCATCTTGGAGATTAGAAATGGACGTAATGACGTTTGAAGGGGTGAAGGAAGTGGATTATGATCCGTTTGATGTAACCAGGCTGTGGAAAAATGGTACATACATCACTGTACCTATTGGTCGACTTGTATTGAACAGAAACGTCAAAAATGTTTTCCGAGATGTTGAGCTGAGTGCCTTCAATCCTGGTAATTTAGTTCCCGGTATTCCTGGACCACCAGACTTCATGTTTAAAACACGTAGACTGTTTTATAGAGATACCCAAAATTATCGCTTAGGGAGGAACCACAATAAAATAGACATCAATAAACCAAAATACGCAAAGCTTTACAGCCGTGACGGGAAACCTCCCGTAGATCACAACATGAAAAATGCTCCAAACTATTATCCGAATTCCTTTAATGGACCAATCCCATACGTTGACGAGAGCAAACCTAGAGAAAAGTTACTGATATTACAGAGCCACGCTGTTGATTTTGAACCTCACTCGTACTTCTACAACCATGTATTAGTCAGAGAGTCTCAAAAGCAAAGATTAGTGGATAACTTGGCTGCAACCTTAGTGTCAGTGACCTCTCCTGTCCTAGAAAGAACAATTAAATTAATGTATCTTATCGATAAAGATTTGGGAAGACGCTTGACTGTCGCTTTGGAACTAGCAAGAGTTGCAGCAGCACAAAGAGCTCAAGCTATAGCTGCTCGCAATGGGGAACTGACACCGATTAAACGCAAATCAGACTTACATTCAGAAGACTCTAAGGATGTTAAACTGCAATTTGTTAAAAGAACCAATTAAATATTAATGTGACTTCTACGGAAGGTTTTATTTTAGTTTATTGATTAATTTATTAAATATTCTTGCATTTACAGTGATGATACAGTTAAATGAAAAGAAAATAATCAAACATATTACAGAAAGTCGATTTAAAGACGTCGTGGTCTAAAGGATCGTGGCTCGATTTGTCCTTTCCCTCTCTGCACGGTCGATTGATTCGCGAGACGCTGTCTATTATCTCACTCTCGCTCTTCCTAAATTGTATCTTTTCTCTCTAGCAGTAACGAATCTGTCACGAGTTAAATTTTATTCTCAAAGCGCCTAAAAAAGTTTTACTTCAAAAATTGGTAAAAAAAAATCATCAGAATTTATTATAGATTTAAAATATTTCGTAACTGCCGTACAATTCTATACGGAGACGCCGATTGTATCATTAATTAGTGTGAATGTTGTTTCGTTCACAGACATTATCCGTTCGTAATAAATTAAGAGAACGTTTTAAGCGGATAGTCAATGTCCCTCATTGACGTAAGCCCCGCGGTGACCGACGCGACGCTCACATTATTCATATTTATAAAGGTCTTTTGTTTATACATCCATAATAGATTTTTGTATCTGAATTCAGAGCATGCGAGTCGCCAGAATGTTTCAGCTGTGAATTCTTGCTTCGGTTGTTTGAAAAAAAAAAAAGAAATATTTTAGAATATTTTTTGAAACAAATCCTTATTGTGATAACTATTAAGTTTAGCAGATACGCCTAATTGTTAGAAATTATTATATTATTACATTTTATCTCATAATCCCATTTCATACTTTTGCGTGTTTCATCACAGTAAAAAAATGCAAAGGGACCATGGTTAAATAACATAGAAAGACTAACTTAGATTCATGTAACATACTAGGTTATAATGATTATTGATGGATTATTGACATAACATATTATTATACAGCTGAGGTTGATGCGATGACATGGGACTATAAAATATGTAGTTTAAAATCAGAAGCGATATTCATTGTTATATCTATTCTCCCTTTTTAACTATTTCAATATTTTTTTTAATTTTTTCTACGCTTTTAAATATGGTTGTGTAATATTGTGTTTTACGTCGTCTGTCTATGACATAATTTTAAATGACCCGTCTTGTAAATTGCATTTATAGTCAACAAAAACAGACTGTAGCATATTATTGTACTAACAGGTGTGTTCCTTTATCCGTTCGTTAATTCGAGGTTAATTTTAGTAAACGGGAAACCGGTGTTTGCGCTTTCGTGCAATATGTAATTTAATTACAATTTATCTGCATAAATACTTGTGTGGGTTAATGTTTGACGATTAAATACGCGTAATCAACGATGGAGTTGCCAAGAAACGACGCGCGGCTCCGATTTCGAATCTTTAGACATGATTCAAGGTGTTTCGTTGAATTAAATTGCTACCTCTTATTACAAAAAAAAAAAAAGGTTTTTCTGACCTGATTCACGAGTTCAATGACACACCACGGATGTAGCTACTCGTTTTGATAAAAGAGTGTGACGTGTTTAGTGATAGTAAAAGTACTTATATTTTAATCTTAATAAATTAGTTTATCCCTTTTTTTAATTTACTTTTAAGCTTTATTATCTCGTTTATTATAATTTGTAATTTCATTATTTACTTGTATGTTTTGCGGTTTTCGTTGTCACGTTGTGACTAAGATCGCGAAAACCGATATACTATTTTTATCTAGCGACGATAACATTAAATTATTTCAGAGGTTATTGGGATGTAACCTCTACGTACCAGGTCCAAGATTCCGCGGTAGGCCCAAGAAACGCCGGTTGATCGTGGTAAAGGCGGATATGGAGGAGAATGCCGAGAGCCCAGAAGGATGTTGAAGACCGGGTATAGTAGAGGAGTTTAAGTAGGAAAACGGACCTTGGCTGACCTTGACTAGACCGGGAAAATGCTAGGAAGAAGAAGAGATGTTATTGGGATGTGTTAATAATAATATATTTTTTTTATTGCTAATTGGGTAAGCTCACATCCTTACTGGAGCCCGTAGAAATCTACAACGTAATTGCGCCACCCACCTTGAGATATAAGTTTTAAGTTCTCAGTATAGTTACAACGGCTGCCCCACCCTTCAAACCGAAACGCATTACTGCTTCACGGCAGAAATAGGCAGGGCGGTGGTACCTACCCATGCGGACTCACAAGAGGTCCTACCACCAGTAATTACGCAAATTTTAATTTTGCGGGTTTGATTTTTATTACACGATGTTATTCCTTCACCGTGGAAGTCAATCGTGAACATTTGTTAAGTACACTATGCTTAGAGCGCGTCAGTAGGTACATTAAGAGTACATATTAAATAAATATAACTGTGACTGACAAGCGTGCAGCCATCGCGACTCATTGGGCCAAGGTGATTCGAAACAAGATTGAGACATTGAAGTATAAGACGTTAAACACTTTCTTCAGTCCATTAAATCAAAACGAATCAAATTCATTGATATACATTTGAATTAAAATGTTTTTTTATTTATTTATTGCCTTTGTAGTCAGACGGCCCACCTGATGGTGTGTGGTTACCGTCGCTCATGGACTTCAGTAATGCCAGGGGCAGAGCCAAGCCGCTGCCTACCGTTAATACTCTCCACAAGCCTCGTTTGAAGAAGGGCATGTCATAGCGCTCGGGAAACACCGTGGAGGGGAGCTCATTCCATAGCCGGATGGATATACATACTATGAAATTTAATTTCTGTCCTTGTATACCTAATACGTTATATAAAGTCTATTAATATTTAGAGTACTTAATACACAGTACAATAGTAAATGTAACGTGACAACGATATTAAACAACAAAGGTGGTAGGACTTGTTGTTTATTTACAGGTCCATTGATGAGTATTTTTGAAAAAGAGTTGTATTTATTGATTGTATAAAGCTTATTTTTCAATAGAACCAGTTGATTATGAAGCTACTTATTCGTTAAAACTTAAAATGACATTTTCTAAGAAACCTGCGCGGCGCAGGTAGGTAAGTATATTTAAAAATCTTTTTAATGCTTAATGTCATGCTTCTTGATTTTATTTTATTGTTTCGAATGCTTTATTTATCTGTCACCGTTAATGCACAATGAAATAGTAAAAAACATTTTTTAATCAAAAACATATTTCATGATTTAAAGAAACTATGAGATGCATTAAATTAGATGTGTTTTTGCGGTTTGTCGATTTAATAAATAAAAAAAGTACGTGACGTAATTACTCAAAATACAATTCATAAGAGTAACTGATCTTCATTTCGCTCGACTTTTCTAAACTAATGTAATCTAATAATAATACCTCTCGGTGGGAATGCAGGAAATCACATCACGGCAAACGTCTATATATATAGATTAAACTGACACGTCTATTTTAAACGCATTTACGTATGTGTGTGATGTAGGCAGCCTATAAATAAATAAATAAAAACACACACATTTAAACCAATCATCGTGTATTTTAAAAATAACAGGTGCAACGTATTATGTGGGCGCGACGACATTAAAAGATCAAAGACTACAAATTTTTTTTAGGAAATATATCAAAAGATTGTGTTAACTTTTCTTATTTCGTTTGTAAATTTTATGTCGTGGTTTAAAGGATAAGTCGTTCGGTGTGCCCGTGTGAAGCTATGCTGCTAAAATCCCGGAGGTAGACAACAGTTCTTAACCCCCCCATTTCTGCCAAAAAGCTATCGTACTTTCCACTTTGAAGGACAGGAAAGATGTTGAAGAATACGGATGAGATTTAAACAATTTGTCCCCAATGTTCCCTGCATTGCGTTATGATGTTTATGGACTCCGGTAACCACTTAACCCAAGCTGGGCCGTGAGCTCGATCGCCCGTATTTGTTACCACAAAAAAAAAAATGGACAAAATTTAATTTATTTTTCAGTGTTTCTTGCGTACGTTATTATCGAGTGTTTCTTTAAAAATACAGTTTTAATTCTTGTTTGTTTTTCGCGTGTCTGCGATGTTGTTTTGTGAAAACAAAATTCTTAATGTGTACTGTTTTGAGCGAACTGTTTTGGTTTTCATTTCCACTTATAAAAACCAACGAGTGATTGCTTTCAAGAAAATGTAGTAGTGTCAATTTTTCCTCATTCAGCATGTCTGTATTTTTTATTTATTGCTAAGTTGGCCAACCTGGTGTTATGTGATTACCGTACCCCAAAGACATCTACAACGTAAATACCACCACCCACCTTGAGACATGAGTTCTAAGTCCCAGTTTTTACAGTACAACGGCTGCCCGATTTTTTTTTAAAGCGAAACGTATTACTCCCCCTTGCAAGCTCACAAGTCATCCCTATCACTAATGTGTTTGTCACTAACAAGATTTTTCTTACAGAATTTGGCTCTTTCGACCAAATCTCTATGATTGACTCTTTACACAATAACAATATATTTTATTGAAATTTTGATCGATTGAAATTTCAGCACTGAGAAGATATCCACAAGAAACAAAGAATTTGCTATAATCCAAATATATGAACTAAAAAAAAACATGATTAAGACAGTACATATTGTATAAAGATGAATTGAACTAGAAGGAATACGTCTGACGGAGCACTGGGTATGGATCTAATTATCGCTCTGTGGAGTACAAAATCAAGCCAAGTAATTAGTGCGGATAAAGCATTATAAACTTTATGTATAGGTATAGAAAACATATTATGCCTTTAGTTGGAAACGTCTTGCATAGATAAGTTGTAAAATATAAAATCCTTCATGTTATTAAAATTTCAATAATTCAGTGTAGAATTTAAAATTACCTTGTTCTTTTTACCATTCTTATTGGATGGAGCAGCATGTACTTTTACTATGCTGCATAGGGAATTGCAATATTTATTTATTTTTCTTATTGCTTAGATGGGTGGACGGGCTCACAGCCCACCTGGTGTTAAGTGGTTACTGGGGTCCATAGACAACTACAATGTAAATGCGCCACCCACCTTGAGATATAAGTTCTAAGGTCTCAATTTAATTACAACGGCTGCCCCGCCCTTCAAACCGAAACGCATTACTGCTTCACGGCAGAAATAGGCGGTGTGGTGGTATCTACCCGTGCGGACTCACAAGAGGTCCTACCACCAGTATACCTGATCACCTGACGTTTAATATTTTAATTTATAACCATTATCAATAAAATTGCTGGCAAAGCTAAAGTAAAGAACAAGCCTTTTGGTCACAAAGCATCCCATTATTCTATATGTTGCCCTTTTATTTTAAAAAAATCTTATACACATTTTATAACATTTTATTAACAATTTAACCTTTAATATTTTTAGTGTTAAAATATACGTTATTACATTACGGGAACGGTAAAATTGTTTTCATATCTCAACTAAGTTGAATCGACTTTTCAATGGTTGCGATTTTATCTTCTTACCCACATCGAGTACACTGTAATAACATCGACAGAGACATTTCTGCAGCTGATGTATGGGCTTGAGGTCTCCATAAATTCAATGGAAAATAAACTTTATTTCGTGCGGGTAAGCTTGAAGAATCGTTTGACTAATCGAGCGTGTTCGTCTCCGTGATTAAATTCTTGGGTCAATGCACCTCAGTGAATTGCAAACAGAGCACATTGTATGTAGTCAAGTGTGATAGGAAATAGTTGTATAGAATACAAATATGTAGTTGTATAGTTCTTCAATAGGTTATTTAAATAATATACCTGTTCAAATATAATTCATGTAAATTATTGTAAATAGACAATTGATAAGTAAGCATAAATAGTAATGGATTACAAGTGACGTACATACATACGTACATACTACGGACGTAATGAATAATATAGTAAGTAAGTTATAGTTAATAAGTTAATAAGTTATCCCTTTTAACCAACTTTAAAAAAGGAGGACGTTCTCAATTCCACTTTTTTACGTGTTAGTTCAGAATTTTTTTCTCGGTGATCTCTTTTTTTTAAAGCTCATCTAATCTCATTAATGTTTTATTAAGATATGACCAGTAGTTTTTGAGTTATTCTTTTTGAATAATGCTTTTTGATTAATGATTTCTCTTTCTATTCTTTTGAAGACGGTTTTCTTTTTTTTTTAATTTTGTATTATTGATCGCCCCGTTGACTTAGTGTTTTCCCTGACTAGAATAACACGGGCTCTGGTTTCAATTTTAATCGAAGTATCTCTGTGAAGATATTAGTTATTCGGTGTCTGAATACAGTTTTTCTTATCTCGTATGTTTTTACGGTTAACGATTTATTGTTTGAATTTACCCATTTTCATTGGCATTTAACGGTGGTAGATCATATTGTAAGCCCTGCTAGAAAGGGGTGGTGTAATCACTGTTACCAATATATTATTCCAATATATTATTTCCAAGTAATAAATACTTTACAGCTGTTTTCGCGGACGACTAACCAGGCGTCCATAATCGAAGGACAATAAAAACGAGAAATTCAATTGCACAAGTAGTTTTTAATTACAAATAGGTACATGTAGTTTATAAACTAAAAAAAACCCACTTTAAATAACAAACAGAATTAACAATTAATGTAATTTTTCTAGCTCCTGTTGCTACTGATAAAATTGATGTATTGTAATCGACTTCTTCAAGTCGGTAAAAGTGACTTTTTAAGTTACGTACAAACAAGCGTACACGAGTAACGTGCTAATAATAACATGTCAAAACGAAACGTCCTTATTAATTACCTAATATTTTTTTCTAATAAAACTTAAGTCTTTTATATTTCTTTAAAAAATCTAGCCTACACTCGATATGTCCATGTTAAGCTTATGACAAAATAAACAATAAAAAACTGAAGCAGATCACCGACGTCCCGTGTGCTCTTAGATTATGTAAATATAGATGCACGCCCATCGTTCATTGTTCTGGAAAATTCTCCGGTCCAACCACGTCCACTCTATGTGCCTGCACGCGATCTCTGTTTCTGTTATCGAATCCTCCCCTTTTATATAAACTATCTATTTAGCTAGTGGTAGGACCTCTTGTGAGTCCGAACGGGTACGGTCCACCTTGCTTATTTCTGCCGTGAAGCAGTAATGCGTTTCGGTTTGAAGGGTGGGGCAGCCGTTGTAACTATACTGAGGCTACATCTCAAGGTGAATGGCGCATTTACGCTGTAGATGTCTACGGGCTCTAGTAACCACTTAACACCAGGTGGACTGTGAGCCCGTCCACCCATATACGCAATAAAAAAAATCCAGTTGCAATTAGCTTAATATTGTCGGCATTCATGCGGTCTTAACCTAACTTTAAAGTGGGTAGGAAAAGTAATCTAATCTCAAGCGATAAGCGTTATGCAACTGATTGAATTGACGTATCGTGAAAAACCTAAAGGCATCGAAATTTTTTCATAACTCATCTCGGATTCGTCGACCTGTCAATAAATAACTTAGATATTTTTTTGGAACGACCCGTTCTGAACTGTTCGTCGTTTTTTATTGTTTCATATTTAACACGAGTTCCAAGAAATCGGGAGGCCCAAAGAAAAAGTTCCGAGGGAAAATTAGCGCTCGAACTCGAATTAATCCGCTAAAATCCTTACCTTATTTTTTAAGTAATGTTTTACTTTTGTTCAGAGTGTTTCAAGTGGCGCTCATATTTCTTCGTGCATTAAGAATTTCCTGAAAAACGTTATTAGCTGCTGTTAGGCATTTTATTCAACATTAACTTAACTTTGAAATGAATTTCCATGGAATATCAAGTTTTCAAGTAAGTCACTTACGGTACTTAGGATTTTTTTACTAGTTGAATTTAGAACTTATTGGAAGAATGTAGGGTTCTTTAGAACAATGATTTTACACCGAGATCGAGATACTAACTAAGAAAGACAAAAATATTTCCAATGATCTTTCAATATGTTTAAAATCGATTTTCTTTCCTGCCTCATATTTTCTAAATGTATGCATTCAGCGTCGAATATTTCTAAACGAAAAAAAACTGTTGAATTGTTATTACGGAAACTATTGAATTGAACACATACGATGTTTGTGGAAGCTTCTCAACAGTAAACAGCAACTCGGCTGTGCCTCTGACATCGCTGATGTCCATGCGCGACGGCAACTACTTACCTTTTGGTGGCCAATATGTACGTCTGTGAACGCAGTAGTTCCAAGTAATATGGATGAGCTTTACTCCAATGGTGGGCGGTGCGATGGTAAAAATGAGATAATGGTGTCTTCTCAAACAACTCCTCAGAGCACTCCGGTACATACGGTACAAAATGCAGAGGAAACAGAAGTCCCTCCGCAGACCCAGAGGTTCTAAACGATCCGTGAGAATGGGGTATCGAAAATCCGAACGGCTCTCTTCTGTATGGAATCAAATGGAAATAGCTGGAATAATTTAAAAAATCGTCGTGGCCTAAAGGATAAGACATCCAGTGGTGCACTCATGTTGAAGCGATGCAACGGTGTTCTTTTTTTTATTTATTTTTATTGCGTAAATGGGTGGACGAGCTCACAGCCCACCTGATGTTAAGTGGTTACTGGAGCCCATAGACATTTGCGTTATTACTGGTTGCCGGACCACTTGTGAGTCCGCGCGGGTAGGTACCACCGCCTTGCCTATTTCTGCCGTGAAGCAGTAATGGGTTTCGGTTTGAAGGGTGGGGCAGCCGTTGTAACTATACTGAGACTTTAGAACTTGTATCTCAAGGTGGGTGGCGTGTCTACGTTGTAGACGTCTATGGGCCCTAGTAACCACTTAACACTAGGTGGGCCGTGACATCGTCCATCCATCTAAGCAATAAAAAATAAAATAAAATAAAATAAAATAAAAGCTGGTATCTGGAAACCGCGGTCCTGAAGTGGAAGCAGTATAGACCTAGCTTGCTTTGTCCTTTCCCTCTCTCAACGGTCGAGAGGTTCACGAGAAGCTCTGCTTATTTTCTCACTGTCGCTCTTCCTAAATTGCATATTTCCACCTTCCCTTCACCACACGGGTGAAGAGCTAAGAAGCTCGCAATTTAATAAAGGAACAACAGGAATTCGTGTATTTACAAGGACCTGTATTTGGATCAGACATACCAAAAATAAAAAGGGAGTAAAGACTAGCCGCCCCATTTACTATGGCACCTCCATCTTCACCTTCATCAAGCCATTTTCATCATTCATTGATTCAGCCATTCATTGATTCATTGTCAATTTCATCTCCCAACTTATAGGGTGCTGTCAAGGGTCATGAGGGTCCTCAGAAGCGTGTATTTACATGTCGGGCACAATAGTATCGCTTTCTGTAGCTAATATTTAGCTAACGCAATTTAGTAACAGCAGTGACCGACACAGTGTTTATCATTGGTCGTCACAAAAGGCTATATGTGTCCGAAGCTCGATTTGGTTTTTGTTAAATATGTTTTTTTGCTAAATTATTGCGATTTTACTTAAAAATGTATTCAAAATTAAACTTAAAAATTCACTATGAATTTTTAAGTTTAATTTTAATTTTAATTCACTATGAATTTTTAAATATATAAATAGTACTATTTTGAAGTTGGTCTCCCTTCGTTGTCTAAAACCTAACAACATAGGGTTGACTCTTACGCAATAGTAGGAGGCCAGTATTTTAATTTAAGAACGATACGATTTTGTAAAATACAGCCTATATTTTTAAAATTACTTGTTTATTGTGGAATTATACACTAATAGATGCCATTATGCCCGAAATATGCCTAATAATAATATACATTTTCAACTCAATCGAATTAACGCACGAATTACTTAGTATACGAACAGATGCCGCATTTATTTTATAACAGACTTCATAAAAATTAAAGAAGAAATTAAACTGATTATATAAATTTTTTTGTGTGACCACAATTTTTTTCTAGGTAAACTGATTTTGATGATTTGTATTTGAAAACTAGTACTTTTCACGTGGTTGCATTAAAATCTTATCAAGACGTGACCAGCAATTTTTGCGTTATCCTCAATGAAGCATTTTTTTTATTGCTTACATGGGTGGACGAGCTCACAGTCAACCTGATGTTAAGTTGTTACCGGAGCCCTACAACGTAAATGCCGCTACCCACCTTGAGACATGAGTTCTAAGGCTTTTCTTTAAGTTCTCACTTTTAACTACGGCTGTCCCGCCCTTCAAAGCGAAACGCATTACTGTTCGGGGCAGAAATAAACAAGGTGGTATTAATTTAAGCATACACATATGCAGACTATTACTGCACTATTGATATTCTCATTTTGTTTTGTTGAAATCGGTTTTTTCTTTTTAAATATTGTATTTTTTCCAAAAATATAATTGCGTACGAGATGAATTTATTACTACGGTAGACTGTACGCGAAATGCTTAACGTCTGTGACATTGTGTTCCCACTATAACGAAATACATTTAAATTTTGCTTTCTACAGTTAATTAAGCGTAAAATATAATTTTATGTTTTCGGCATGAGTAGATCTTTAATATTTAATAAACAAGAATGAAATACGTATTCAAATCACGTTGTAATATAAACCCAGACCGTACTACGCCCACGGATCGTATAACGCACGAAGGCGGCTAGAGCGGGGATAATAACGTTGAAAAATTCTTTTTTTAAATACAACTTTATCCGATAAAAAGCTGGAGAAATATCTCAAAACATTATCTGGTTATCTCTTTAATCGTATTATATCTAGCTAAAGATCGCGTTATTATTTTCCAAGTCATATTTAGTCTATTGAAATGAACGACATTAGATCTCATTTCACATGCCGATAGGTAACACGAAGGTTATGAAGGCCTCTGATTACAAGTCATAGTCGTAGAAGTATTTACTTCGGTTTCCGCGAGTCGTAGGCACAATTAAAACTACTTTTACGACTGACCTTTCGCCCGTGAAACACGAAAACTGTTAAATATTCGAAAAGTAAGACCACAATGACAATAAAAAACGGGAGATTAACTTTAGTTTTAGTTACTACTTACTTTTTTTTTATAGCTTAGGTGGGTGGACGAGCTCACAGCCCACATGGTGTTAAGTGGTTACTGGAGCACAGAGACATCTACAACGTAAATACGCCACCCACCCTGAGATATAAGTTCTAAGGTCTCAGTATAGAAACAACGGCTGCCCCACCCTTTAAACCGAAACGCATTACTGCTTCACGGCAGAAATGGGCAGGGTGGTACCTACCCGTGCGGACTCACAAGAGGTCCTACCACCAGTAAATCTCTAATCTGATTGTCATATTAATAAAATGAGCGAAAAAAGTACATATTTATTAAAAAGTTTATTCCAACCCTACATTAACTTAGAATACATTTTACGGAGCTCTTTTAGAATAAGCTAGTACAGTGATACGTACCTAGTTTCGCAATCCTTTAGTATCATTTTTTAAAAGACACATTACCATTTTACGCATAATACAATTACTTATTTAGTTTAAATAAAACCTACTTATTATGTGTGCATCAAATTAAGACGAACAGAATGTTCATATTTGCACACGTTACAGTTTTTGATATTTCTTAATTAAAGAAAAAGTGAACATTAAATCAGTCATCGGACCATTAAGTGTACTACTTCCTGACTTAAGTTATTTTTGCTTTAATATATTATATGTTTATGTGGACAACCTGTCCTACTGGTGCCTAAAGTGTTATTATCATATTCGCGCGTGAAAATGTTAAATATTTTAGTTAATTTTGAGAGTTATAATTTACTTTTGTTATCTTTATAATCGTTCCTAATTTTTTTAGTTACTTATTTTTAGTTATTTTTTATTTATATTTTCCTAGTTATTTTGATAACGATTAATCGTTTTGTATTAAACCCAAATGATATTTTTTTATTATGAGCGGGTAACACCGGATGGACTTGCGTTTGTCATAGCGAGCGAACTTCAAGTCATTCATTCACTTGTTCACAGCGGTCGCACGTGGTGATCATTCATAAAAAATCATTGGCTCTAAATATCTAGTTATTGTAGCGGCTTGGCTCTGCCCCTGGCATTGCTGAAGTCCATGGGCGACGGTAACCACTCACCATCAGGTGGGCCGTATGCTCGTCTGCCTACAAGGGCAATAAAAAAAAACCTGATTGCTTAAGTAATTTAAGTGTCTGTATAATTAAATTTTTACTTCATGTAAATAATAACCTTCATCTTTATGAAGCGGTTACAATGGTTTTTTTTTACAAAAAAATTGTGTTAATAATTTGGAGATCTTTCAGTTTGCTATTTATACACAACATTTTAAATTTACTCCTAACAAATAATATTTATTAAATTTGGAATGTCCACATGTTACTGTCGTAAATCGATTTTTTTTGGATAGCACCCAGCCACTTTTCAATTTTTAGAAGCTTCAAGAAAACTTTTTTTCTTATATTTAAAAACAACATTTTTCCAGAATTTGTAAATTAGTTCGTTTGTGAAGCAGTAATGCGTTTCGGTTGAAGGGCGGGGAAGCTGTTGTACTGTAAAAACTGAAACTTAGAATCATGTTTCAAGGTAAACATGAAATCGAGGAATAATCCTTGACACTCTTACCGCAACTTGGAATAATTAAATAGATTTAATAAATAATTTAATACATAAATTTCAAAGTTCTGCATAGACGTTAATGAAACCATTGCAATAGAGTTTTCCTGCACTTTTACATCCTTAAAATCGTCATAGACGTCTAAGATCCAGGATAATAACAGTTCTCAATATGCGCCCAGAGTAATAAATATCTATAAAGTTCTGATGAACAAATCGATCTCGATTTTAACAGGATAGCATCAGTTGAAAGATGATGGCGTCACATCTCTATATCCATACGAGGTCCAGACATTAGGGATGACCTTTAACAGCGTAATAAAATTATAATTTCCCCACGGATTTTAGTGCTCGACCTGTGAAATTATTCAAAATCTCGGCTTTAGAGAGTTTTTGAGGATCCTCGCTCAACATTCTTGTTTGCTTATTATTATTAAAATGATTTTACGTAAAGTTTCAAATGGGCTAATTATTAACTAATAAATAAATGTAACTTCCAATTTAACGATGTCTTACTATGGGAATGTAAAACTATACAATACCGTGTAGTTGATCCGAAATGTGTCACAGGAAGTTATTGGAGGTCTTTTTTGTTATTAACCACATTATTCAACTCTGAACTGGGATATTCTACTGTATTCCGATGCCCTCTTTGATCAGTACTCAGTAATGTAGTTGTAGTTCTGTCATGCTTATTTTATATTCGGATATGATATATGCTGTAAATATTATGTGTACAGCGATGTACGTACTGTTACGCGCTGGGATTCGGGATAAATAAAAATTATACCGAAGTACAAATAAAAACTGTATTCAACACTTAGAAACACTTAAAACATTCAACAAACACTTTAAAACTCTCAATTCGCTTCTTTCGCTTCGCTTTAGGTGATCCGTTCGCTGTTTCGCTTCGAGTAGTTCCGATTACTAACTGACTGACTGCGTGCCATCTCTGCAACACTTTTATAGTCGAGACGAAATCCCTAGAATCGTCGAGAATATTCCACAAAAGCCGATTACTATGTTTCCGCTATCTGACAATAGATGGCGTTGTATTTCTCGAGCCTTTTAGATGCTTCTAGATCTTTCGATATTCGTTCGACTTTTCGGCGATAGATGGCGTTACTCTTACCGGCGTAATAGTACTTACCTACATTGGAAAAGAACAAACTTTAAGCTAATTGTCGTTCGTTTTCAATGGTGGAACTGCATTTTAAAAAATCCTTGAGAAATCAAGACCTTTTGTTTTGGGCATTTTGTGTAGGAATAAAATACATTTTGTTTATTTATTTATACTTTATGCACAAAACAAAACTTATACACAGGCGGACTTTTGTTTTATGAATGCCGAGAAAACATAAGTATTCTTAGACTCACACCCGAATATTTTTCACAGATATACCTACTAACGCCGACCGTGAATCGCATTCAGACCCCAAATACGAGGTAGTCTGTCACTAACCACTGTGGATTTCGACACCTTTATCAGCATATAATAAATAGAGAGTGTAGCCCACAATCAGCAGTGAATGTCTATACAAGGACATAATGAAAAACAATGTATCTTACACAATAAATCATTACGCCCTCTGGTATATGAACAATAAGTTTTCACTCTAGCGTCTCGCGCTTCAGGCGCTTCACAAACGCGACCCACTGAGAAGATCCGCCGAGAAACACAGCGGCTCTGTGGCTTAATTCACTCGCGGAACTCTTCGTCGCAAGTGACGGGTTCGACTAGAATGATGACCGGCGTTTGAGGTACCTAAAATCACCGTTAGTGGATCGGGAGGATCCGAAATGACTGGAAAGCCCACCGTGATAAAACTTTACAGTCGTTGTTGACAGCTCATTGCTGGTTTCTGTAATAGTATCATTAACGTACAAGTACATCTATTATATGTGTACATTTAGTGACAGTTAGAACGCAAAATGGCGAGTTTCACTAGTAAGCCAATAAAACATTTTGTTCGTGGCTTTGTGTATTTATTTGCATTGCACGCATTCCAAAGTCGTTTATCTGATTGAATTGAAAAGGGGAAGGCTTTTTTGTATTGCTTATATGGTTGGAGAAGCTCACAGCCCACATGGTGTTTACTGGCGCTCATAGACATCTACAACGTAAGTGCCGCCACCCGCCTTGAGATGTGAGTTCTAAGGTCTCAGTACAATTACAACGGCTGCCCCACCCTTCAAACCGAAACACATTACTGTTTTACGGCAGAAATAGGCGGGGTGGTGGTACCTACCCGTGCGCACTTATGAGAGGTCGTACCACTAGTAATTACGCAAATTATAATTTTGCGGGTTTGATTTTTATTACACGATGTTATTCCTTCACCGTGGAAGTCAGTCGTGAATATTTGTTAAGTACATATTTCATTACAAAAATTGGTACCCGCCTGCGGGATTCGAGCACCGGTGCATCGCTAGATACGAATAGATCGGACGTCTTATCCTTTAGGGCATGACGACAAAAGGCTTTTGCCACATTACCGCTAACGTGGTTCAAGAGTGTGTATATAGACAAGAAATGTTTGTATTACGCCATTGTGATGACGAAGCGAGGTCGGCTTTCTCAATTAATGAAAAAAAAACGTATGAACTTTACACTATTGATGCATGGAACGTGAGGCAATAATATTTACGTGGACAATTACGATTAGTCAACATCGTGACGTCACTTGGAAATGTTTGTACGAAATATCAGCGCTCGCGTGTGAAAACTGTTTGGAATACGTATGGACGTTTGTTAATTTCGATCACGATTTTAAAATAAATCGTGTTTATTGCCGTAGATGGGTGAATGAGTTCAGGGTCCTCTCTTCCTTCTCTCCTAAGTTTTGTATTTCGAATAATAAAACAGTGTATTGTTTGATTGAGTTATTTTATAATAAATTCTTCTTGCGTACCAGCCTCGTTTAATTTTAACCATAGATGACCCTGCTTTTTTTGCTTAGATGGGTGGACGAGCTCACGGCCCACCTGATGTTATGTGGTTACTGGAGCCCATAGAGATCTACAAAGTAAATGCCGTCACCTACCTTGAGACATGAGTTCTAAGGTCTCAGTTTTTACAGTACAACGGCTGCCCCACTCTCCGAACCGAAAGGCATTATTGCTTCACGGCAGAAATGTACTTACCCATTTCTGGTACTTACCCATGCGGACTCACAAGATGTCCTACCACGAGTAAAAATGCTTGTGAGCAGGTTCCAGGATCCTGTTTATCTTGCAGCAATCGTACCTTCCAGAGCTCGAGGACAAGATAGATGTTAATACAATTTAAATTGACGCTTTATCTTAAGTTTTCAGGTTTTCTATCCTCAGGTATCAAATGGAATTGATTAAATGCCCCCGTTAACCACTGAAATCTAAGTCGAACTTTTGCAAAAACAGAGACTTTAATTCACAAATATGATCTATCGTGTAGCTGTCGTCTGGCTTTGGTTAAATAAGTTTATTGATCTATGTTTTTCTTCAAAGATATACGAGTAATATCCAGGCTCCGTTTGCTACACGTTTTTTCTTTTTTTTTTTATTGCTTAGATGTGTGGACGAGCTCACAGCCCACCTGGTGTTAAATGGTTACTGGAGCCCATAGAAATCTACAACGTAAATGCGCCACCCACCTTGAGATATAAGGTCTCAAGTATAGTTACAACGGCTGCCACATTCTTCAAACCGAAACGCATTACTGCTTCACGGTAGAAATAGGCAGGGCGGTAGTACCCACCCGCGCGGACTCACAAGAGGTCCTACCACCAGTAAATTAATATTAATATTTAGTAATGATAAGCAAAAGCAGAATAGTGGAATGGATTGACGCATAATATATTAAACATGAACCAATTACATTATAACACAATAACTGGTCGTATTCAATGACGTTTCCGAAGAGCCTGATATGAAATCGGAATGTAAAATACATATCGTCGTTGTCAAATCAAAAACCTGCGATGTGCACTTCTTGAGATTTTTACTTTTTGATCTTTTCGTATAGTTCACAGCCCTATCTACCGTATAAAAAAACTGTTATGTGTTTATAGCTTTAATATTTATTTATAGCTTTCATTTGATATAGTTCTTGAAAATTTACCTGCATATAAAATTTTATACGAAAAGGTAATTCAAAATAGAGTTTTTGCACATAGCAGATTTTGGTTTGACAGCGACGATATGTCAAAATATAGCTTAATACTTATCGTATACCGGGTGTATTGGAACACTTCGGGATGTGAAAGCAGTTTGTAAAGCAGGCTATCCAAAACTTGAAAAATGCGAGAAAAAAGCGCGTTTTAAAAATTTATTCGAAACAGAAAATTCATATTTTCTAATGTAACGTACCCGCGGTTATGGTCGTAGCCGCGGGACGAAGGTAGTCTAAAAAAAGTAGCCTAAGTTACTCCTTATATCATCAGTTACCAAATAGTGAAAATCCCGTCAAAATCGGTCCAGCCGTTCCAGAGATTAGCCGGAACAGACAGACAGACAGACAGACAAAAATTGTAAAAAATGTTATTTTGGTGTATGTACCGTATATATATTCATATGCATGTAGTAAAAAGCGGTTATTTCAATATTACAAACAGACACTCCACTTTTATTTATATGTATAAATTTATAAATACAGAATAAGCTACATAATAAAACCGTGTTAAAATATTAACTAACGTGAAATTTAGTCGAACGGCGGCGGGGGACGTGAAGGGTGGCTGTCTATTGTGTATTTTGCATTATGCCGAAACTAAAAGTTCTTATGTTTGTGTTTAGTAAATGAAGATTGTTTTTCGTTTACTTAAGCCTAATCGTTTATCCCTATTTCGGGTTCGGGAACGGTGGCTGTTTTCGTCGTATTTAAATATACACTAGCGGACCCGGCAGACTTCGTAGTGCCTCAATCGATAAATAAAATACCTAAAGTTTTGTATAAAATAAACTTAAAACAAACAAAAGGAATTCGTCCGATGGGGGACACATCGAAGGGAAAACAAAATTGTTATTTTTATTTAATTCCGAGTATTTTCATATTTATCTACCGTTTAAACCTTCTCTGGACTTCCACAAATAATTCAAGACCAAAATTAGCTAAATCAGTCCAGCCGTTCTCGAGTTTTAGCGAGACTAACGAGCAGCAATTAATTTTTATGTATATAGATACATACATATTTAGATAGCCCCGTTCAAATTTATGTATCCAAACCTATTGTATTAAATAAGTATACAAAGAAGGATCGTGAGATACAAATCGTCTATTTTTGTAAGATAAATTACGGTACATAAACGGGAGCAAAGGAAGGTCTAGTTAGTGAATGCAGTGAGTGCTTAATTAAGCCATCTCTGGCGCTCTTGTTGACCTAATTACGCTGGGTATTGGGTTTCCGACAACGTACCAACTAAACTGCAATTTTCGTGATGACCTGGTACATGTCGAGAATACCTGTTGGTATAATTGTGAAATTTCTTGAAAAAGGCGAGTCCCCTTCGTGTGACTGAGTTCTGATGCCAATTTTAAAGGTGAATAGATTTTTATAGGTACTCGTACGTTACTCGTGGCTAGCGAATAAAGATTTGTTTTAAATCTATATATGTAAAAATAGATGTGTGTATGTATGTCTGTTCCCTATAGACCCCGAAACGACTAGATAGATTTTTTTTCTTACCTCTGCTGATAGCCTTGCGAGGCTATTTCAGCTTCTCCTTGACATGTAGGTGAGCTCACGGGGCTCTAACCGGAGTGTTGCTAGCACTGGTCCTAGCAAGGGCAGTGTTTCGCAGAATTTACAACTCGATCGGAAACGCGACCCGCTGAGAAGATCCGGCGAGAAACTCAGTGGGCTGTGAGATAAATTCGATGAAATTTTAAGGAAACCTTTAGAATTGGCCTTGGATTAATGGGTGGTCCTATGAAGTTTGATAGCGATGGCATCAAAGTTAAATTAATGGTTTGACTTAATAAGCCCAGCTAACGTAGTGTCTGGTTTATCTTTCAAAACTCTCCAACGCTAGATGTTGGGTACTACTGAACCAATTTTGAAATTATTTACATTGATAGAAACATCAGTGAGGAGGGAAAGGAATTACAATTTGTATACATTATAAAATCTTTATTACAAGACCAATAAATGTATGACTATTCGTTTTTCAGAATCTTATGTCATTACAAAAATCAAATGCTTAAATTTGCTTGTTAACGACTACATCAACAAATAGAAGGCCAAGACTTAGCTAAATTGATGTTTTTCGTTTTAGAAACAACATAATTATGACTGTATTACTACACATGAAATCTGATGTATGAAGGAATTAATTTATATGATTTCGTTTACACTTTTTAGTAATGTATCTACTACTAGCTATAAGTATACCATTTGAAACCGTTGCTCACAATCGCAGATAATTTGAATTCATTGTATCTGCTTCGAACCATCCACCTCTAGAATAAACCCATATCTATCAGCAATCATTGATGGAAATTTATAACAAAAGGTTCCCATTATTAATTACGTGTTGGCGATCTTGAAATTCTATAGTTTGGTCTAGGTTGGATCAGATTAATAAGCCTAAAGGGTTGAGTGAGAGAGCCATAGCATTGTAGATCTTGTGGCAGCCATAAAGCATGTATCGATAAAATGGGTTGAACCTATTTAGAGGAAACTGTAAAACGAAAGAAGAATAATAACAGAATAATACCAAAAAGTTATAAATGGTGTGAAAAACGTAAAAAGGTGTGCGATAGCTGTTTTAATGATAAATTTTATCATATTCGTCTTTTCCTCCTCAATTTCTTCTCACACTAATCAGGATTGTGTCTTCGACGAAAGCGCTGCGGGAAAACTTTTCCGTTGCTATAGTTTTCGGCCCGATGGAGAAACCTAGCATTGGCATTTTAAGTCCTTCGGCCACTTTGTCTGACTAACTTCAAATCTTCTCCGAAGTCTTTTGCCGTCAACAATGCCCGTAATTATACACTTTTCCAGATGATCTGTACTTTGATGCGCAATGTGAGCGAAGTACCAGATGGAGTACCCAGTAGAGGCATAGTGTAAAGAGAGCTTGATGATTCTCGAAGCTGAGTTGTTTTATAATGGAAACATCGGACTTGGAAATTTCGGAATACAGAATATTTTTTGTTTGTAGTCCGATGCCCTTAGAGTCTAACTTTCGGAACTGCAAAAGATTATGGGTAAGACCAACGTTGGAGACAATGGAAAATTTTAGTGATTCTTGATGTTGTGGTGTATCCGTATATATATTTGAATGCTTGGCAAGCTTAGTCACAATCATCATCATGTACACACGTAGGACTGTATAATTAAGAGGCCTATTTATAGGGCCTTACCTTCAGTTAATCTTACAATGAGACACAGAATGTCAAGTCACTATGAGTAATAGTATTAATAATAACATTACAATATGTAGAATCAAAATCTGGAAAACTGTGCAAATTGAAGATTCATTTAGATAAACATTTTATTTATTAATAAAAGAAACAATACCTTAATTTACACAGTTTTATATTAGGTTTTTTTTTTCGCTTATAAAAATGAATGATAATATGGTGCATGTCAATTTAGCATATAGGCTTGCTTTTGCAAAATGATACCAAGCCGTCGTACAATAAGAATCATTTTTATGTTATTATCTCGGAATATAGCAGTTGAGAATTAAATTGCCACCCTGCAGCGTACCTGTTAGACAAGAGGGTGCATTATTGATCGCGGTCGTTGAACCCGGCCCGTGGAGCCTCACCCGGATCCTCAAAAGCGCCGACGAGTATCAAGGTTCGCGCATAATTGCCA
Source organism: Bombyx mandarina (assembly GCF_003987935.1). The sequence goes on from NW_021011538.1 coordinate 615,535, forward strand.
TGGGTTTGGCAAGCTATGGGGTTTCGGGGAAGTGGGTCGCTACGAGTTGCTCTTAAATGTGGAAATTATCGTTTTTTTTTGTAAGAATTTTATTTTAACTTTGCGTGTATGTATAGTGATAATGTACATTATATATTTGTTTGTCAGACATCCCTATGGCTTAATAATATGAGAGCTTAGGAAACGGTGCACATCGTTCTATTTAGTTTTATACGATGTTCATTGTTTTAATTCCACAGACACAGCCCACAAAGTTTCTCGCCGGATCTTGGGAGTGGGTCGCGTTACCGATCCGGTGGTCGATTCTACGAAGCACTGCTCTTGCTACCGAGCCCCGTGAGCTCACCTACACGTTAAGGCGAAATGATAAGCTAAAACAGCCTTTCAAGGTTATCAGCATATGTAGGAAAAACTAAAAAAAGTTTGTAATTTTCGCTATGACATGTCCTTCTTCAAACGAGGCTTGTGGAGAGTATTTAACAGTAGGCAGCGGCTAGGCTTTGCCCTTCGCATTGCTGACGTCCATGGGCAATCGTAACTGTTCACAGTAACCGTAAGTTACAGTACCTTTACCGTAAGGCAGGCGGCGGCGGTTTCAAGAAGAATAGGTTTCTTATAATTGAATTGTATTTTTTGACTTGTTTTTTCGTACACTGTAAATATTTTTACTTATTAAAAAAAAAAAATTTTTGGGAAAAAACAACAAAAAAACCGCTGAGTTTGTTTCGCTGGTTCTTCTCAGGACTGTGGCTTTTTTTGGAACCGGTGGTAGAGTTAACATTTTCATTTATATTTTGACATTCAACAAGTGTGTTATGCTGACATCCAGGTTGAAATAAATGATTTTGAATTTGAATTTGAATTATAGCTCTTGTAAACAGTTGAGTGTACCGCCCACCTCGTGATGAGTGGATAAGGTCGCTCATGAACCTCAGTATCGCTAAGGGCTCAGCCAAGCTGCGGCCTGCCGATAATTACAACTAGCGAGTCATGGCGGATCAGTTTTAATTATTCATTTATTTAGGAAACCTACAGTACAATATAAACATATAATATTTTTAAAAAATAGCTAAAACAATAACCAAACATGTTTCCACTATCAAAATCACATATAAGCAGAAAGCGAACAGAGAAGAGAAATTTAGAAATTTAAGTTTACACAAAAAAACCAAAAGCAACACAATACGCACATGTTATTATGTACATCAACTTACACTATAATTAATACAATAACTATTAGTGGTTAATTAATAAACGACGGTGCCAGGGATGGCTGAGCGGCAGTTCCGTGATCATTCGTATTGGGTGGAACTAAGTTTATTGCAATAAAAGTAAATAAAACTTTTGAATAATTATTATTGAAAATCTCAACATATAATTTTCACAATGACAGGGTAAACCGACAGTTTCGTTCCGACTGACTGACTGGGGTGACATTTTTCTTTCTCCTTACCTATGCTGATAGCCTTGAGAGGCTATTTCAGCTTCTCCTTGACGTGTAGGTGAGCTCAAGCCAGAGTATTGCTTACACAGGCCCTAGCAAGAGCAGTGCTTCGCAGAATCTACCACCGGATCGGAAACGCGATCCACTGAGAAGATCCGGCGAGAAACTTAGTGAAAAAAGTGAATTCTGAAGCAGTCCACAAAAATGTTTCAACACACCGAAATTTGAAGGAACAAATTAAGAAGCAATTTTCAGTACATTGATAAGATCAATATCAATTTCGATTCATTTCCAACATGTAAAGACGATTTGATTTTATATTCATAAATCGAAACTGGCGATTTAATGTAATGAGAACTACCTGGACGTGACGTCATTACCGACTAAGTATTGTGGAAACTTCTGAAGAAGATAAATAATTTATTTGGTACTCTAACGAAGAAGTCACAAATGTTATTTTCGCTGCCATACGTCATATATATAACATTTCAAAGAGCTAGTTAGCTAGAAACTCGTTTAAAATATATTTTCTAACAAGTCTCCGAGTATTCGTAATAATATGCTTATAAATACAAGAGGCGGCCATGTTGAAAGGGCATCCAACCGAATACACATTTCACCCCTCAGGTATGTGGCCAGTGTAATTTGAACCGAGTCTGCCTTTGTGTTCCGAATAATTAATGTGATAGATTTATGGAGGGGGGGATTCAGCTAGAGTGGTCCATTTCCCTTTTTTTTTTCGAGCTATGTCTAGTTGTTGATGACTATGCTGATATCTATTAATAATACTATGGTAGCACACTTCTAAATATAGTAAATTTAAAATGAAAAACGTGCATATAAAATGTAAAAAAATCAATTTTACGAAAAAACTTAGTAAAATGGAAACAAAAGCAAAGTTGATGGATGGAAAAAGGATGATTGAAAAATAAGTTTTGGAGGGATGCAAAAGTTTCCCGTACCGGGAATCGAACCCGAGCCTCCTGGGTGAAAGCCAGGTATCCTAGCCACTAGACCATACGGGACATGTATATTTAGTAATAATATTGTTATAACAAACAAAATCTTTTCTACCAAACCATGAAAATTGGCAACATTGAATTTAACCAACAAATAAATCATTTGTATATAAAGATAAACATTTCATTAAGAAAAAGGAAGTGAACAAACGAAGACCAAAATAGATTTTGTGCTTTTTTTATTTTAGTTAAATCGCGTCAATAATAAAATACGTTGCTTTTTGGTTTGAACAATATTTATTGACTGTAATAAGAACTAATGCAAAATTCCGTAGTTTTTCATAGTAGTTTATCTCTATTAGTAGCGACATCTCTGTAGAGTAGTGAAAACATCTTGCATTTTCTCAAATTTTTTCTGAAAGTGTTTCGAGAAAATTCAATAAGTAGACTGAAATACACCACATTTGGTTTGCAAACGTTTTCATAGATGGCGCTTACAGATTTTTTTTTAATTGCGACATTTAATATAAGTTGCACAAACAAACAAAATGTGTGTAAATTGTGCAGAAGATTTTATTTAATATAGCTAACTCAAAAAAAAGTATTAAATTAAGCTTTACTACATTTAACCGAAACAGAATATTTTTTTTTTATTTTGTTAAGAATTGTAAAACTAATGATTAGTTCTTTATATTGATCATAGGTGTCACTGCTCATGTTTTTCAGTCGAAGACGGGTTTTGGCAAAATGATGAGATGTTAAGATTTAGAAAAAAAGATGTGTGGTGTCGTGGGACACCGGATAGGAACGAAGTTCCTTATTATAAAAATATTAATTTTAAGTTCTATTCGAGGTATAAAGAAAATAATTATTCGGGTATACATTTTTTATTATGATTTTTTTTCTCCTACCTACGCTGAAAGTTCGGTTTTCCTTCCGCTCTACAGGGAAGAAAGTCTAACTTTTCCTCCCGCTGTACAGGGAAGAAAGTGTAAATTTTCTCCCTGGGTACAAGTGCGCATGCGCGTTAGTGTCTACGTCTGCTCTCACGCAGCTAAAATTCTGCGCCATTGTTGTGCTCGGGTAATTTGCAATATTGTGTTTAGTGTAAAAGTGAAATAAACAAAAGGCAATAAAATTTAATAGTGAAGTATTAAATGAAGATGAGTTCATCAGACAGTTCTTATTCAATTAGTAGTAGTTTATTTAAAAATTAAAAAACAGTTAAATTGATTTTTTTATGGGGACGGGGGGGCTCCGCCCCCCCTACCCCCAGCCAGGGCTTGGCCCCTGGACCCCGGCTCGGTATTCCATGACCTTTCGGCCTGGTAGGAGAAAAAATAGTATGTGCACCGCGGGAGAAAAGTTGGACATTTCCTCCAGCAGTTTTACACGCGGGAGGAAATGTCCAACTTTTGGCCCTTGGTGCACAATGTACTAATATTGAAAAAAAAAAACAAGAAATTCCAAAACAAAATAATATATAATTTACACTAAAAAAAAACGACGATATCGGTTGGCGTGATATTGAGTTATTTATCTATTTGTCGCGCACGTACTTAATGCAAATTTAAAGCTTAGGTATATGGTATTCTCATGGATACCATTATCAGAACTGGACTAAATTGAAATGAGACCACACGGAAAGCGTTAGCTTTCTAATAAAAAAAAAATCATCAAAATCGATTCACCTAGTCAAAAGTTATGAGGTAACAAACATAAAATCTTACGTTACGGACGTTTTTTTCCGGTTAGGGTACCCCTCCGCATCGTCCCATAAGGAACTTCGTTCCAAAAAACAGGTAAATTGGAGATGTGCCCTGTACGAAGGGAATTTCGAAAACCAGCAAGAAGATGGAGGAAATAATAGTTAGAAATTATGTTAAATTCAATCTCATCTTATTCATAATATTCGTTATTTATTGTAGTTCGTTTCATAATTCCAGAGATCTTAATCCTTCAGGGGTCATAATAGTATGAGCGACGGTAACCATTCACTATCAGGTGGGCCATACACAGAATTGGTTAAAATACGTATCTTAGTATTCTAACGATCCAAATCTATTCAGTTTTATTTAATAGGGGACGTAATTGACCTCGAAGCTCAATGGAGAATAACGTGAGGACAATCCACCAACAAAAATCATTGCAAGCAAATTTAAATATTATTTTATTTAATAGCTTCACGTTTTATAGCCACGATCGGCAACACGGGACTGGGATACCCTTAGACACAGGCCACCGAGGTCTTCTAGGCTGTGATTCCGATCCGGTGGTAGATTCTGCGAACCACTGCTCTTGCTAGGGCTAGCGCTCTTGCTAATAACAAATTCTCTCAGGTTGAGCCCTTGAGCTCACCTACGCCGGGCCTAGTTAGAATAGCCTCCTAGGCTACCAGCGAATATGTAGGGAAAAATCTGGGATAGTAAAAAAAAACAGCAATAAAATTTCAATCACGGTTTCTTAAATACAATTGCATCATAGCACATAATCATTTAGAATATTTCATTGCCGCAGTACATTGAACGATTTCAAAATTCGGAGTCAAACAAAGAAAATTTTTAATTTAAGTTGTTCACTCACTTAAAGTAATGTAAAATAGTATGTTAATAAATTTGAATGTCAAAATTGTTTGAGAATCGCCACGTCGCATTAGTGACTAACACAATTATATCAATTTATCAAGCTATATTCGTTTTGGGTTACACTCCGTAAAGTAATTTTCGACTAAGATATTAGTGTAATTATCACTACATACTCGTAGTACAAAACAAAGTCGCTTTCTCTGTCCCTATATCGTTATGTATGCTTAAATCTTTAAAACTACGCAATGGATTTTGATGCGGTTTTTTTTAATAGATAGAGTGATTGAAGAGGAAGGTTTGTATGTATAATAACATCCATTAAATAGTGGAGAAATCAATAATACATTACGGTTTCCGAAGCGAAGCCAGAGCGGGTCGCTAGTTTGATATATTTTATGCGAGTCGCCCAGATATGTAGTAAACTAAAAGTTTTTGGCGATTAAATGAAAAACAGATCGTAAATATGAATATCTCTTTATTTGTAACATTAAAGTCTAAACAGAAGGTATTTTATCACTTATAGTTTAAATAACAAATCTGCATCACTCAAGTATCGAACAATAAGACGTAAACTACGAACAGGTATATTATTTTAATGACAATAGAAACTCCAAAAATGTAAGCTTATTAAATCTTTCTACATTAATTTACGAAAAGAACTATTAAAACAAGATTGGAATTGGCTGGTCGATAAAAGGATTTTGAATATAAAAAACAATTTTTTTAGAGACTAGAAACTTTGACTAGAGAGGATTGGAAGTATTCAAAATAATTTAATTTAATTTCCCGATGTTTGTGTTAGTAATGTAATTTTAGTTTTGTTACACAATATGTGTATAGTTTTAACTTATTATTATCATTATTGAATTATTATCTGCGTATTTGACAAAAAAATATTGATTTTATAATTTCAGATCCTGTAATGAATTTGATTCAAATAAAGATATTGAAAATATAAATGTGAATTAAACTTGACCACAGACTTAGGTATATAAATAGAATATATTTAAGTGTATTTATTTCTATAAAACTTTTAGATACATAACAATATGCTTCAAGCGCGAATATTTTTTAGTTTTTTTTTTTAATTATAATTTCATATGGATGATTTGCTAATAGCATTGGTCTGTGGGACCGATCAGTATCACTTGAATGGATATTATTAACGAATTGTTTAATACTGTTAATAAAAATGTGTTTATATCATTGAATTTATAATTGTGAGGTTCTTGTGTTTATTGGGCGTTTCGTCGCCTCCTTCCGGGGCCGCCGGCGAAGTTAGCAGCCGCCAATCCCATGAGGTGCTTGGCTTGAAGAGCTCCAGAATAACCGCGGCCAAGACCAAGATCGAAAGCTCGTTTCTCGCTGGAAGTTTAAAGTTCAATTGAATTAATCGTTTTTAAATAGTTAGATTACTTAAATAAAACAAATAAATGCCTAAAATAAAGTGAATTTCGGTAAAGCGGAATGAAATGGCTAAAGAAATTCAGACCGCATGAAATTCGAGCAAAGATATCGACGTAAAAGAAAATTTATTTGTATTTGCATATTCAAGTGATGATCACGACCACTCTGCCAAGAATGCATACGACTGAGAAGAATAATGAGAAGAGTGCATATTCTTTACAGTTTTTTTTATATCTCATATTCAAATACTTATAACCGAACCGAACGTAACCGAATTCGGACGAACAAACATTTACAGTTTTTTATTTATGTAGATATGAGACAAGTTTTGAACGATTCTTAATCAAAGACTGTTTAGGGAGAATTGAACCGTAACAGTAATAAAATATAAATGAAAGCATAGTTCACCATTCAGTTAAATATGAAATCTTGAAGTTTCAGTACGTTTTATACTTCGTTAATGAGCAATATGATTTGAAAGCAGTTTGCGGAGGCTCTTCAAACTAAGCTCTGAATACCGCGTGTCAATGAAATTTTATAATTATATTATGTACATTGTTTGCTTTACAGAAAACATCAGCTGAAAAGTATTTTTTCTCTTACAATATTTTAAAGTGAAAATTTTATTACATCATCTCAAACTTTTTCGTCTGTGTGTTGCATGTCGCGTGACGGTCGGCCGCGGAGTAGGGATAAAGTGAAAGGTGCTCCTCAGAGCAGCCAAGGCCAATATGGCGGCGCCTATAGTTCGCAGCGGCTGACCGTGGTCTAATAGACTATTACTCATTTGTGCCAGTGCTCCACGCCATTTTGTTTTTGTTTTTGTCAGTGTTCAATGTAAATGTTGTTTGTCAGAATTAAATGTCTATAATGTGAAAAAAAGTTTCACTTTTACCGAGGTTTCATAAAACCACACAATTCTTTTTTTATTTGTGTTTTAATGTCAGGTGCGGATTTCTCAACTGGTTCATCAACATTTACAATAATTTCAGAAATGCACAAAAATTTTTTAGAACTTTTGTTACTAATACAGCTCTGACATAGCACATGTAAAACCTAACGCGGGAACAGCATTAAGGGTTTTCATGAAGCAAATGAAAGCATTCCGGGGGCTTTATGCGAATGTTTTGGTTGAAAGCGACAAATTCTTCTGTTGATTGCAATTTTCGGAGCTACGTACGTCCTTGCGATAAATTTTAAACCAAACTATAATAATAATAATGCATCAATCAGAATAAAATAAAATTTAAAATTGTTCACCAATCAGTTTGGGAGTTTCCTCTTTATTAATCGATGTGAATATATTAAGATTTGATGTTTAGTAAAATTCAATTTTAACATAAAAAACAGTAAATTCTTCATTCAAATTTAATCGTAGACTATTACTGAAAGGTTTTGAAGTGTATAATTGCTTTTTCCCGCGTAGTATCACTAGTGAAATGTCTATCTGATATTTTTCTATTGCACTAGTTACATTTACTTAAATATTAATTAGATCTACCAAAATTGAGCAAATATGGCAGTGATTTGAATATTGGCTAAATACACTTGAACTTTGCGTATAAAAATCATAGGTCACTTATTAGAAGCAAACAAAAAAAAAACAAACAAATTTGAAATGCAAGACGCACCTAGTAATGTCATTCTTGTAGCTGAAAAGAGAAATTAAGTTAAAGAAAAGATAGTTATCGTTATAATGTTTAAAATAGACGAAAATATTGTAAGATTCAAATGTAATTAGATACATGAATATTATAAGAACAAAATTACATACATACACAATAATATCAAATGTATTTATCTATACATATAAATAAAATTGGAGTGTCTGTTTGTAATATTGAAATAACCGCTTTTTACTACATGCATATGAATATATCTATACGGTACATACACCTAAATTTTTATTTTTTTATTTTTGTCTGTCTGACTTTTTGTTCCCGCTAATCTCTGGAACGGCTGGACTGATTTTGACAAGACTCACTGATAGATATCTGATGATATAAGGAGTAACTTAGGCCACTTTTTTTAGACTAGCTTCGACCCGCGGCGTCATCACCCGCGGTACGACAATAGCCATGGATAATATCGCGGGACTCAGCTAGTGTTTTTATAAATTTAGTCGTTCTATACAGTGAAAAGAATAGAGGAAAGTTGAACAGAAAAAAGTATTGAGCGACAATTACATATAAGATGTTAAATCAATTGATAAAGGGACTAAAATGTTACTCACTTCTGCATTTTGCGTTCCATCTGAATGAGGTTTCCAAGGCGGCCCAGCATATCAATGATCTCGTCAGGATCGTATTGGCCATCATCACGGTAGTAGTCGTTGATACTGAAAAGGAAATATCTCATTTGTTTAATGACATCAACATCTACTAAAGTTCTTGATGGACGAACATTTTTGGCGTTTCTTAACGTTTTCGATAGCGTAAAAGTTAACCCAATTTTGTATGCAGTTGGAATAGCGCCCCTAGCGGCAAACGAACTCAAACGATCCCATTCCATACAAATATGAGTTAACTTTTACGCTATCGAGAACGTTAAAAAATTCGCACTAAGCACACTGATGTTGATTGGGAATTGTAACGCAAGACGCTTCGCGCCTATATCTCCTAGGGGAGCCAACGTCATCCTCTGGCGCAGATGCCCCGCCGGAGAAGGTTCTGGTAGTCTCCGATGCGGCCTCTGCTGCGGAGGAGATGCCGCCCCCAAAAGGAAGACCCGCCCGGAGGAGGGGCGCGCCGTCACCGGCGCAGTCATCGGCGTCGATGTCTGTCGCCTCACTGGACGGGCGAACGACAGAGGAGGAAGAAGGCGGCCTTCNAAAGAGAATGGATGAGAGAACGAAAAGAAAGAGGGAGAAAGAGAAAGGTATTATACACTACTCGCTTGTGTATGCGACTGTCGCGCCTGCGCACGTCTCATTTAACGGTTTTATTCCACGCACTTTTTTCCACGGATTTTTTCCACGGATTTTTTCTTACGGTTTTACTATCACATTTTTTTCAGTTCGGTCGCGCAGCCTAAATCCCTATCCCCTCCAAGCCTGCCGTAAGGAACTTCGTTCCAAAATTTTAATATAAGTTGTTTACTCAATTAAATTAATGTAAAATAGTATGTTAATAAATTTGAATGTCAAAATTGTTTGAGAATCGCCACGTCGCACTAGTGACTAACACAATTATATCAAGCTATATTCGTTTTAGGTTACACTCCGTATTTAAAGTAATTTTCGACTAAGATATTAGTGTAATTATTTGATATAGGTATTTTATACGAGCCGCCCAGATATGTACTAAACTAAAAGTGTGTCGATAAAATGAAAAACATATCGTAAATATGAATATCTCTTTATTTGTAACATTAAAGTCTAAACAGAAGGTATTTTGACACTTATAGTTTAAATAACAAATCTGCATCACTCAAGTATCGAACAATAAGACGTAAACTACGAACAGGAAACAGGTATATTATTTAATGACAATAGAAACTCCAAAAATGTAAGCTTATTAAATCTTTCTACATTAATTTACGAAAAGAACTATTACAACAAGATTGGAATTGACTGGTCGATAAAAGGATTTTGAATATGAAAAACAATTTTTTTAGAGACTAGAAACTTTGACTAGAGAGGATTGGAAGTATTCAAAATAATTTAATTTAATTTCCCGATATTTGTGTTAGTAATGTAATTTTAGTTTTGCTACACAATACGTGTATAGTTTGAACTTATTATTATCATTATTGAATTATCATTTGCGTATTTGACAAAAAAAATATTGATTTTATAATTTCAGATCCTGTAATGAATTTGATTCAAATAAAGATATTGAAAATATAAATGTGAATTAAACTTGGCCACAGACTTAGGTATATAAATAGAATATATTTATGTGTATTTATTTCTATAAAACTTTTAGATACATAACAATATGCTTCAAGCGCGAATATTTTTTAGTTTTTTTTTATATTATAATTTCACATGGATGATTTGCTAATAGCATTGGTCTGTGGGACCGATCAGTATCACTTGAATGCATATTATTAACGAATTGTTTAATACTGTTAATAAAAATGTGTTTATATTTTTGAATTTATAATTGTGAGGTTCTTGTGTTTATTGGGCGTTTCGTCGCCTCCTTCCGGGGCCGCCGGCGAAGTTAGCAGCCGCCAATCCCATGAGGTGCTTGGCTTGAAGAGCTCCAGAATAACCGCGGCCAAGACCAAGATCGAAAGCTCGTTTCTCGCTGGAAGTTTAAAGTTCAATTGAGTTAATCGTTTTTAAATAGTCAGATTACTTAAACAAAACAAATGAATGCCTGAAATAAAGTGAATTTCGGTAAAGCGGAATGAAATGGTTAAAGAAATTCAGACCGCATGAAATTCGAGCAAAGATATCGACGTTAAAGAAAATTTATTTGTATTTGCATATTCAAGTGATGAATGATCACGACCACTCTGCCAAGAATGCATACGACTGAGAAGAATAATGAGAAGAGTGCATATTCTTTACAGTTTTTTTTTATATCTCATATTCAAATACTTATAACCGAACCGAACGTAACCGAATTCGGACGAACAAACATTTACAGTTTTTTATTTATGTAGATATGAGACAAGTTTTGAACGATTATTAATCAAAGACTGTTTACGGAGAATTGAACCGTAACAGTAATAAAATACGAGTCTAATTTAAATGAAAGCATAGTTCAACATTCAGTTAAATATAAAATCTTGTAGTTTCCGTACGTTTTATACTTTGTTAATGAGCAATATGATTTGAAAGCAGTTTGCGGACGCTCCTCAAACTAAGCTCTGAACTTAAAGTGAAACTTTTATTACATCATCTCAAACTTTTTCGTCTGTGTGTTGCATGTCGCGTGACGGTCGGCCGGGGAGTGGGGATAAAGTGAAAGGCGCTCCTCAGAGCAAAGCCAATATGGCGGCGCCTATAGTTCGCAGCAGCTGACCGTGTAGTGTATAGACTATTTAATTTTATTACTCATTTGTGCCAGTGCTCCACGCCATTTTGTTTTTGTTTTTGTCAGTGTTCAATGTAAATGTTGTTTGTCAGAGCTAAATGTCTATAATGTGAAAAAAAGTTTCACTTTTACCGTGGTTTCATAAAACCACACAATTCTTTTTTTATTTGTGTTTTAATGTCAGGTGCGGATTTCTCAACTGGTTCATCAACATTTACAATAATTTCAGAAATGCACAATATTTTTTAGAGCTTTTGTTACTAATACAGCTCTGACATAGCACATGTAAAACCTAACGCGGGAACAGCATTAAGGGTTTTCATGAAGCAAATGAAAGCATTCCGGGGGCTTTATGCGAATGTTTTTGTTGAAAGCGACAAATTCTTCTGTTGATTGCAATTTTCGGAGCTACGTACGTCCTTGCGATAAATTTTAAACCAAACTATAATAATAATAATAATGCATAAATTAGAATAAAATAAAATTTAAACCAATTGTTCACCAATCAGTTTGGGAGTTTCCTCTTTATTAATCAATGTGAATATATTAAGATTTGATGTCTAGTAAAATTCAATTTTAACAAACAAAAACAGTAAATTCTTCATTCAAATTTAATCGTAGACTATTACTGAAAGGTTTTGAAGTGTATAATTGCTTTTTCCCGCGTAGTATTACTTTAGTGAAATGTCTATTTGATATCTTTCTATTGCACTAGTTACATTTACCTAAGTATTAATTATATCTACCAAAATTGAGCAAATATGGCAGTGATTTAAATATTGGCTAAATACACTTGAACTTCGCGTATGAAAATCATAGGTCACTTATTAGAAGCAAACAAAAAAGAACAAACAAATTTGAAATGCAAGACGCACCTAGTAATGTCATTCTTGTAGCTGAAAAGAGAAATTAAGTTAAAGAAAAGATAGTTATCGTTATAATGTTTAAAATAGACGAAAATAATGTAAGATTCAAATGTAATTAGATACATGAATATTATAAGAACAAAATTACATACATACATAATAATATCAAATGTATTTATCTATACATATAAATAAAATTGGAGTGTCTGTTTGTAATATTGAAATAACCGCTTTTTACTACATGCATATGAATATATCTATACGGTACATACACCTAAATTTTTATTTTTTTATTTTTGTCTGTCTGACTTTTTGTTCCCGCTAATCTCTGGAACTGGACTGATTTTGACAAGACTCACTGATAGATATCTCATGATATAAGGAGTAACTTAGGCCACTTTTTTTAGATTAGCTTCGACCCGCGGCGTCATCACCCGCGGTACGACAATAGCCATGGATAATATCGCGGGACTCAGCTAGTGTTTTTATAAATTTAGTCGTTCTATACAGTGAAAAGAATAGAGGAAAGTTGAACAGAAAAAAGTATTGAGCGACAATTACATATAAGATGTTAAATCAATTGATAAAGGGACTAAAATGTTACTAACTTCTGCATTTTGCGTTCCATCTGAATGAGGTTTCCAAGGCGGCCCAGCATATCAATGATCTCGTCAGGATCGTATTGGCCATCATCACGGTAGTAGTCGTTGATACTGAAAAGGAAAAGTCTCATTTAAACTCAATTGAGTAGGTTTTTTGCCGTCAGCATCTTCTAAAGTTGTTGATGGACGAACATTATTGGCGTTTCTTAACGTTCTCGATAGCGTAAAAGTTAACCCAATTTTGTATGCAGTTGGAATAGCGCCCCTAGCGGCAAACGTTCGCAAACGATCCCATTCCATACAAATATAAGCTAACTTTTACGCTATCGAGAACGTTAAAAAATTCGCACTAAGCACACTGGTGATGATTGGGAATTGTAACGCAAGACGCTTCGCGCCAATATCTCCCAACATCACTCACATACATAAACATTTGGTACTCGAAATCGGCGGCGTGCGAGTTCGTTAATTCGCACGATGAAAATTAATCGTTCACTTATGTTTTTTTTTTTTTTTTTTCCTACCTAGTCTGGTAGCCTTGAGAGGCTATTCCAGCGTAACCTTAACTAGTAGGTGAACTCGCGGGACTCAAGCCTGACGACGTTGCTAACACGAACCCTAGCAAGAGCCGTGCTTCGCAGAATCTACCACCGGATCGGAAACGCGACCCACTGAGAAGATCCGGCGAGAAACTCAGTGGGCTTCACTTATGAATGAATATCTTTCGAATAGCATTCGGATAATTAATATTAGTTGAATTTTGGACAAGAGATTTTTGGGTAACGCTTTTATAAAACGCGAAAGCGGAAGCCTATAGATATCAGATAATTATATCGCATGTAACCACAAATCGGCTTTCGCTTTTATCGGAATGTTCAATGTATGTTTACTGTGTGGTTTGAAATCCAATTGTTTGATATCATTACTGTTTCGTGACATTTAAGCCAGCTACTTTTTTTTTTTTTTATTGCTTACATGGGTGGATGAGCTCACAGCCCACCTGGTGTTAAGTGGTTAATGAAGGCCATAGACATCTACAACGTAAATGCGTTATCCACTTTAAGATATAAGTTCTGAGGTCTCAGTATAGTTACTACGGTTGCCCCACCCTACTTGATACGATAATACAATATCGATTTAATTTTTAAATTAGAACATCAGTGAGTGATTAAATGATGCAAAAATAATTAAAATATGTTTTTTTTATGATTGAAGGATTACTGGTGGCCCGGAGACCTTTCCAGTTTCACCAGGACAGGTCGGCGAGCAAAGGCTCAGGCAAGAAGGGGTGGGATTTGCTAACAGCTGCCCGAGCGCCTCCGAAGGAGACCTAACAGCTCAAGAGCAGCTGCTTCGCGAATGAATCTACTACCGGATCGGAATCGCGACCCGCTGAGAAGATCCGGCGAGAAACTCAGCGAGCTGATTCATGGGTTAGGTTCCACGGCAAACTCTTTGTCGAGTTCGACGAGTACGACTACAGAGGTCCCTAAGCCTGCTCCTAGTGTTAGAGCTGAAGGCGTCTAATGCAAAGGTTATTGGATCTGATGGATCCGTAAGGACGTGTCTAGGGCGTCGACGGTGAGTAGTCAGCGGCGGCAACGATAAGGCGATTATCATGACGCATAGCCTTATCAAAGTACCGTTCCGACGCTGACTTCATGTATTTCTGGATTGATTCGAGGTCCAGGTCGTCGTATAGTAATATGTTTTGCTGTTAGATGCCGCGCTTTTAATTTTCATTTCATTATGGTGCTTTAAATACTTTCCAGTTTCCGTGGTCATGGACGATTTAGGAGTTCTTAAGGCGTTATTAAAGACATTTTTATATTGGTCTAACTGCCGTCTATTATTATTATTATTTTTTTCCAATAAATCAAAATAAAATATTATGTGTTCATAACCTTTTCTAAACACAAACACAATCTCTGCAACTGCAAATCTACCGCTAAATATATTAGCGGTAGATTGACTTTACCTAACATCGCTAATGTCCTTAAGCGACTTTAACCATTTATCATCGGGTGGCCCATGTGCCCCCTTTATCAGTAAAGATTTTAAAAAAAAAACATTTTTTTTTGTCAGAAGGAAATCGCCGGACTTCCGCTCTCCACTGGGGATGGAGGGCGGGGCATGTCAGAGTCGAACTGACTAAAACCTCCTGTCGCTCAACAACCAACGTCCAAGCCTCGCATGAGACAGAACTCATGAAGAGGCAAAGGGGGGAAAGTGAAGCGTTTAATGCGGAGCACATCTCTCCCATCACCCTCCCCCTCGGAAAAAAGAAAGTCGGTAAGTTTGTGAGAGTATCTATTTTTTTTTTTTTTTGAATTTTTTGGAATTAGCTTCTCGATTATTTTTTAATAGTTTTTGACAATAGAACCATGATAATGTTAAAACTTATAATTTCAATTAATTATACTCGAATTTCGACTACTGCAGGATATATTAAATTTGTTGAAAATCAAAGTGTTTTTATATTGAAATATAAGAACAACAATAACGATACGAAAAAATTTGGAACTCAGATTCAAGAGTCGAATTTTTTTTTTATTGCCCTTGTAGACAGACGATCATACGGCCCATCTGATGGTGAGTTGTTACCGTCGCCCATGGACTTCAGCCTTGCCAGGGGAAGAGGCAAGCCACTGCCTACCGCTAAACACTCTCTACAAGACTCGTTTGAAGAGTCATAGAGCTTGGGAAACACTGTGAAGGGGAGCTCATTCCATAGCCGGATGGATGGATATATGCCTACCGAAAATATTGTTGTTGAATGTTGTTATTATAGGTAATTATTAACAACATTCAACTCTTGAATCTGACATTCGACTAATTGTTGTTAATCATTTATTTTATTAATTGTAATTTATAAAATGAACTTTATTTAAATACCACTACCTGGGGTATCCGAACGAGGGCACGACGAGAAGGAAAGCGAGGAGCACGCAGCTCGCCAACACGCAGGTGAACTTTACCATTCTGAAACAATAGAATATTATCCATAAAACATTTTCTATAGAGCCTATTTTTCTTTAATTCATCATTTTAGGTACTTAAACATTAAATTCGATAGGAAATCTGTTGTCCATCGTTCGTTTAGTAAGCGTCTGATTTATTTGTGAGGTATAAATAGCACGCAGATTGCTAATCGCTGGCTAACTGTTCACATAAGTGTAGAGAAGATTTTCAACGATGTTTGTTGTTGCGAAAGAGATTAGCTACTCGCTAGGTGCAGACGTAATGTTATGAGCATTATAAATAACACTTTGGCCGGGAATTCGATCAGATCAGTTTCAGATTACTTCAATACGAAGAAGACAGCTGATCAATTTTCCTAAAGACATTGAAAAGCATAGGTGCACAGAAAATGTAATATTCCTTGTGATATTAAGTGGTAACTTACCCTTAGTCTCAAACCGTGAGTGCCTCCACTTACCTTGAGACATGAGACAAGATCTCGAATGCATTGCATTGTACAAATAACGACTCAGACCGTGCATTGCATAAGTAATGAGACAGACCGGAATTGCTAGATGATATTCGCGAATTCAGCAATTATCACCACGTTGGCAATAAACCCCTTACTACCAAACTGCAAGACTTAACCAAGTTACTAAAATACCGTGTTTTCTATCTATTTTATTCAATATAAATTTAGAATATTCTTGTCTTTGAGACCAAATTCAATCGCTTCGATCGGTTTACGTACTGAATCGTAATTACTTGTGCCAGTCACACACTCGCCAATATCCCAGCGTCAAAACTATCAGAATTGCAATCGGTTATAGCTCTTTGCTAGTTTTACGCCGTTTCTAGCTTATCGAAGTCACCCTAACTATGGATTTAATTTCAAAAGATTCAACAAAAAAATATATCAAAAATTTAAGCCGAGTTAGCCGAAAGAAATTGTTTGATTTTCAGAAAATAAAAAAGGTAATAAAGAAAGCCGTATTTTTCAAATAGGTGCTTGTTGTAATGGACATTTGTAAAAAAATTGTCATTAACACTTTAAAATTTGTTTGGTAGATTTATTGTAAAAAATTGTCATTAAAATTTTAAAGTTTGTCTGGAACTGCATAACTAATGTCTTCCAAAGCCTGACTTGAGTTTAAATGCGCTTCTGCAACGACGATTAATGACTGTAAGCGCCGAAGAGCTTTCTCAAAATCAATATAAATTGCAGCTATTCGTATCATTTTGTACGCTAAAGCGTTGCCATTTGGTACTAGTAGAACTAAATGGTTGAAACGTAAAATTTGGATTCTCTTTTAGATTTTGTTTTTGTTTCTAAAACAGGTTGTCAGTTTAAATAATTAAGCATTTTTACTTAACAATTTCTGTCACCGTCTATATTTTTTAAAAATAATTGCGAAATATTCTTTTTTATACCTACAAATTGTTTAGCTTCCTTCATTTTCATCTTCGATCATACGATAATCATACGATGCATAATACGATTTAAGAGAAGTAATGCCTAGTTGTTGCTTAATAGTTGAAGAAGGTCTTCTGCGCGTCTAAGAAAAAAAAAAATGAAATGTACTCCGAAAGCTACTTGCACTGAAGAATAAAAAACAAATATTAAAATCAGGAACTACTAAAACTTATTGTGTAATTTCAAAGACCTGGTTTGATTCCATTATTTTAACTCCTGGACAAATGGATCCCGAAGTGGCCTATTAACCAATATTAAGTTTGTAATATAACTGTTTAATTCTAGAAGTATGTAACGCATTCGAATGTACATATACAATATTATGTAAAGAATAAATTTGCCGGAAATATCTATATATTTATATATAATGAAATGGTCATTAGTCTATTAATAACTTACAATAATACCTATTTTTAGTAAAGTATATTTGATTGTGTATTTAGTTACTTTACAATTTTTATTTTTACTTTTACGTTATTTTCGCTATCATACCGAAAAATAATACGTAAATTGACCATTAATATTGCTTTTTACAGCAGATTGTGCAATTTTCTACATTCCAATATCACTATGAAAATATGAAGCTTGTTCAGAATGATATTCGTAAGCCACAATCCATTCAACTTTGCGTTCGATTATCGTTTGAAACACGGGCTTTTCTATTGTAAAAATTAGCGCTTCAAATCCCATGGAATGTTCAAGAGATTCAAAATTATCTTGGTATAAACACCGTGGTCGCGGTGGTCTAACGTCCGTGGCGTACTTTCCAAGAGAGACCATAAAACATTATCAAATCAGCTAAAATAGACATTGTTTACGCTCACGTGGATTGAACTTTATGATCCCATGCAGAGTTTTTCTGAACGGTTTCTTGATTACAGAACATGGTATTATTAAGAAATTCAACCACATTCCCATATATGTATTATGAATTATTACACCATGAACCTACTATTGAGCATACTGAGCATTACAATCGGTCTTGATACCTTTGAGATTATTCACGCAATGGGCGAAAAGTCACGTCCTATTTTATTAAATATTGGGTTTTTGAACTTTAGGTTTGAATCTGTGGCGTACTAAATCTATAACTCATATCTCAGTTACTTATGTAGAAATATAAAATAAAAGTTTAACTATTTTTAAGGATAGCAGTGATCTATAATCGAAACTACATAGCTAGGAAATATTTTAAAATACGATTTTAAAGAGAAATGCACAAATTTTCTACTTAAACGGATCACTCGATTTTAATTTCAATGTAACGAACAATAAATTAAGAAGATACCCAATTAAAACTTGTAAATTTATAACTCGTGAAAGTTGTGTAGGTACTTGTAATGTTTGTTTTTTGGAAACAATTCGTGAGCAACCCTTAGACAATACGAACTTTAATCGAAGAATTTTACGGTTTCCATTCGTGGTGTTTGTGTTTTTGAATTAGTTAAAGTACGTTTTACAAGTGGCGCTATGAAATTTGATTGAAATTTCTTGAACTACTTCTATTGAATGTGCATACAGAACATTGTTTTGTAAACGAATTATGTTGTTGTTGTTGAACTCCGAAGTCTTGGAGAACGATGGTTTTTGTTATTGGAGCAAAGATTACTGGTGGCGTTTAGAACTTTTCAGTTTCATTAGGATGGCTGGGCGTGGCTGGGAGTGGGATTAGCTAACAGCTGCCCGAGCGCCTCCAACGAAGATCTAACAACTCAATAGCATTGCGTTGCGAATGAATCTAGATTAAATAATGTCTCTTATATTGCTATATCTCTAGTTTCTATAGTTGCTGTTATAACCTATGTTTTCTTTTTCTCCTTATATTTTTCTCAATAAAATGACATGTTCTTCTTCACAAGAGGCTTGTAGAGAGTACTTAACGGTAGGCAGCGGCTTGGCTCTGCCCTTGTCATTGCTGACGGCCTCACCTGACGGTGAGTGTTTACCGTATACTGCCGTATGCTCATCCGCCTACACAGGCAATATTTTTTTTCTTCTCAAATTAAATCATCGCACGGTGAAAACGAACTCAACGCTGTACCGCAAATTGGCTACATTAAATCGGGATCTATAAACTTAGCTCAGTTTAGTAACGTAACCGTACAGCAAAACAATAATCTCATTACGTTTATCAGAAGCGGTGAGCTGTAGCGTTGACAGGGCTCACCCCACAAAATAATTAAACAAAAACAACGGATTCATGTTGCTATAGTACCCCGTACTTGACCTATAAGGTTAGAGCTATCCATTCATTTCTGTATGAAACCGTTCTCGTAGTAAATGGGTTTGGCAGAATCAAAACAAACTTTTACTGAGAATTCGATAGTATAATTCATATGTTATTATTTTAATTGAATTAATTAGGTAGTTAAATTGACACGATTAATAATTGTAATCCAGTTAATCGTTGTAAAATATTATAGCAATAGCAAGATTAGCAAGATTATTTGAGAAGTAAATTACCCATGACCCTAAAGATGCATTAGATGGATTAGTAACTCAAAAACTAAGATGGAAGCATCGAACGTACTAAAATACCTAATAATATGCATAGCCACACAAAATGAATGATTATTCCGCTAAGCCGTAGTTAATTAAAGCACTCTCTTTGAAGTGAGGCTTGAAAATATTTTTTTGCGGAAAGTGGCTTGGCTGACCTCTAGAGTTTGCTTATATATTTATGAGCGATATGATCACTTACAATCATGTAGATAATACACCTTTAAAGATTAATACTCTATTTAACTCTTAATAATACAGGTGTTTTTGTTGTGTCTTAGCGTGGTTTTATCTATACTGATATTATAAAGAGGAAAGATTTGTTTGTTTGTTTGTTTCGAATAGGCTCCGAAACTACTGGACCGATTTGAAAAATTCTTTTTCCATTAGAAGCCGACACTGTCCCTGATGAACATAGGCTACTTTTAAAAATTTTTGTTTTGTTTCATGTGTGTTTTAATGTTTCCGAAGCGAAGCGAGGGCGGGTCGCTATCTGATAATATATTACGATTCTTAATTAAATTATTTTACATAAATATTGCACTAAAACCTAGGTGCGGCACAATATTAGGATTACAATCTAGTTAAATAAGGCTAATAAGGAATTTTAATTTAACGTAAAATACTATTTAAAACAATGTTTCTAAGATTAAGGCCACTGACCTTATTCTCACTGACCGATCATGTGTTCTTTTGTTAACTAATTTTAAAACATTCGACTGACTTATCAGTCCAAGTTTAGGATTGACGTTTTAAGAGCTACGTCTATAATATCGGTTGCGGTAGCCCAATTCGAAATACGGGCTATATAATATATAAAATCATGATACACTTTATTATTTATAGTACTGTGATTATAACATTTAATGAGTTTTGAGTCGGCGCTGCTGCAAGAGCCATGGATCCAAGCGTAATTAAATGTGAAGATTGTGGTCATTGCCCATTATATAATAATGTGTGTAACTTATGTACCCGTGAAAGCTTAAAATTTATTCTTATAATAATATTTTACAGTAATTACATAAGTTAAAAAAAGAGTAAATTGAGAATTTTGTCTTATGATGTATAGATGATATGCTTATGATGCATAGCTTTGTGAATATTTATGAAAACTTCAATGATTATACTGAATTGTCAATAACTCATATCATTGAAATACGCATATTATTATTTAGTTATTGTTTTTCTCAAAAAAACTCATCGCTTATTTCGTTTGGCAACACCGAAAATGTCATCTGTTCACGCTATCTGGATGAAGTTGAAGTGTGCATGGAAAATATCTGCGATCTATCTCCAAGCTACACGTCCGATCAATGAGGATATCTATCAGCCTTGATTATTACAGAGATAAAACTGAATGTAATACATAAATTATTTGTGTTTATAAGTGTGATTGATTACTTTGTGTTAGTGGTGATTACATTCGTTTTTCATAGTTTAATAATTATGTTTGCATGTTTTATGATTCATAACGCATTTCAGAACTCACGGAAATCATTGAAGGCAATCAACCATACGGCCAGCCAGACCCTAAGTAACGACTGATTCTTAACATATCGCTATTGATAAGAATACATTTAAGCCGCAGTCTCAACCAAAACTCATAAGAAAATCCAGTTTTTCGAAGATGCGTATTTGCGGCCTCGACCGCATTTAATTTCTCATTATATGATACCTAATGGATGTTTTTTTTCCACCTATGCTGATATGCTGATAGCCTTAAGAGGTTATATCAGCTTTAAACTAGCTCAAACCAGAGGTGTTGCTAACACTGGTCCTAACAAGTGCAGTGCTTTGCAGAATCTACTACCGGATCGGAAACGCGACCCACTGAGAAGATCCCGCGAAAAACTCAGGGGGCTGTGTCTGTGGGTTAATTTATTCGCCGAGTCCTTCGTCGCAAGTGACGGGATCGGCGAGGATGGTGACCGGTGCTTGAGGTACCTAAAAGCATTATTAATTGATCGGGAAGATCCAAGTGACGTGTTTAGGACGATGTCGAATGCTTACCATTCGGTCCACAGGATCGGGTATGTTATTTCCAGCGGCCACGATGAGAGGGTTTTCCTGCCACCTTCTCAAAGTGGCGCATTGATGCCGACTGTATATACTCACTGATTAAATTAAGCTCCAGGTCATCATGGAATAGTTGTCATCTTTAGCTTGTTTTTATAACGCGGTTGAGTTAGTGAGAGTACGAATGAGATTCAAGTTGAACGGTATCCCGCGAGTCGTGGCGCGTATCGGATTAAGAAGGCAATGTCCTACCAATAACCAAGAACCCCAAAGTCTTAACAATGACATCCTACTTATTTTCTTATCCAATCAAATAAAATGTACAGGAAAACTGGCCTTATCTGATTCGATAACAAGCTCCAAATATATATTTCGTTTATTCATGTTTTCTAGCTATTTGCATAACGATTTTCGACATTATAATGTTAGAAAATGTAATGAGGCAGTCAATGCCTCAAGCGGTTCGGGACTTGGTAAAGTGTTGATCTCACATTTGATTTAGCAATATTGTACCACTAAAATAATACCAGTCAATAAAAATATTTGGAATAGTTGGTCAGAACATTTTAATAGGGTTAAGTGATAAATATTTATAATTGTATTATATTTTTAATCGAGTTACAGAAAAATAAGTACACCGCTTAAGGATATCGATAGACTATTCTTAGTACAATTCTTAACTGTCTTAAAAAATGGGGGAGGCTTTCAATTCGATTATATTTTTTATGTTTTGGTTCAGAACTTTTTTTCTAAGTGATTTTGATGATTAATTTTAGTCGATTTGATTCTTTTTTTCAATCTTGCTTCTGGTACGCTTAGTTCCATATTTTTTCAAAATCTACTTAGTACAAGGGGGAGGCTCTCAATTCGGTTATATTTTTTATGTTTTGGTTCAGAACTTTTTTCTAGGTGATTTTGATGATTCATTTTAGTCGATTTGATTCTTTTTTTCAATCTTGCTTCTGGTACGTATGGTTCGATTTTTTTTTCAAAATCTGAGCTCTCTTTGAGTTATCGATAATAATGGACATTCCATTGGTTTAGACTACACTAATGTTGATGTAATTTTATTTTGAGTTAAAATCGTTTCTCCTTTTCTAAGCATCATACCTAGTTCTTTCATGAGCATATCTAGCAAAACTGAAGCTTTCAATTAATTAAATCGATTATCAAAAGGCACGCGTGAACGCGATTATAGATCGGAGTACTTGAGCGAGCGATCAAATCCTTTTATCGGAACTATATGCGATAAAGCTACAGTTCAGAACAAGGACGTACTTGAACATTATTTTTGTATACATATACGCGATAAAATAAATTAAAAACAAAAATGTATGTCGAAATATTTTTTTTAAATATTTTTATCGCTTAGGTGGGTCGACGAACTCACAGCCCACCTGGTGTTAAGTGGTTACTGGAGCCCATAGACATCTGCAACGTAAATGCGCCACCCACCTTGAGATATAAGTTCTAAGATCTCAGTATAGTTACAACGGCTGCCCCACCCTTCAAACCGAAACGCATTACTGCTACACGGCAGAAATAGGCAGGGTGGTGGTACCTACCGGCGCGGGTTCACAAGAGGTCCTACCACCAGTAAAACCTTACAAATATCTTACAAATAGCCAATAATGTCTCATATGTTATATAACAGCATCGATTCATTATTGTATGACAACACACTCGTACCTACATCCCTACTATTCGTAAAGTTATTTTCGCAATTAGAATTTTCCCTTGTGCCAAGGATACAATTGACCTCGAATATACCCAGCCTTGCCATAAATACTGAGACAAAGGAAAAAAAATCTATTGCAAATAACATTTATTACTTTTACAGTGTGTTAGTTTAATACATAAATATAAAACAATTTAAAGTATAAAAAGCTTATTCGAAGTGGTCTCCATTGGCTGCAATACAGTCCTTTAAACGTTGAGGCCAGTTATCAATTCCAAATTCAAATGTAATATTTTGTTTATTTTTAATTGTAACAGTATTTATGGCCAGACTAAGTATATCACGAAGATAAATCTAACCCAAATCTCACGATGCAAGTTACGAACCACGACGTGTTTCGAACGATCATCTTTTCACTAATAAAATTCACTCTGTTGTCGAGTATTGAATGCGGCATTCCTGAAAATTGTTTTTATTTTATTAATACTGTTTTTATCTATATTTTGATACGTGAAGCAAACAATTTGTGCCCCTTTTTATGAAAATTTCGCGAACGGAATAGTATGAATTTTCCCAAACTTGTAGAGAATATAGAGAGGGAGTGCAGAAAGTTAATATTTTTTTATTAATTATGCCTAATAAATACATTAAATCAATAAAAGAAACATGACACACAACTACCATGTATTTGACTAAGAACACACACGCATATAATAATATACTCTTCGTTTATTGTCAAACTTTTGTTTTATTGTTTAAAGTCTGTGATCAAATTGAGAATAGATTAATATTGTTCGTCTTTAATATTATTTGTTTTGTCTATAATGTAGTCTTGGCGAAATCTGTCATTATAGGAAGTAAAATAATAAATAGTTTTGACCATAGAGCCTTAATAATGTTCAAACTTTTAATCTTAATTATACCGGTGAACCACTAGTTATTTATAATTCCCACATTATAATATAGTGTAATTAGTAAAAGTATACCGATATAAGAAACTCGAAGTAGGTAATAGTCCGTTTAAAATAGAACAAACAATACGTATCTACACATCTGATAATTCTGTGATAAAACGTATAGATAGAACTCGTTAGCTGTGGAGTGTGAAACGCTTGTGGACTCATTGAATCAAAACGTAGTAGACGCAAAATTTAATCCGATTCGAAATATGACTATAAAACTATCTAATCATAGGTATTTTTGCGAGCATAGATAACGTGACCATATTTTTTTTGTCAAAGCAGGATATCTGCGAAATTATTGAATAAAAAAAAGTATTTCGTGTTTTACAAGTATTTTTTTCTAGAAGATAGAATAACACAAAAGAATCAAAGCACTAAACACAAAATAGTTAGTAATCTGTAATAGTCTGTACCTCTTTTGTTAAATTAGCCCATTTAAACACTTCTAGCTCTATGTTGACTTGAAAATTAAATTTATCGTTTGGTCTGTTTGCAAAAGCGGAACTACGTCGCCCTCACTGGGGACAGTGGAAGAGAACGCCCGAAAGCGGGAATGTCCCGCCCAAATCGAGACGTATGGTCACATTAAGCATAGATGAAGATTTCGAATTTCTAACACTAGAATCTTATTACCTTTCTTAAAACCGAGAATTACCACAATTGTGCTGAGCTAAAATAATTTGTGTTACCTTAAGAACAGAATTTGGAAACCAACTGAAGCGGTTTCTATTCTTGCTTTGTACAGTACGGTACAATGACGTATTTTAATAGATATTGTTAAATAACAAACTTCGTGGCTGAGCTTTTGAATTTTGAGCAACTTAGTATCGCATACGCGTATTATAATTGTTTTATTTTGCACTTTTAATCACACCTATTTTTGCAGCTTCTACCCAAAGGAGTTTAATATATTTTTATGTTTTGGGTGGCTTGTCCATTGTTTTAATTGTCCACATTTTCACAGACTCAAGTGTAAATGTTATAATCGTAAATGCGTTTCATAAATTACATTTTATTATATTGAGTACATTTTGTAAACAATGTGTAAGAACGCAGGCATAAGCCAAATCAATAGCCTTTCATCCCTTGATATATATTTTGTTAATAATTTAAATATCCATATTTGTATTTAATCCTAAGTATTTATTAATTTAAGAATGTCACAAACTATTTCGTTGCACGTAAAATAATCCATAACAGTACATTTAATGTAATTAAAATTGCCTTTACAGATAAATTTTTGTTATTGCGTAATGCCGCATACTACGTTTTTGTTTAGAACAGCATAATCTTTGTGTCGCAAGTTGGTTGCTGCAGAGCACCTGTTTGTTCTTGCACTACCGCGTTACCGCCATTTGCATACCTAACAAGCTCTGTTCTAGTATTATGAAACAAGGAATTTAGTTTAGCGGTGTCGCTTGAGTTTTGATTGTGTATGACATTAATTTCGATGTTCTGTTGACATGAAAGTTCATATCGGGAGAATTTAAACTTTAAATTGGTCGTTTCCGAAGCGACATCGTATCCGTGTATATGTTCTGAAATATGTCGAAGAGAATCCTCTTAATCTTGTCCTCGTTTGATTCGGTCGGGTCGGCAAAAAAATATATTTACGTTATATTATATACATTTATGTTTTATTATATACATTTATGTTTTATTATATCTGTATATTAATACGTGAAGCAAAAACTTTGTATCCCTTTTTACGAAAATTGCGCGGACGGAGGAGTATAAAATTTTCCACACTTATAGAGAATATAGAGAAGAAGTGCACAATGCTAATATTTTTTTTAAATAATGCATAAAAGATACATTAAATCAATAAAGAAAACATTACACACACTACATACCATATATTTGACGCACACACGCATACATACTATTTATTGTCAAGCTTTTGTTCTTGACGTCTGTTGTCAAATTGAGATTAAATATTGTTTGTCTTTGTTAATATTTTTTATAGTGTAGTCTTGGTGAAATTTGTGATTATAGAAGTATAAAATACAATCATAATGTACAAACTTACAATTCCAATTAATTATAGTCGAATTTCGACTACTACGGGACCTCTAGTACAGATTATTGTTTAACATTCACACATTAAATGAGCTCCCCATATTTCGGCGCTATTATTGATCGGCATGATCACAGGGAGAATGAAGACCGTGGGTAGAATGTTGGGAGTAAATCTGTCTACCCTCAATCTAGTGTCTCATTTCTGGTTATAATCATAGATGCTCGATGCCTCGCCCCGACATTATACACGCTTATATTTATGTGTTTTTTTTAAGGCTTAGATGGGTGGACAAGCTCACAGCCCACCTGGTGTTAAGTGGTTACTGGAGCCCATAGACATCTACAACGTAAATGTGCAACCCACATTGAGATATAAGTTCTAAGGTCTCAGTATAGTTACAACGGCTACCTCACCCTTTAAACCGAAACGCATTACTGCTTCACGGCAGAAATAGGCAGGGCGGTGGTGCCTCGTGCGGACTCACAAGAGGTCCTACCACCAGTATGTATGTATGTGGGTATGTATGTATACGTATATGTATATACGATATGTATGTATGTACCCCTCGATTCAATTATAGTCTAGTATTTTTTTACGTTCGATTAATCTAAGCCGGTTTCGATGTGATAAAGATAGCTCTGTTTTCGATTAACAATATGAAACTCGTCGCCAACTCGAATTGATTTCACTCGTCGAGCGTTTTTTACTAATTAATCATGGTCCGTTCTTTTCGAGAAGCAAACTTGGCACAATATAGATCGACTTTATTTGTTTCGGAGCTTACTGAAAGCAGTTAGCCCGTCTTAATTTAAAATTTAACGCAATTTTATTTGGTTTGCTTTAATATCTATATATATAAAAATGAATTGCTGTTCGTTAGTCTCGCTAAAATTCGAAAACGGCTGGACCGATTTGGTCAATTTTGGCCTTGAATTATTCGTGGAAGTCCAGAGAAGGTTTAAAAGGTGAAAAAATATGAAAATGCTCGGAATTATATAAAAACAAAAAATTTTGTTTTTCCTTTGATGTGTCCTCCGTCGGACGGATTCCTTTTGTTTGTTTTAAGTTTATTTTATACAAAAGTTTAGGTATTTTATTAACGATTAAGCCACTACGAAATCTGCCGGGTCAGCTAGTATTTATTATATTTCTATTTCTGCCGTGAAGCAGTAATGCGTTTCGGTTTGTAAGGTGGGGTAACCGTTGTACTGTAAAAACGGAGACCTTAAAATTCATATCTTAACGTAGCTGCCAACTTTTACGTTGTAGATGTCTATGGGCTCCGGTAACCACTTTCCCCTAAGTTGACTATGAGCTTGTCCACTCATTTAAGCAATAAAAATATAACCATTCCTATGAAACGTTTTAGTAAACTCATCCAATGGTCAAAGTTTGTCCATAATCACTAACACTGCAAGGCTTCTTTTGGATTATCATACTCGATCCTGTGGACCGAATGGAAAACAATCGACGTCGCCCTAAGCACGTCATTACGGATCCGCCCGATCCATTAACGGTGCTTTTAGGTACCACAAGCACCGGTCACCATCCTTGTCGAACCCGTCGCTTGCGACGAAGGGCTCGACGAGTGAATAAACCCTATAGACACAGCCTACCGAGCTTCTCGCCGGATCTTCTCAGTGGGTCGCGTTACCGATCCGGTGGTAGATTCTGCGAAGCACTGCTCTTGTTAGGGCCAGTGCTAGTAACATTCCCGGTTTGAGCCCCGTGAGCTCACCTACTAGCTCGGTGAATCTAGAATAACCCCTTAAGGGTACTAGAATAAATAGGAAAAAAAAAATTGGATTATTTTTTCAGTGTTTTTCATATAATTTTTTTGTACAGATGAAATAGTCTATTTCCAAATTGAAAAACCTAGACCAATTAACAAAAAATTGTGGAAGAAACATAGTTTTGTATCCTCTGTTTATGGTATAATATATTTTTTATACAATACCTATAAAACTGTCAGTTTCCCAGTGGATTTTAACTGGCTTTGTGTGCACAAACACGTGGAAATAATCCTCTCTCTTTACGAAGCGACAAGCTGAAATTCCTACAAAGTGCCTTTCAGTTTTATTTATTTAAACCGCGTTTTTCTTAAAACCGCTTTTAGTAATTTTGTTTTGTCACTTTATAAGAACTTTATAAAAAAATTATTTTTATTTTGTGTGTATTCACGCACAAAATAACTTAATTCTAACTTAATTCTTTCAAATCGTTAGTGTTAATTATTATATGTATATGTTGAGGGAATATATTGTTAGACATAATTATATAATACATCCAGTCGCTTATATGATTCGTACCAACATTGTACTATGTCATTATTTAAAACCCGTTTGACAGTATAATCGTTCTAGTGGACCACCTATTGTTAAATTGTAGTCTCATGCACTTCCGGTACACATAATGAAGCAAAAAATCCTAGCTTCTAGTATTATTGAAGTGAAAACTTTTTCAGTGCCGTTGTGATTTGATACGGAACTGATACTTGAAAAACAACACTAAGGGAATCATAAACATGTGCGATATTTAGCAGAATATTTAGCCTGCGAGATAATTAAACTACTTTTGATTTCATTCGTGTCGCATGTATATTGCTCAGTATTTTTTCTACCTTTATTCCTTCTTCTACTTGTTATCGATATCCCACATTATATGGGGCCGTCGCATGTACTCTGATAATGCCATATAGGGATTTAGCATGAGTTTTATGACTGGCCTCCTGTCTAGCGTCAACCCTCCCTGGGACATATCTCCAGTAGGATATCCGTTGCAACGTGCCTTAGAGAAGCAATTTCTCAGACACATACTTTTTTTTTTTATTGCTTATGTGGATGGACGAGCTCACAGTCCACCTGGTGTTAAGTGGTTTCTGGAGCCAATAGACATCCACAACGTAAATGCGCCACCCACTTTGAGATGTAAGTTCTAAGGTCTCAGTATAGTTACAACGGCGGCCCCACCCTTTAAACCAAAGCGCATTTCTGCTTCACGGCAGAAATAGGCAGGGCGGTGGTACCCATCCGCGCGGACTCACAAGAGGTCCTACCACCAGTAATTACGCAAATTATAATTTTACGGGTTTCATTTTTATTACACGATGTTATTCCTTCACCGTGGAAGTCAATCGTGAACATTTGTTGAGTACGTATTTCATTAGAAAAATTGGTACCCGCCTAAGATTCGAACATCGGTGCATCGCTCAACGCGAATGCATCGGACGTCTTATCCGTTAGGCCACGACGACTCCAAAATACACAGAAACAAGCACTTTTTGTATCTATGTTCAAAATATACCTTTATATACTTGGTTAATACTTGTAGTGGGTGTTATATAATTTAATTTGTTTTACTAGGATTACATGAGGATAAACAATATAAAATCTGCGTGTTCGATTAGATAGTACAAATCCTATATCTAGATAAAAAGATTATCAAAATTACGTTATCGCATTGATAAGCTCCAGGGTTGAATGCACTCGGAAACTAATCGATGATTAAGAGTTTCATTCACGAGATAATGGTATCGATGTTGCATTAGAATTAGTACATTTTGTTTGTACACTGCGAGGTAGATAGTATAGCTATACTTTTAAAATCGCTAATATGCAACTGCAGTGCTCCGGAAAAGGATTTTCATGTAGTTCTGGACTCCAGTTTTATTGACGGTAGAGCGTACTGTGAGCTCGTGCAGTTATGCGTTTCAGTTTGAATAAACAGCTCTACAATATGATTGAGATTTCGGACTCAGGTTTGAAGGGCGGGGCAGCCGTTGTAGCTATAATTGAGACCTTAGAACTTATATCTCAAGATGGGTGGCGCATTTACGTTGTGGATGTCTATGGGCTCCAGTACATAACCACTTAACACCAGGTGGGCTGTGAGCTCGTCTACACATCTAAGCAATAAAAAAATAAAATACTCTTAAGAACGTTTCGTCATTATGCGATGGACGGCCTGTAGCGATATTTTTATTGAAAAGGATAAATGAAGAATGAATAATGAAATAAATGAAAATAGAATAATGAATGAAATAAAGAAAGAATGAGAATTTTTGCCATAATTGTATTAGTTTATTTAAAAACTCTACTTGCGTACTACGTATATTCTTTACTCGTGTTTCATTGTTCTCTTTGGACTGATTTCATCTATCTCATAGAAAGAAGTAAAATCAAGAATCATATTTCATTCGTTATTTACATTAATTTCATATCATAATAATCTTCATTGAATTGGAAATAGTAGTAAAAATATTGGAACAATCTAGTAAGATAAATTGTGAAGCGAATTGAAAGTAATTTGATTACTTTTTTTTATTGTTTTTAACCAATAACCATAAGTATGCTTAGAAAATTAAGGTTGACTTTTAGACGGTAATTTTAAGTACTTTTTATAACTGATGTTGACGTTGAAGCTAAATTTAAAATATATATGTAAATTTCTTGTTAAAAATAGAATATGGCAACCCAAAACGGGTATAAAAAATATATTTTTCTGAGTGGTTAATGTCCGTGAAATTTGCGTTAACATGAATATGATCCTCTGGGGGAATCCAATAAAACTCAATTTTTATTTCATGGTAACACGGCTACGATTTTCCGAACACGTTTGTTTTTGGTTTTGGAAGTTGGCAGCCCTCGAGGGTTTTGTTAAATATTGTAACAGTGCGTTCTGATTATTGAACTTCGGTTAGACCATCACGTTTTCGTTTCGGGTCATAACTTTCAATGGATTTTATGAGTTTGCCGGGTTTTGTTGTGGATCTGTTTCTGCCAGTCGTGTTGGAAGTTAAAGGAGCAAATAAGTTCAAATTCCAATCTAAAGTATTATCGCACTGATCAAAACACGAAGCTGAATTATCCGCTATTGTTTGACAACTATTAATTTGTCTTTAACAGAATTTTTTTTTTTTTAAAGATTGATATAAAATATATTAAATTAACTAATAAAATACGGAAAGTATAGAATATTGAGTTATAACATTCTAATTTAAATTGCACCTACGTATTACTAAAACTGAGTGAAACGGTGGCTGTACTAACTAGTGTGTTTCAGATATTTCTGATCACATATATTTGTCTCCACTCGTAAGGAGAAACATTTATTCATGGCCGATCACAATGACAGGCTATTAAACTAATATATACAAATAATTTGATATCGATCTACACATTCATCGCTACATGTGGCGCTAGGAGTGGCTACAAATATCACTTAACGCGTAAATAGTGCCTACTCAAGCGATCTTTTAAATCCGAGTGAAGGCGAACACCAGAATTGAAGTAATAACTAATCAGGTTAAAAAAGCTGATTTCTTAACTCAAAGAAAAACTATAGAAAATAGAAATGATATATTTTATTTTTAACTTAAACGTGCAGACGATATTAAACATGTAACTGAACTATAGATGCTAATGCATCAATACTTTTTGGCTGAAATAGGCGAGGTTATGGGACCTACTTATTAAATACACGCGCTGACGTAGAAGACGTTACAAGCTTCGAAATTCATAAAAATAAAAACAAATTATTGCATTGCGTTTAGTGTTTTTTTCTTTAGTGAAAATTAAAGTCGTTATTGTTCGTTTCAGTATAGTTTTTGCTCATTAATTAAGTGACATTGTCTATATTAAAATTGTGACCTTTATTCTCTTATTTTTCTTAAGAAAAGTGTGATTCTTTCATGTCGTTTTAGTGACCGGTGCATTGTGTTCGCAGACAATGTTCTTACACATCATTGTATTAGACGGGCTGTCAAGCTTTCATTATCGGCTGATACAGTTATTATCACTATAGAATTTCAATATGCTCTTAGGAGATGTATGGAAATGGTAGTGCAAGGTAGAGGGGGAAGAGGTCGACTGAAGAAGACGTGGATGGAGTGTGTGAATGATGATACGAGAGAGAGAGAGAGGAGTCAGCGTTGACATGACGGCTGATAGAAGAGAATGGAAGAGAAAAATTAGCTATGCCGACCCCACCTAGTGGGATAAGGTGGAGAAGAAGTGATCTTAGTTTGGTACACGAATTTTGTCTTTACAAAAAACCCTAAATAATTAAATAACGGAAAATGAGACTAAAACCTAAGATAAAGTACTAAAATTGATTTTAATTTTGTTTAATTAATTCATCTAATTTTACAAATTCCCTGTTCACAGTTTGACTAGATTTGATAGTCTTTAGTACCTTTAGTAATCTAACTTTAGAACTTATGTCTCAAAGTGGGTTGCGACATATTGTTTATGTGTATGGGCTCCGGTAACCACTTAACAGCAGGTTTTTTTTTTATTGCTTAGATGAGTGGACGAGCTCACAGCCCACCTGGTGTTAAGTGGTTACTGGAGCCCATAGACATCTACAACGTAAATGCGCCACCCACCTTGAGATATAAGTTCTAAGGTCTCAATTATAGTTACAACGGCTGCCCCACCCTTCAAACCGAAACGCATTACTGCTTCACGGCAGAAATAGGCAGGGTGGTGGTACCTACCCGTGAGGACTCACAAGAGGTCCTACCAGTAATTACGCAAATTATAATTTTGCGGGTTTCATTTTTATTACACGATGTTATTCCTTCACCGTGGAAATCAATCCTAAACATTTGTTGAGTACGTATTTCATTAGAAAAATTGGTACCCGCCTGCGGGATTCGAACACCGGTGCATCGCTCAACACGAATGCACCGGACGTCTTATCCGTTAGGCCACGACGACTTCACAGTGTGCTGGTGAGATCGTCTAAAGAACAAACTTCTTTCACTCGCGCTCCTGGATTTTTTTTCTGAGTATGATAGCTGTTATATTTAAATGTTTTCATCATTATATCGAGCGGTTATATCGAGCGAGCGGCTATTTGGTTTAAGTGACATTTCGCTTAATACGTAACAGTTATCTTCGTAATTAAAGCTACGTATTATTTGGTATTAGCATCAACAGTTCGGTGTTTTTAATTGAAATTCAATAAAGATTACTCCATTCAAATAGCTGAAGAAGTTGTTTTGTTATTTTTTCCCGAATTTAAATGGCTCTCCGGTAAAGTTGCAAAAATTTCGCTTAAACCAAAAATCCTTTCACCGATATATATTTTCACCGCTATGTTACAGAATTCCTTTTTGAATGGTGTGACAGTCTTAATGCAATTGAGGCTTCTATTTCGCCTCATGATCTTTGTGGGCGTTTACGTCAAGATGCCAAAAAGGCCTCAACGCCACTTAACTTCAGTTATTAGAGATCATATTTTCACTAAATTTTTTTTTTTTTTTTTTTACTACTTCTCAAACTTCGCGTTTTACATACAAACCATTGCTTACAAATACAATACAAGCTACACTAGTGGATTACCGAATAACAAGCTGTCGCTATATGATCGATGGAATTTCAGTCCGTACCCAGATTTTGTGTCAGCGCGTACATATTCAAATGTACTTATCGTATTTACTGTTTTCCTATTAGGCATTACTTACTTAAAACATAGTAAAAAAAAGAAAAGAAATAATAATTGTATATGTAAAAAAAAATATATTTGTCTGAATAAAGGCTTTATTATTATTATTATTATTAGGCATTATTTGATCTTCACTCAGTGCGTTTGTTAATAAAATAAGAACAAACGAGCTAGCTATACTACTATACTATATATATTTTAACTACTTTTTAAGAATTATATAAAATCTAAAATTTCATCTCATTTTTTCAAATTTGTCTATTGATAAAGCTTGTTGTATAACAAGAAATACTTAATGTCAAACACTTATGATCGGGATTTTTTATGCCTATCTTTTTGTTAATGAATAAATTATAATAAAACCAACTAAATTGATGACAACACTGAATAATGTTTTGCGTTTAATTTATAATCCTATTTCACGGCGGGTAGTTGTATTGTAATTTTAAAACGACCCCGTCATTTGTATTCGGCGGGTGCAGCTTTCATCGCTGTCCTAGACAGATCGACGCGGGGACCGGAACGCTAATTGCTTTAAGAGCTTAACACAAAGCAAAATTCGCTTGGAATTTATGAGGCCCTTTAAGATTTTGTATAACATTTTCGGTAATTAATTTCGAGGAAAATGACTCGAATTTAATTATAGTTTTTGTTGTGAGTTAATTATGTTTAATGTCAGTTTATGTGTTAGTTTTGATTCGGATTTCGTTTTTATTTTCAACGGTTATTTTACATCAGTTTTGAAGGTAAATTAAATATCTAAAAGGCATCTGGAGAAATATCGATTTGTTTCGTTGTTCCGTAATGTAGTATTGTTTTCTTTCGTCTTCTGCAATACATTAAATATATAAAAGAATAAACTACTTTTACGGCTTAATCTCACGTTTACTATTGTCAGTAGATTCTTTCCGACGTTGCGAATACTTCACAGTTTTCGTCATCATCACGGTCGGCCGAAATTCACTTTTGAAGAAAGTAAAAAAACTCACAACGCTGGAGAAAATCACAGTCTAAGGCCGTTCGTTGCGTGTGCAATGTAACGAAATGCAATTATTTTACTTGATGAAGTACAAAGTCTATTTAAAATAATAAAAACGAAAAGACACCTTAATAGAATGTAATTTCGTTTCATTAAAGTTTGGGATGTTTCATGTAAAATGTCGAGTGTTTTAAATGTCTGCGTAAATTGTCAACGGACCGCTGGCTCTTCCTTAATTACGAGAAAGAAATAAGAAACGAGTTTCGTTGCCTACCTATAATCACGTACTGTAGTACAAATTTCGTACATAAGAATTGCTAAAAATATTATTAATATTACTAATAGTAGGTATATTAAATAAATTTACTTTTTGTAATTATAGGTTAGGTTATTGTACTCCTTTAGAACAAACTTAACTTATAACATCATTTTAGTATGTTCTAATGAGAAATAGCAAAGAATACAGTCCATAAATTAGTCGTGTCACTAGACAACTCAGTTCGGGTTTGGCTGAGATTAGCTATTCGAGATATGAACATACATCTATATGTGATTTCTATAAGCGATCTTGCCCCGTATCGTAAGTAGATGGCATTTTGACGTATATCTTTCTCGAACAGCCAAAAATAGTCTCACATATCGAAATAATGCCACCGAAACATATTTCAAAATAATATTCATTAAGTGTACAAGTTTGAATTGGCGTGTCGAATAATTCTCGCAACACAAATGACTAACACACTTAACAATCGCGTTTAAAATCATTTAAATTTTGTTTTCTTAATATTATTATATTTACAAAGTTTTAGTCTAATCATATTTAAATTTTAGTCGGATCGATTTAGATGTCATTTGAGTTGAAAGGTAATTGCATTTCAAAAACGTCACATATCCAAAGTTCAACGAACCGAAAAACAATCCTATGGTCCTATCAAAAGAAACTATCTAACGTTCTCCAAAAAAAAAGGGTAATCGACCGCTATCGTGTAGTTGTATAGAAATATTTTATTTCCCACGAAGGGCCAGATAAAACTATACTTAGAATAGCCATCCTGAGTGTGATGAGTCGGATTTTTGAGCCCTTTATCTTTGGGCCGAATCAAGTCACTGACATCTTTATTGTTTAGTTGATAGTTTTTTTTTATTGTACATAAAATAATACACACATTTCACACACACACAAGACGTGAAAAGCAGTTAGCGTTCGATAAAATAGAAATACCGTTAAACAACTACAGAAAGTTTTTAGAGAAAAAAAATATTAAAAATATTTGAACTGCTTACAAATAGTTCTGAAGAAATTTCCTTTTGTATGCGATCGCTATGAAACCAATGAAATTGCCTCAATCGTTAAAGTCGTACTGAAATCTCTGTGCTGAACAACATGGTCTTTTAAGTTAACGGAGACCTTTGAAGAGTTTTAAATGCTGGCTCCGTGAATTTCTTACAACGACGTTAAGTTTTCGCATGTATAAGGTGAACTAACTCATTGTCTAATATCAAGGCCGCAATGTGTAATACAGGGTGTAAAGACAGCGGCCCGCGACGCATTTTTTCATCAGAAAATAGTTTTGGATATAAATAGTTTGGACAATAGAATTATTTGTCAAAACATGTAATCAATGTTTGGTATAATTTTTCTTTAGTCTTGTAACATTCCATTCCCATGATGTCATTTAAAAGTGTTGTACTATTATTCGGGGAAAACCCGGAAAGTATTTTGTTTTTGAAAAATATTTTTTTTCTGCGGCCCTCCAGCTTAGTAAATTTGATTAGCCCGCAAAGGTATAGTCTAACGGCTAACCCAAGCTTCGAACCAGGACGCATGGTAGTGTCACGATACCTACCTACAACACGCCACCAGTCAAATGAAAAGACTAAAAAATTAGTCATTCTTTTTTCAATTTTCAAAGGATTAATGAATTAATAATTTTTTTTTTAAATCTTCAATTCCTAGAATAATTTACGTTGCAGCAAACTACTGTCGAAAGATAAAATAACATTATGTAGCTTAGATATGCAAATTGACAGATAACAATTTTAATTTGGGATAACTGAAATATAAGTTGGCGCAACCCAGGATAATATATCCGTCTCTATTTTAATTTGTACAATTGGACCGTAATTACGAACTTTTAAATTGCTCTACCAAGTTAAGATAGTGTATTTTAATTTTGAAATAATTGAGTTTTTAAGCGTTTTAAACAACTATATTATTTTTGTGCGAATGTTAACGTAAGGTCACTAATAAGAGTAGTGTTACTCATTTTTGTACAAACGTACTCAAATTGTATAATACTTCCAAGGTTTTTGACAATTAGACAGCTTATGATAAAATATTTAAAAAAAGTAAAGAAACAAAATGGCAGAACAACATTAGTATAGCTGAAATTAAAATTTTCTAATAAAAACAAATTCTTTTTTATTAGAATAGAGCCGATTAACTACTCTAAATGTTAGATTTGTTTAATTAACAAACAAAAAAATAGGTAGAAACATTTTTTTTCTCTTTTTTTTTAAGAACAAAAGCAAGTGCCAAAACAAAAGTGAATATTACACTTTTAGCCTCTCTAGAATAGGGATTTCAGCACACCGAAGATAAGAAAGATATCGTCATCATAGTCATAAACTAGGATTTACTTCAACAAAAATAGCTCCCATACGGACTCATCTGTAGTTTCACTGTTTTACCCCAAGAGGGTATTGACCTTTATAATGTTAGGTTAATTATTTAATGTGGTGCTAATCGCATAAATTTTTGTAATATAGATACCTGGGATTTTGAGCCCGGTTGATTACGTCCTGCCTTAAATGCAAAATAAACCTGGAAACAGATCGCAGTGTTACCACGTCCAAGTGTAAATCTAAACCATTCAATCTCAAAAAAATATATTTAAAAAATCATGTAAATCCCTCCAGCTGTTTTAAAGGTGTTCAGTGACAAACATAAGTACAGAAGAATTGAAATATGTATTATATTTTTCAAGATGAGACGTAGAGAGAAATGTTTCAACGTTCAAGTTAAAATCGTGTATCTTCTTTCTTACAATTCTAATGTAATACTTAAATTAAATTAAAAGAATTATATGATTATCACAAAATTTTCTCAATAATTAAATATAACTGTTTTCCATATGTAAATGTCGTAACTATTGCATTAACGCATATCATCAAGATTGTTGATTTATACAAACTCATTATGTATGGCTCTTCCGGATTGTGCACTTAATCCCCCATTCAAAGTCTCAAAACCGACTTATGCTAATAAATGAACTTCAACCTCATTAAGTAATGCTTCTATTATGTAGATAACTTAAACTTAACAATTCAAGTATTTTGTTTGTAACAAAGCGAGTGTTTGTGAGCATAGTGAAAGGAATAGTTTACGTAACAACCATACTTGCGGCGAAGGATATTTCAGGATCCCTCCCCGCCGACCCTGCCATTACACATTTCTATACGAATTCTAATTGGCATTAATTAAATTTTGATCCTTGGACTACACACATATTTTGGTATTTCGTGTGTAATGTGTGTGACCAGTGTTCATTCCTGAAATACGGAATTTCCAATACTCACTCTTGTTTATACGAACAATCATCACAAACAATTGAAAGACTAAATTCATGATCATCAGTTAGAAAATTTCATCAGTACTGTTCAAGAAAAAAGAGTAGTCAAAATAGGTTTTTTTTTTAAATCGTGTCTTCTTTATTTCGTTTTTGAGAGAAACGACTTCAGAAAGATCTTCTACTGTATTTTTTTGTGAATTCATAAATATTTCGACAAGTTTGGGAATTCTGAAGTCTGGAAAATAACTTAAAAAGTTGTAGGCGCGAAACGGTTTTTTGTCAAACATTTTCTATAATAGTCTATTATATTCTAGCTGTAGACCGAAGGAAATGTAATTTTTCTCCCATATAAATTTGTTCTTTAATCACCTATTTTTTATTTAGTAACATTTTCCGAGAAAGCATCATCTTAAATTTTTATATTCATTTACATTTTATCTACTACTAAGTTTATACTCAAAAACAACGAGACAAAAAGTTTGAAACATCTAAATCTCTTTGACTGGCTTTTTGATGGAAATAGGAAGGCGAACATATCCATATGGCTATAATTAGTAAAGATCCCATAAATTAAAACAACATATAGAATTACCATATTCATTCAACCAATCTATCGATAATAAATAACACTGCTAATTTATCTGTCGGTGGTAACTATCATATTTACTGTAATTAAGACGCGGTATACTCACCGTTTCCAAAAATTAAAGACAGGCCACGGCTTAATCTCGCGTTGATTGTGTTTACTTCTCAATTTGTTAAGTTTAAGTTTTATGATTTGCTTTGGTCACTAAGACTAGGGATTTATTCGTCAAAATTTGAATATGGTGCTTCTTACCATCTAATATTTTATTATATGAATATATATTTTATTATATGAGTATAAAAACACATAGTCACCATATATATTGTCCAAATATCCAAATTTAGATACAAGAATTTACAATTTATCTAAAGGTTTATTTATTTAAATTTTCTAATTTAATTTCGTTTCAGAACTTGATAAATTGGGTTGTATTTATAATTGAAAACTGTGAATTAATTTACTGCCCTCGTGTTGAAATATGTAGATGTAACTTGTTTTGTAGTCCAAATGAAAATTAAATGCAAACGTGAGGGATTTTGCCAAGAGAGTTCTAATTCGATGAACAAACTGGATGAATTTAAGTTATATACTGTTACTGTAAAATTAAAAAAAAACAAAATAGTATTTTAAAAAAATTCTAGTACCTATCGTTATTACTTTTAGCACAGTATTCGGATTTCGACGTCATTAGTCGCATACAAATACTGTAAAATACTCCAACGACCTAAATAAGATAATTAAATTAAACAACACACGCAATCAAATCGTAAAACTAGTTTTATTTACGTTAATTAAATAAATAATTTAAAATACGACTCGTGGAATTCTAAGAAAACACGTTAATGATGTAACGCCTTCCGTGGAAAAACCTATCTCTGTTTAATTAAGGGCAACAAGTACCTTCATTAATAAGTATATGGAAAATTTACATTCGGAAACGGACAGACTAGTTATTTATCGAATTTTCAAATTTTTTTAAGAGACAATACCGAAATATCCATTCCAAAATACAACACCAACAAATGATTTACTTTTGATCAGTGAAATTCAATATGTGGCCAACCAAATAGTTTTTCACTGAATGCACAAAGCCGATCTTCGAACCGCGAACCAAAGCTCAATGAGATTTGGAAGTCCATTCTGCCTTTTTTACGGGTTCTGTACAAATAAATTCACTATCACGGATTTCATTTTACGTTTGAAGGAAACAATCAAACAACAAATACGGATAGTAAAGTAAATTCTCTTTCAAAATTTTATTCATGTTCATATCTTAGTAATGCATAAATTAATGGAGCCTCAAGCAGGGAGAGATTGTGGAACATCGTAAGACGCATCAAATTTTTCTCCCCGCGATGCTGCAAACCTTCGCGATTACTCTGCCTAAAAACAAACGACTAAGTATCTTAGTAATCAAAGCTGCGAATCAATGATGCGGCATTTTATCTAACAAATTTCAGTTGCATGGCAGCTCATGTTTATACTGTATATAAACGGGAAAAGATAAAATAGTTAAGTACATTATCTCTTCTTTCGCTCGATTTTTAGATAATTCGATTCAGCTTTAGTGTTCATAATTAATAGGTAATAATTTTAAAAATATTGAGTTATTTGAGTAAAATGAATTTAAATCTTAATGTGTCACTAATTACGGTCGAATTAATTCGACAAATACTAATTAGGATTCATAAAACTTGCGTGGTGCATGCCAGCTTAGCTTTTCTCCAGTGCATCTCTTCTTGGTTTCTGACTAAGCGCTACTAAGGTTTTGACCGCCTGCCTTGCGGTGAAGAAAGACATATTCTAAATTCCCACGCCTTCAATTGTGTTCTGATTAAATTCGTTGCGTTAGTTGCAAGTCAGTATTTCCTCGTGTGGAACCTTGCTGCACAGGACTTACAGTGAGTGTATCTTAATATAATCATTTACAGTAGAAAAAGATATTGAATTTTATAATTATAATTTTGGCTCAGACGCTACATTTTATACTGTAATTCATGAAAATTGGCAGAATAATTTCATCTAGTCGTGCGGGCCTAACGGATAATTAAGTTAGGAAATACTACGGAATAGGAAACTCCTACGGACGGATGACATAGTAGCTGGATTTGTTCATGTATCATTTAATCTTTTATTTAATAGTGTTAAGCTGGTAAAAGCAACGCCATTTATCGTCGAATAGCAGTAACGAATCTCAAAATAACTAGTAAAATCGAGAACGATCGAAAAGCACAACGCCATCTATTATCAAATAGCGGAAACACATATCGAAACTACTCGACCGGTCAGGAATGTTCTCGATAATTCTAGGGATGTCGTATCGGCTATAAAAGTGTTGCAGAGATGACACGAAGGCAGTTAGCAATCGGATCTACTCGAAGCGAAACAGCGAACGGATCGCCTGAAACGAAGCGGAAGAAGTGAATTACGAAGTGTAAAGTGTTCTGTGAACACTCTAAGTGTTAATACAGTTTGAATTTGTACTTTGGTAGAATTTTTATTTATCCCGATCACTAGTGCGTAACAATAGTTTTACTTTGACCAGTAATACGAGCTGACTTACATTGAAATTTAAACGATAAACATTATTAAAACTTTCGGAAGGATTCGGTTACTTTAAGTATGAAAAATATGACTACGTAATGGTAATTATGTTTAATAGCAAATTGATCGACTTCAGTATCGCTTGAAAACAATTTCTCTAAAGGATAATCATAATTTTCAGAAAAATAATGAAGACGGCGAACAGGCAGGCGCATTTCAGAGATGAAATTACGGCATCTGGGACATTTAACCTGTTTTTAATTTATCATCACGAATCACTTGGGACGTGTTATTTAAATAAATTTATATTTACGTTAAGGATCGGGTCGAGGGACAGTAAACTAATTTTCTGTAAAAAATCTCGTTAAACTTTTGACTTTTCTTGAAACTGTCGCGTCGTATTTCATTCTTGTAAGGTTTCGTCCAGCAAGCTACCACCTCAAGTAGAACTATGCATGGATGAATTCGATTTTAAGACTACAAAGAGAATTTACACAGCTTAAATAGCTGCTATCCGGATGTTCTTGTGCCAACACTGCATACGTTCAAATGTAGTTCATAAAAAAGAAAAAAATACTCGATATTCGATTTACGAAGTCATCGTGGTCTAAAGGATAAGAGGGATATTTCTAACGTGAAGCAGATATGCGTTTCGGTTTGAAGGATAGAAGACTAAAACTAAAAACTGAGGCTTAAAAGTCATGTTTCAAGATGGGCCGCGGCATTGCATGGATGATGTATATGGGCTCCGTTGACCACTTAACATCTGGTGGACCGTTAGCTCGTTCACCCATATTAGCAATAAAAATATGTGGAAATCAGTAAATAAGTAAAGAGCATTCGTATTACGTACAGACGGCTTTTCAAATATTTTCTTCGTTCTGTTAATATCGATAACTGCTTTTCCTTTTTTATGAACCATACTTGAACTTACGCAGTGGTTATTTTATTTTCCTCTTTAATATTTTCCTTATTAATTTAATTTAGAATAACAACATCTTAAGTGTGAAAAACGAAAACCGATATTCAAAAAGTGGCTTTCAGGTATTTAATTTGGCTCTTCCTGTTAAATTTTATCTCATTAAAATACAATTTACATTAATTTATGGAAATGAATAATACCCAGCTGCAAAGTTATATTTAACACAATCCACAAAGGACTTTGAGCGAGAGCTTCTGAAAAAGTTAAGCTACGGTTTCTGCGGTCTGTTGTTGCATCGTTTACATTTCCCTCACCTTGGCACTTCTCTTGGTATTTCATTGGATAATATAAAAAATAAGCCTGAACTTGGGTTTAGTTTTCATTATTAATACGTATAATAAGTGCTTCAAATCTGGGACACACTAGAAAAACCGGATCCAAGGAAAATAT
The DNA here is from genome assembly GCF_003987935.1 of Bombyx mandarina. Next base: position 658,498 of record NW_021011538.1, read on the forward strand.
TGCCAGAAATAACAACTAGTTATAGAGCTAGTGATTCAAGCACAGCTATCCAAAATCATCGTCAAATTCATTTTCCTTGTTTAGTTTCATTGCGCGCATTGGAGCATCATTGGAAGCACCCCACGCGCGGGGTCAGCGACCTCATGTGCAACAGGGGAGGTCTACCAGGTTCTTAAATGTTACCAGTTTTTAAAATGTGTACTTATTAAAAATACAAGATTTTTTCTTTACTCATTAAATTAATAATTATACTTCTTATATATATCTTCCTCCATTATTCCTTCTATACGTACTTGTAAACTGTTTAACGGTGGCCTGTTCTGTATCGATGAACGAAATGAAAAAGGAAGCCGTTTATTGGATATACAATGCAAGATGTATCAAATAATCAACCGCATTAACATGTCGATGAAGGTCATTCATTCCTTAATATAACAAATTTAAAGAAAATTATTCGGTACCCTCTTTCTAATCTACACAGACATTTTTATTCCTGTAAAAGTATTTCTTTATTTTATCGCTTAGATGGGTGGACAAGCTCAAGGCCCAAGTGGTGTTAAGTGGTTACCGGAGCTCATAGACGTCTACAACGTAAATTCCGTCACATGAGAGACATGAGTTCTAAGGTTTTTTACAGTACAACGGCTGCTCCGCCCTTTAAACCAAAACGCATTTCTGCTTCACCGCAAAAATAGATAGGATGGTGGTAACTACCCGCGCGGACTCACAAGGCGTCCTACCACCAATTCAAACCAAAGTTAGTTCAAATCAATTCCTTTTTTATCTTATCTCAAAAAATGGTGAATCCATAAGCTTATGAAATTTATCATTAATGTAATCGAAAGCAGTGGTTATGAATTGGGGTCAGTGTAAGCGAGGCACGAACAAAGTTTAAGTAAATATAAGGCGTTCCACAGGAAAAATGTACGTCATTTTTATCGTTTTAATTCTTGTTTAATGATTGCTAACTTGTTTCTTAATTTTTCAGGTGAGAAATTATGCATGCGTCACACAATGAAGTAGCAAATCGCAAATTTTCCTAACTCGAAACTTTAAGTAGACCGATGCCGATTTGCTGAAACCAAAGTATGTATGTCATTTTTAAAATGCTACCTGAACATAATACAATTTTTTTTCTAAGCATGATATAAATTATAATGACAGTACAGTTCAGACTTCTACAAATATGGTATGATTTGGTGACTTTTGTTGTAATAATATAACATACATTTCAATAATAACTTGTCTCATTACAATATGTCAGAAGTCTGAATCAGATAAGGGTTTGTGTCCGTTTCGCTCCAGTTAACTGAAAAGGTGCAACTTAATCTGACACTTCGTTATCTGACTTCTTTTTTATGTTAAAATGTATTATCGGCGGTCTGTTAAAAACTATAGCAGATTTTAATTGAACATTATCCCCTGGGTGGGTAGCTCTCTGCACACTTGGTGTTAAAGGGTTGTGTTGCTTCAATTGAATTGTACATATAACGCCTATTCAAACCAGATTCTGTAAACATTTTGCATCAGAAATAGGCAAATTAATAAAACTAACGTGCGGGTTTTACAACACGTCGTACCACCTCGAGAATCTAAAATTTTTTACATAGTTACGGTATGAAGATATATAATATATTGTAATTTGTATTTGTAATTTTGGTGATTTCAATATGACTTTTACAGACTCATAGAATTTTAATGTAGCTCTAGGCAATCTATAATTATATTGTCCATTTTATAATGCGATAGCGCTCCAATCTGATGTGTTGTTGATGTCAGTTCACACTCTTTGTGGTCATAATATTCCGGTACACAGAAAGCACGAAAAACTAATTAGCTCACGTACTCAACGTCATTTTAAAAGTGTATTGACGAATATGATTGTACTTGGAAATTATATAAATAATTTTATTAGGGCTGCTTAAAAAAAACATTTTAGTACGAAAATCTTATACTTTCTTTTGGGTAACAAGGCAAAATCTTCATATGAAACTCACAGTTCGGGTGACCGGTTGAATTATTGGTTTTTGGTGGATTCAAACCTCTTTTTTTATATTTTGTATATAATCTTTATATATAAAAATGAATTGCTGTTCGTTAGTCTCGCTAAAACTCGAGAAAATTCACGTCTGAAATTTATTCCCTTATAATCAATAAAAACTATTATTCTTCGGATTTCGCGAGTTGTAGACATAATTAAAATTATACGGCTTAACCACAAATCTGTTTAGGCTAATATATTATAAAATAGTTGCTATGAGCCGCGTGAAAACAGTAATCTATTTGCGAGTTAGGTCATGAACCTTTGCGTTACTTAACGAAGAGTTCTTTTTACCTGGATATATTAAATCACTACTGGTACGTACTTTATTTGATATTGATCTTTCTTTTTTCTTCTTTATGTAGATGAGACATGTTTCGACCCATCGACACAACGTTAAACTTTTACGACGGTAACTAAAATGACATCAAACAAGGTAAGTCGCGTGATAAATTACCTGACCGACTTTATTTTATGCTTGAAAGTTATGTTTGCGAAAATCTATTTTTTCTATTATATTCTTTTTTAAATTAATTTTATAATATTATAGATTAAATAAAAAGTCATATTTTCAATTTTATGTAATACTTAAATTTAAACAAACAGTGAGTGTCTTTCCTACTCTAGAAGAAGGAAGAGAGTACGTTTATTTCGTCAATAAAATTTAAAAACATAAATCCCGATATTCACTTTGAAACGTGCATGCAGTCTCAATTGTGTTGTTTTACGAGTGCTACACTCTTTCGATTGGAACACACGGTTGCTTCGTGGGAGAAGCAGATACCTACCCTACAGGTGATAGCTACTGCAAGCTCACAATACGCTCTGCCATCAAAAATAACGATTCTATTATTACAATATCTTATCTTATATATATATTTCTTATAAGATAAAAGAAAGTCGTGTTAGTTACACTATTTATAGCTCAAGAACGGCTGAACTGATTTGGCTGGAAATTGGTGGGAAGGTAGCTTAGAACCAGGAGAAGGATATTTTGACGTTCCCGTGGGACGTGAGATAAAAAAAAACTTCAGAGGTGTCAAGGGACACCCGGATGGAACGAAGTTTCTTTCGATTAATTAGTGAAGGAATTGTAATTTTTTTTAAAGTTATAATAATAAATTACGGCATTATGAAGAAAAAAAAAACAATACTATGAACTAAATTACTATTGTTGAAACGCTATCTCGAGAAACTGTACTCATTACGCGGACCAATCGGATACGAGCAATGTCACGCGATAAGCGCCTACACGTTGATTGGTCAGAATGACGGATCTAAAAAGTGTCGTGACAACTTTTCNGGTTAGCCCGCCACTGATAGTCAGCAGCGAGCGCCTCCGCCTCCAGGACCCAAGGCGGCGTCCCAGCCAGTACACACGCCGCCTCAAAAGAGATGGTGCGATAACCACGGATGACCCTGACCGCGATGGTGCGTTGCGGCCGTTGCAGCAACTTCGCTACCCCCACGGCCAGGGACTGGCCCCACACGGGTGCCCCGTATAATACGAGCTGACTTACATTGAAATTTAAATGATAAACATTATTAAAACTTTCGGAAGGATTCGGTCACTTTAAGTATGAAAAATATGACTACGTAATGGTAATTTAATTACGTTTAATAGCAAATTGATCGACTTCAGTATCGCTTGAAAACAATTTCTCTAAAGGATAATCATAATTTTCAGAAAAATAATGAAGACGGCGAACAGGCGCATTTCAGAGATGAAATTACGGCATCTGGGACATTTAACCTGTTTTTAATTTATCATCACGAATCACTTGGGACGTGTTATTTAAATAAATTTATATTTACGTTAAGGATCGGGTCGAGGGACAGTAAACTAATTTTCTGTGAAAAATCTCGTTTAACTTTTGGCTTTTCTTGAAGCTGTCGCGTCATATTTATTTCTTGTAAGGTTTTCGTCCGACAAGCTACCACCCCAAGTAGAACTGTGCATAGATGAATTCGATTTTAAGACTACAAAGAGATTTTACACAGCTTAAATAGCTGCTATCCTGGCACTGCATATGTTCAAATGTAGTTCATAAAAAAGAAAAAAATACTCGATATTCGATTTACGAAGTCATCGTGGTCTAAAGAATAAGAGGGATATTTCTAACGTGAAACAGTAATGCGTTTCGGTTTGAAGAATAGAAGACTAAAACTAAAAACTGAGGCTTAGAACCATCGATATATTACCACTTGCTCAGAACTCATGTTTCAAGATGGGCCGCGGCATTGCGTGGATAATGTCTATGGGCTCCGTTGACCACTTAACACCTGGTGGACCGTGAGCTCGTTCACCCATATTAGCAATAAAGAATATATGGTAATCAGTAAATAAGTAAAGAGCATTCGTATTACATACAGACGGCTTTTGAAATATTTTCTTCGTTCTGTTAATATCGATAACTGCTTTTCCTTTTTAATGAACCATACTTGAACTTACGCAGTGGTTATTTTATTTTCCTCTTTAATATTTTCCTTATTAATTTAATTTAGAATAACAATATCTTAAGTGTGAAAAACGAAAACCGATATTCAAAAAGTGGCTTTCAGGTATTTAATTTGGCTCTCCCTTTTAAATTTTATCTCATTAAAATACAATTTACATTAATTTATGGAAATGACTAATATCCAGCTGCAAAGTTATATTTAAAACAATCCACAAAGGACTTTGAGCGAGAGCTTCTGAAAAAGTTAAGCTACGGTTTCTGCGGTCCGTTGTTGCATCGTTTACATTTCCCTCGCCTTGGCACTTCTCTTGATATTTCATTGGATAATATAAAAAAATAAGCCAGAATTTGGGTTTCGTTTTCATTATTAATACGTATAATAAATGCTTCAATTCTGGGACACACTAGAAAAACCGGATCCAAGGAAAATATTGCCAAAAATAACAACTAGTTATGGAGCTAGTGATTCAAGCACAGCTATCCAAAATCATCGTCAAATTCATTTTCCTTTTTTAGTTTCATTGCACGCATTGGAGCATCATTGGAGCCACCCCACCCGCGGGGTCAGTGACCTTGTGTGCAGCAGGGGAGGTCCACCAGGCTCTTAAATATTACCAGTTTCTAAAATGTGTACTTATTAAAAATACAAGATTTTTTCTTTACTCATTAAATTAATAATTATACTTCTTATATATATCTTCCTCCATTGTTACTTCTATACGTACTTGTAAACTGTTTAACGGTGGCCTGTTCTGTATCGATGAACAAAATCAAAAAAGGAAGCCGTTTATTGGATATACAATGCAAGATGTATCAAATAACCAACCGCATTAACATATCGATGAAGGTCATTCATTCCTTAATATAACAAATTTTAAAGAAAATTATTCAGTACCCTCTTTCTAATCTACACAGACATTTTTATTCCTGTAAAAGTATTTCTTTTTTTAATTGCTGAAATGGATGGACCAGCCCACCTGGTGTTTAGTGGTTACCGGAGCTCATAGACATCTACAACGTAAATGCCGCCACATCAGAGACATGAGTTCTAAGGTCTCAGTTTTTACAGCACAACGGCTGCTCCACCCTTCATACCGAAACACATTACTGCTTCACGGCAGAAATAGATAGGATGGTGGTACCTTCCCGTGCGGATTCACAAGACGTTCTACCACCAATTCAAACCAAAGCTAGTTCAAATCAATTCCTTTTTTATCTTATCTCAAAAAATGGTGAATCCATAAGCTTATGAAATTTATCATTAATGTAATCGAAAGCACTGGTTATGAATTGGGGTCAGTGTAAGCGAGGCACGAACAAAGTTTAAGTAAATATAAGGCGTTCCACAGGAAAAATGTACGTCATTTTTATCGTTTTAATTCTTGTTTAATGATTGCTAACTTGTTTCCTAATTTTTCAGGTGAGAAATGATGCATGCGTCACACAATGAAGTAGCAAATCGCAAATTTTCCTAACTCGAAACTTTAAGCAAAGTGATGCTGATTTGCTGAAACCAATGTATATGTTATTTTTAAAATGCTACCTGAACAAAATACATATTTTTTTCTAAGCATGATATAAATTATAATGACAGTACAGTTCAGACTTCTACAAATATGGTATGATTTGGTGACTTTTGTTGTAATAATATAACATACATTTCAATAATAACTTGTCTCATTACAATATGTCAGAAGTCTGAATCAGATAAGGGTTTGTGTCCGTTTCGCTCCAGTTAACTGAAAAGGTGCAACTTAATCTGACACTTCGTTATCTGACTTATTTTTTATGTTAAAATGTATTATCGGCGGTCTGTTCAAAACCATAGCAGATTTTAATTGAACATTATCCCCCGGGTGGGTAGCTCTCTGCACACTTGGTGTTAAAGGTTGTGTTGCTTCAATTGAATTGTACATATACCGCCCATTCAAATCAGATTCTGTAAACATTTTGCATCAGAAATAGGCAAATTAATAAAACTAATGGGCGGGTTTTACAACACGTCCTGCCACCTCGAGAATCTAAAATTCTTTTACATAGTTACGGTATGAAGATATATAATATATTGTAATTTGTATTTGTAATTTTGGTGATTTCAATATGACTTTTACAGACTCATAGAATTTTAATGTAGCTCTAGGTAATCTATTATTATATTGTCCATTTTATAATGCGATAGCGCTCCAATCTGATGTGTTGTTGATGTCAGCTCACACTCTTTGTTGTCATAATATTCCAGTATACAGAAAGCACGAAAAACTAATTAGCTCACGTACTCAACGTCATTTTAAAAGTGTATTGACGAATATGATTGTACTTGGAAATGATATAAATAATTTTATTAGGGCTGCTTAAAAAAAACATTTTAGTACGAAAATCTTATACTTTCTTTTGGGTAACAAGGCAAAATCTTCATATGAAACTCACAGTTCCGGTGACCGGTTGAATTATTGGTTTTTGGTGGATTCAAACCTCTTTTTTATATATTGTATATAATTTTTAATAAAAATTGTAAGAAAAGAAACAAATTGGACCAATCACATTTTATTTCTGTATGCATTGAAGTTTTGTATCCGAATATGTTGCTCATATTAAAATCATTTCAATTCTTTGAATTACTTTTCTATACATTTAAAATGTATGTTACTTTATTTCGCTAAAATCCTTTCTTTGTTCTGGCAAAGAAAATTGATGTCTAAAATTTATTCTCTTATAATAAATAAAAACTATTATTCTTCGGATTTCGCAAATTGTAGACATAATTAAAATTATACGGCTTAACCACAAATCTGTTTTTGTTTATATCTTTTTTTATTATAAAATAGTTGCTATGAGTCGCGTGAAAACAGTAATCTATTTGCGAGTTAGGTCATGAACCTTTGCGTTACTTAACGAAGAGTTCTTTTTACCTGGATATACTAAATCACTACTGGTACGTACTTTATTTGATATTGATCTTTCTTTTTTTCTTCTTTATGTAGATGAGATATGTTTCGACCCATCGACACAACGTTAAACTTTTACGACGGTAACTAAAATGACATCAAACAAGGTAAGTCGCGTGATAAAGTACATGACCGACTTTATTTTATGCTTGAAAGTTATGTTTGCGAAAATCTATTTTCTATTATATTCTTTTTTAAATTAATTTTATAATATTATAAATTAAATGAAAAGTCATATTTTCAATTTTATGTAATACTTAAATTTAAACAAACAGTGAGTGTCTATGTCCAGCAGTGGGCAGATAAAGGCTGATGATGATGATGATGATGAGTGTCTTTCCTACTCTAGAAGAAGGAAGAGAGTACGTTTATTTCGTCAATAAAATTTAAAAACATAATTCCCGATATTCACTTTGAAACGTGCATGCAGTCTCAATTGTGTTGATTTACGAGTGCTCCACTCTTTCGATTGGAACACACGGTTGCTTCGTGGGAGAAGCAGATACCTACCCTACAGGTGATAGCTACTGCAAGCTCATAATACGCTCTGCCATCAAAAATAACAATTCTATTAATACAATATCTTATCTTATCTTATCTTATATAAATATTTCTTATAAGATAAAAGAAATTCGTGTTAGTTACACTATTTATAGCTCAAGAACGGCTGAACTGATTTGGCTGAAAATTGGTGGAAAGGTAGCTTAGAACCAGGAGAAGGATATTTTTATCACGTTCCCGTGGGACGTGAGATAAAACGTGATATAAAAAAAACGCAATTGATATGGATTAACAAAACGCAACTGACAGCTAAACGTAATGTAGTCCATGGTTAATTATAGTAGAATTTTTAAGTTGATCGGTTGATGTGTTTGTTTTGAGTTTCTATTAGCTTATTGTGCCGAGATAATCATTAAGAAAGCTGCAACCAACACGATCAAATCTTTCCCGACGAAGCCGTAATGCAATTGGGATTGGAAACATGCGAGTAAAAGGGCTGAAGAAGAACAAGAAATAAGAATATAATGATAATAATAACAACCAAAATACATAGCCCATAAAGAATCATTGAAATGCTTGCTTTTTTAATTTACATTAATTATCGAAATAAAAAATTATCTTGAAAAGTCTGCTCATATATTGCCTCTGAGGCGGAACAAAGTTCGCCGGGTCAGCTAGTAAATAATATAAATAAATTATTGTTAATGAATAGGTTTTGATAAATATTATATTGTATAAATATGATTACGTAATATTCGTTAAATTTCTATTTACTTGTATGTATTTCTTTATACATTTCTATTTTGTAATTCTGTAAGTTTTTTTATTATGTCCTTGGATTATGCCAACCCCTCCAATTTCCTAAATCATCTCCGTCGAAAGGTTGACTGGAAGAGATTGCTCGCAGAAGTCCTCCCATTGTATTTTAGTTTTATTTTTTCTAAATCACATTTTCTGTATTATTATTTTATTTTTGTATCACTTAAATGGGTAGACGAGCTCACAGCCCACCTGGTGTTAAGTGGTTACTGGAGGCCATAGACATCTACAAAGAAAATGCGCCACCCACCTTGAGATGTAAGTTCTAAGGTCTCTCAGTATAGTTACAACGGCTACCTACCCTTCAAACCGAAACGCATTACTGCTTCACGGCAGAAATAGGCGGGGTGGTGGTACCTACCCGCGTGGACTCACAAGATGTCCTACCACCAGTAAAGTCGACAATATACATTAGTTTTTTGGTGTATCTAAGTGCAATGAAATGTTATTGTGTTATTTTGCATTACATTCTATAGCAATGAACAAGATTGTGGCGGTAGCCATCATACAACATAAGATATTTGACAGATGCCTCAATCTCGCTTACTTCAAGATAAGCTTGCAAATATACAAGTTCCGAACAAATAACATTCGGACCGTCGGTCTACCGAGCAATATCACTCGCTCGGTGGAAGATCTTCCCTTTCGTCGTTATAGCCACAAGATAAAATCCTTTTCGGTTGTTATTAGATGTAGTTCTTAGCATAGATAACAGCTATGTCAAGATCATTAATTAATCTTCAGCTTAATACAAGGTGGAACCGTTAGCTTGTCTCGTCCAAAAAAATTTACATAACGTTAGCAGATATTTTAAGAATAATTAATTAAATGTCAGATCCATTAGGGTTGGCAAAGAGCTGTTCTTAAATGAGACAAATAATTTATCATTGTCGAGATTACTGCTAATTTAATACTGCTTAACCTTATATTTGATAATTCTAATGACTTTTTCAAGTAACACTTACTTATTAAAAAGTAAGTAATAGTATTGTTCATAAATATTTTAGCAATTTAATTTTTTGCCACTAATGTAACATCAAAAATTATTATGAAATTTCGTTATTTTATGTGAGACTGAAATTCATTCAGAAGGCAGTTTTCTCTGTCGAAGCCGTCTCAAATAAATAACAGATGGAATACATTTTATGCGCGAGGGAAGCATTGGGGATATAAACATCACGGGTATATTACCACAGAATTCAACGAAAGAAAAGTCTAGGGAAATACAATGTGAACGAATGCAATGTTTCAAAGTTTTTTTTTTATTACTTCCTCTTATGCTATGAAATCAGAATAAATACATATTATGAGTGTAAAGACCAATTTGCAGTTCACAGCTAGAAGTGAAATTTTGCGAAGTATTTTATCTCATTCTTTCGCTGGCTAAATTCTATAGAGGTAGTAAATGTTTGTCTCTTTTTCGTGTCGTATTTTCGTTTCATCAAACTTCAAACTACAACACCTTAACAGTATTTTTTTCCGCGTATAGAGTCGAACGGGCGCACGTTTCATCCGGCTATAAGTGAATAGTGGAGTCTATAGATAAATCAATGTGAGCTCCGCCACCCAACTTGAGGAATCTACAATTTTGAGAATTCTTCAAATTCGCTGTTTTTGCACAACTTTCATAATACTACGCGTACTTATTGACTTTATTAAATTGATGGTAGATAAAAGTACCTGCGTCATTATGAACAACTTTAGTATCCTATAATTCGGTTAAATTCATTATCGCCACTTAGTAAATGCACGACTGCACTTTGAGCGTAAAAAAGTGTTTTAAAAGCTCTTAAACCAATTAATCCGGACAGTACGAATCCAATTGAACAATCCGGTAAAAAATAATCAGAACATTAATCGGAATTAATGTTCTGATTATTTTTTACCGGATTGCTAATTCCCGTAGTGTTGCAATGAGAATTCCTCCCCCGGTTCCGCTATTTTACAACGAGGCCGTAAAGGCGAGCCGTTAATGAGCAACTGAAAAAACAACAGAACTCCATTCATTCGAATGTTTTTTTTTTTTTGCTGCCATTTTGAAAGCTTTTCTGTGTTCAAGTGCAACGAAGCCACATTGCTTGAAAATGAATTTGCGTAAAGGTTAGTAAGAGTATTTTCGTTCGACTCAATTGGCACTCCGATGGTATTTAATATGTATTAATGGTCTTTAATTTCGTGAAACAAATATTACGTTATTTTTATTTATTTATGTAGTAATTTTTGTTTTTCAATTTTATGAAAAAAGTTTTTCGGAGTAGAGCGATTTTAGTATTGTTTTTATTTTAATGAACAAGCCGACATTTCTATACAAATTTGGCACTCCAGTGTTATAGAATATGTATTTTCGGTCTTTAATTTCGTGAAACAAATATTACGTTGATATTAATTTATGTTGTATTTTATGTTTTTAAATTTTATGAAAAAAGTTTTTCGGAGTAGAGCGATTTTAGTATTGTTTTTATTTTAATGAACAAGCCGACTTTTCTGTACAAATTGGGCACTCCGGTGGTAGTTAATATGTATTTACGGTCTTTAATTTCGTGAAACAAATATTAATTTGTTATTTATTACTGTTGTATTTTATGTTTTTAAATTTTATGAAAAAAGTTTTTCGGAGTAGAACGATTTTAGTATTGTTTTTATTTTAATGAACAAGCCGACTTTTCTATACAAATTGGGCACTCCGGTGGTAGTTAATATGTATTTACGGTCTTTAATTTCGTGAAACAAATATTACTTTGTTATTTATTACTGTTGTATTTTATGTTTTTAAATTTTATGAAAAAAGTTTTTCGGAGTAGAGCGATTTTAGTATTGTTTTTATTTTAATGAACAAGCCGACATTTCTATACAAATTTGGCACTCCGGTGGTAGTTAATATGTATTTTCGGTCTTTAATTTCGTGAAACAAATATTACGTTGTTATTTATTTATGTTGTATTTTATGTTTTTAAATTTTATGAAAAATGTTTTTCGGAGTAGAGTGATTTTAGTATTGTTTTTATTTTAATGAACAAGCCGACTTTTCTATACAAATTGGGCACTCCGGTGGTAGGTAATATGTATTTTCGGTCTTTAATTTCGTGAAACAAATACTACGTTGTTATTTCTTAATGTTGTATTTTTTGTTTTTCAATTTTATGAAAAAAGTTTTTCGGAGTAGAGCGGTTTTAGTATTGTGTTTATGAACAAGCCGACATTTCTGTACAGATTTATAGACACCAGTATCCGCTTATCAGGTAACACCCCATTAAAACATCTATATCAATGAACGAGCTGAAGACCCACCTCGTGTTATTACCGCCTATTACCGCATTTTGTAGACATCAAACATGGATGCCGCCAACTATTTGGAGACATGAACAAATTCTCAATTTTATTATATAGCGCCTGCCACAACCTTGAAATTGGATCAAATATCTGCTTTGCGATATCAATATATGGGATGATGCAAATCGTGGAAGCAAAATCAGATTTTCTTTAGCCTCATTTTTAGTATAACGGTCAAAAACCTTTAAAAGATAATAAAGATAAAAAAAAATAGATAGGGCACGTACCGATCTGAGTGTCCAAAATTTTCAGGTAAATTTTTGCCAAGCAGTGTTAATGCAGAGTAATAATAATTAGCATTACATTGCCGCTGACTAAACAATAAATCGCCGAAGATTATGTAGTATTATATCGAAACGGATAGGAAATCCTCACAGGTAGGTAGGTATCAATCACCACTATTCCTAACTCTGCCGCGAAATACTTAGGTTTAAGGTTCGACGGTTGAGACGGTTGCTTTACTGTACAATTAAGACTTCAGCTGCTATTGCGATGGTTTCCAGTAAGCACTAAATAGCAGAGTTCGTTTGAGTTCGACCGAAATACATAGGAAATAATAATAGTTTTCTATTCTGTATATATTCGAAGGAGTTTACAATTTTTTTAGTGTTAACAAATTATTATTTCAATAGAAAATCCTGATTAAATGTTGAACCAACCCTATTTCGCTAGAAAATAGAAAAGGTTTTATTCTCTTTAAGCTTCAGCAAATAATTTTAGCTCACAGTGGCAGGCACTTACGGGTGCAAAGTCCATTTCCTTTAGCACTAACTTGCTGTAAAAATATAGAGTCCTCCAAAATAACAGGCACTTATCTCGGTAAAATTGGTCTTGAAGTGGCTACTACAAAAATTTTGTTACCACTTTCAACTCGCTGAAAAATATTTATTGCGAGTAAGAGAAATTCGTATTTGTGTGTTTTTTGCAAGAATAGATGAGTAACTCCACGGCCCACCTAATATTAAGTGAAAGTTGTGATTGGAACATCACAATATCGAAATATTCGATATCATTAAACTTATCCGCGTAAGGTAAATGGCAACCTACCACTAGTAAAATTAGCATTTATTTGTTGGAATTATCAAATTATTAACTGTACCATAAGTTCTATCTATTTTCACATCTATGTTAACATAACACAAAAGAAAACTTTTATATGAAAAATATAAATAATACCGCCACAAATAAATAAAGCCCTAACAGTTATCTCCCTTCTTGTCAACTGCAAATTTAATTTGTACGAAACTAATTAGGGACGACAACAACAAGAGAGAAAACAGAAGCTGTATTTTCTTTCGGGAACATGTTTGTTAAATAAATAACAATACATATATTTATCGGGTAACGAGTTTATAACTCGGCGATCCGTCAATTTGATTGATTCTTGCCTGTCGATTATTATCTGTATTAAAGACGATGCGTTCTTTCTGAAAGTAATTTTGATATTAATGCGTTTCGGTTTAAAGGGCGGGTGGCGCATTTACGTTGTAGATGTCCATGGACTACAGTAACCACTTAACACTTAACACTTTTAACGGTAGGCAGCGGCTTGGCTCTGCCCCTGGCATTGCTGACGTCCATGAGCGACGGTAACCACTCACCATCAGGTGGGCCATATGCTCGTCTGCCTATACGGCAATTAAAAAAAAGGTGGCTGTGAGCTCGTCCACCCAAAATAGAATTGTGGTTTATAAATTACATTTGACGGACGGAGAAATTATTTCAATGGACTCGGAACTTCATGCTGTATGTCAAATTTAGTGCCATCATATATTTTATCGGGTGAACAGTATATGCATGTGAATGGAGACATGGTTTTTTGTTGACTTTAAATGATGAAAGACGCGTTTAGAGCACAAAGTGATAGCCTCCAATCTTTCGACCGCAAATAAAACATGGGTTCCGTTTGAAGAGCGAAATTATTTGAATAACCTTGGATCTCAAGTTTCTAGGTGGGCTATGGTATTTACAATGGTATCCTCTTAGTAACAGATAGGTCGTAAGCAAACAATTTTATTTATTAGAAAACATTAGACCTGTTTATTTGAGGTGTGTGCACGAATTAGTTTTTGTAAAATAATGGAACGGCGACTGTCTTAGTAGCACTGAAAATCGGTAGTAATAAATGGCAGCAGTTACATTGTCAGATTACCACCGGTAGGCGATAAACTGGTCTAGATTTAATAAACGAAAATATAGCCAAAACGTCGTAAATAATTCATAAGCATGACGTTCCAAGAATTGAAGTGGAAAAAGAATGGAGTGCATTTGAAGATCTACACTCAGCATCGGGTAGATACGGGCTGAAGAACAGATGGCGTTCCAAAAATAAAAATCTAGAACAATCAAATTATATTCTCATGTTTTCTCCGTTCCTTTTGACCTAATATTTGTACCTACAGTCCGATATTTTACACAAAGGGTCAAAATACTTAGGAAATTACAACAAATATTTGTACAGTTCTTATTTCCCTTAGGCTTGCCTTTTTTTTGGAAACGACTAATTAAATGAGACCTTTCTTCCTCAATGAAATATTTACTTAAATCCCTCAGAAATTAGTTGCAGTTTTAAGTTTTCAGTTCACTTCGAATGTTGTTACTTTGTGTGATGAATATTGGTGAACCCGGTTATAGAATTATCTTGTAATTGCGATAGAATTGCAAGATCTTAGTGTATTTTTATTGGCGTCAAATAATAATCCTCTAATGACAAAGTTGCATGCAAACTGCGTATTCAGGATTTAGTCTAAATAAGCATGTGCGCAGAAACAATCCGAATTTAAAATTTATTGTAAACTTTAAATTCTTTTTAATGCAATTTTACAACACTTCTTCATCAAATATTTTCGAACAATCTTTTCATTACAACTTTACCAGTGTCATATTTTGCTTCAATATCGTTATCTTATTGTCGTTGTTATTTTATGATGCCACAACTATTAACACTTTTATTTTTAGAAACTTTTATAATTAAAATTCATGTTTTTTCTTTGTATGTATTTTAAGTAGGCAAAACCTTACATTACTCGACATGAAGAACGAAATAAATTCAAGGGAACTCATTCATACAAACGTCGGTTTGTTCTGATTAAAATTTTAAATTACATAATCCGTGAAGATGAAACCTTCAATGAGGCTATTTCATGGTGTTTTATGTTCTTTTTCGGGATGTAATTCCACATAACTTCTACCTTAACTGGGTTTTGTTACGTTTTAATTCTGTACAGCCTTACAACGTTTCCGCATTGCATCCTATTTTAATAGTGTTGCCTTGGCCTTATGTTTTATTTTCAGAATTGTGCTTAGAGACTGGGACTCCTCTTAAATAGCCCACTTAACGATTCCGCTGTACTTTCTCTCGAAAGTCCAAGTCCTACGTGAGCAGAACCCGAACGAAGTAAAAGGGATTACCTCGATCAACACAACAACTTGGTTGAAAGCCAGTCAGTGCCGCTGATGTTCTTTGATTCCGCCTTACACCAAAACCAGCCAGTTGAACCCAAACTCCATACACCGCCAATCGATCGCTTTGTACTTACACTAACATGTAATGGAACTTTATTTTTATCTCACCCAACTGACTTTATTCAGTTCCAAACTTTAATAATGTTCTCTGGAAATTTCAAATAGACAGGTAGTTTTTTAATTTTTGATTTTGTTTCTAAACCTAAGTAATTATAATTAGTTTCCCAAATAAATATTTGTCTCCATTTACTTTGGACTGGTTTTGCCAACGGCCTTACTTTGTTAGACCAGAATATAATTATTAATCTATTTTTATATTTATGCAAAGTTAGGTTTGTTCTTTTTTATTATTATTGAGGGTTTACTGGTCTCCCGGAGGCCTTCCAGTTTCACAAGAAGGACAGGTGAGCGAGCAAGGGCTCAGCCAGAAGGGACGGGATTTTCTAACAGCTACCCGCACCTCCAAGGGAGTCCTACAGCTCAAGAGTAGCTGATTTGCCAATGAATCTACTACCGGATCGGAATCGCGACCCGCTGAAAAGATCCGGCGAGAATTAGGTTTGTGGCAAGGCGTGGTCTTAACCAAAACGGGTCGATGTCACCGTCCGTTCCCATTCACGCCTTTTTCAATGCATCTGATTGTACATACGTACAATCATTGTACGATTGTACATACATAGATTGTACAAGCGTGTATTTTGACTTTTTTATCCTTATTGTTTTTTGTAGTCTTGATACTGAAAAACTTAAATTTTTGGGTATACTAATTATTATTATATTATAGTATTCTGGAAAATGCAGAGTTAAATAGCTTGATCCATTGTTGTACCACGCTTCAGAGTTATTCGAAAAACAATTGCCTGCGTTCGATCACATCCTCTTTTCGCTTAAAACAGCATTCTATTGTTTTTCTTAATCAACCAAATTGTTTACGAAATATATTTTCAAGCGTTATCGTTGTAAATATCCCAAGCATGATTATCTACAAATTGTTTTCCATTGTTTGCATACCTTAATTTTAATAGCTGCTATCGGCTCAGAGAATAATGTTTTTGTGTTTTTAGATAAGAAAGCATAAGCTCATCTAGCATCTTCAAACGTATATTGGATATTTTGAGTTGTGCATTTATTTTAAAATAAAAATGATATCCATTTATCAAACTTTATTAATATATATACAAAATAATTAAACTTGTTCAATAGGTACACAAGTAAAACAAGCTTTTACTTACTTTTGCTTACTTTACTTAATTTTGCGGTTAATTTACTATATAATATATTATTATGAACTTACGAATACTTTATATTATCGCTGTGACGGATTTTTTTTTCAATGAATATATATTTATGTGAGAAATTAGTTTTATAAGAATTAATTTATTTTAGAGATTTTAAGAATATGGATGATTAAGTAAATAGCCCAATCTTGAGTAATTAGTTTAGATCTCATAATATATTGTCTCATTTCGCTGGAGCAGAACCCATTTAGGCCATTCAAATATTACTGAGAAGAAAATTACGATTAAGAGGTATAATAAATTAGAGTATAACAGACATTAGGCATTTTTTTGTATTTTTTATGTAGTTAATACCGAGAGGGTTTCACAGACTAATGAAAACATATGACGGTATGTGCCCCTGCCAATTGCGTTAACGCTCATTTGATTTCTCGGGAAGTCATCTAATCAAGAGAGACTAAATCTATAACGAATTTAAGACTAATCTAAGATTAATCTAACACTAATCTATCTAATCATTATAAGTTTTCAAAGTGAAAGATTGACTAAAACGCGTTCTTTTGTCGGTCGGCATTTATGTTTACAACCTTAAGCCTACAAAGTCTTAGTTGAAAAACTTTTCAATAGCAAGAGTTTCAACATCATTATCATCTACTATAATGGCAAATATGTTCAATTTCAGATCACATTAAATGCTAATGATTGCCCATAATGCTATTAACTGTGGTTACCCCATTCCTTAGTTGACATTAGGCGNAAAACGCGTTCTTTTGTCGGTCGGCATTTATGTTTACAACCTTAAGCCTACAAAGTCTTAGTTGAAAAACTTTTCAATAGCAAGAGTTTCAACATCATTATCATCTACTATAATGGCAAATATGTTCAATTTCAGATCACATTAAATGCTAATGATTGCCCATAATGCTATTAACTGTGGTTACCCCATTCCTTAGTTGACATTAGGCGGATCTTCACGTAGTGTGCTCATATTGGCGAATTTTTCGCTCTTTCCCCCACGCTTCGGATTAGCTCATAAATCAAATGTCATATCTGGCATTACACACAGAAATATTGTGCCGATGTTTCACGTTCATATTTTGTTTAATGATTTGTGAACTGATTTTTATTTTGTAATAGATTTAACTTTATGATCTCCATGTTACTGACGTTTTGGTTGGGTTTGGTTGGTATTTTAGAGCTGTTGTTAAAGTGGCCGTAAAGCTGTAAATAAAAACACATATTTGTTTTAAAACAAATTCGACGAGCTAAGTCATATCACCGATCACTACAACGATAAGGTAATGTGTGTGTGTATTTTTTTTGCAATGTAGCTATTTTGAAGTCAACAAAATAAAACTAGTACATTTTTGCAGAAATCTAAATATGAACACTGAAGAAAACGGTTTGTATCAAAATAAGGCCCCTCTCAAAACATGTATACAAATCGCAATTTCCACCTAATTTTTCACACCCCCGACAAGGCTGCTCTATCAATTTACCGAGTCACAAAATATGCCGGCAGCGTCGCCAACGTAAAGTTAATTGCTCCGATAAACAGTTAGGGGGGATCGTTTTCCGTCATCCACTGAAATTTCGGTACATAATATTTATACTTTGGCGAAAAACGCGCGCCACGTCCGTTTATTAGCTGTTATACGATCCACGGACTTTACGGTTATGTTGGCTCTTTTTAAAGGCTTGCCTGATTCAGCAAAATTTCATGTAGTTTTTTAACTGATATGTAATTTTTCACGGATGTTACGTGGCAAAAAAATCTCTAGAAGCGCACTAAGTAGTATGGATGAACTCTACTCCGGCGACGGGCGGTGCGATGGTAAAAACGAGATGATGGAAACATCTCAAACAATTCCTTAGAGCACTCCCAATGGAACATACGGCACAAAATAAAGACAGAACCGAAGTCTCGAGAAATTTAGTGCTACTCCAATTAATATTGGTGGCTATTAAAGCAGTTTCCTTATGTCATTACAGTCGCCGTTGACCCATAATACTGGATCAATGACGTTTCTTCCTTCCTTCCGTTCTGTACAAATTCTTTGATCTGTCTAAGTTGGTAGCAGCGCCATGTGGAAATTAGCGGAATCATACAGTTGAATAGATTGAATACGAATATATCTACTCGGAAATGTTCAGTAGTGGATAATTGCAGAGCGTGAGAAGAGTTCAAATGCTTGTTTTGTTTTTCAGTAAGTAATTGCATTTACTTATGGAACTAATTTAAAAACAGTATACGAGGATTTACTACGCGAATGCGTGCTTAGAATTTGGGAATGAAATGGATACGTGGAAATCTTCTTACCGTAAAGTCAACACTTCTCTTCATTCATGGGATCACTTGAATGAATCATTAGTTTTAGTACAATCTATCATAAAATCTGCTTTCGCATTTACCCAAAATTATAATTTGCGTAATTACTGATGGTAGGACCTCTTGTGAGTCCGCACGGGTAGGTACCACCACCCTGCCTATTTCAGCCGTGAAGCAGTAATGCGATTCGGTTTGAAGGGTGGGGCAGCCGTTGTAACTATACTTGAGACCTTAGAGCTCATATCTCAAGGTGGATGGCGGCACTTACGTTGCAGACGTCTATGGGCTCCGGTCACCACTTAACACATCGTCCTCCTATCTAAGCAATAAAAAAAACTATATGTGAAATACCAAATTAAAACATTCTAGAAGTTACTGCAATTATTGACAATAAGTACATGGCAGATGACACCTCAATTTCAGGTGCAATCATAGGGTGCAATAGTTGACAACATCATGAAATTAGAAAAGTAAAAATACAATGAGTAAATTTTAAGAAATATGAAATCCAAAATAATACTTTGTCACTAAGTAACAAAATATTTAACATCTACACTTATTAGAAACTAAAACTTGATTACATTTAATTGATTATGATTAGGTTATATTTAGTTGGGAAATGATCTGACCCAGATTTTTCTTGTATGTTGATATAAATCGGAAAGCTTGTGAGGTTGGATGCGTGTTTGGTAATCTTTTACGCTAAAACCACAAGACGGATTTTGATAAAATCTTACAAAACATATAGCTTATACACCAGAACAATAGACAATTTGATATAATACAATAATAAATATAATAAATATTTTACTAACAATCACGCCACGTTAACTGGTCCCGTGATAAGTTCGTAAAGAACTTGTGTTACAGGTACCAGATAACGGAAATAAATGTAAGATTTTTATTATACACATACATATATTTAACATACATCCATAACCCTGGAAAAGACATTTATATTTATCATACAAATATCTTCCCTTGGCGGGATTCGAACCCGCAACCCCCTTGTGTAGTGACCATGTCACTTACCACTACACCAGACGGCCGTAAGACAATAAATATAAGACAGATGCACGCGTGTGAGTAGATTCAATAAAATTACGTATTTCACAGAATTTACGATTGTTAATTTTACCAGTTAAGAAACAAAGTCCCGCATTTCGAATGCTTACCACGATAAATTTTCATATACTGAGGAAAATATTCATTATTCCAGCGAGAATCTCGTTTCAAAACTCCCTTATGTTTAGACTAGTAATCCTCAAAATCTCTGAGACATTCTGAAAGAACCATTCGCGTTTAAAGTGCTTTATTCACGTTCCATCTTGCTGTACGTCCCGCCAAGGCCATGCACGATGCACGATGCAAAAGTACCATGAACAGGCTTGACGTACGTCGATAATTATTATTAATTGTTTGCTGGATTTGCACGACCAATTTTACATCCAGCGAGCGCCCCCACCTCCGCAAACGTTGTGCAGATAGACAGTGAATAACGCGGACGGTCAGAGCGGTCCTGCGTCGTGTGTGCTTGATCGTGTATAGACTTGCTGTACAGCAGATTTAACACTTTCAAGATTGATTGAATGATATAAGTTCCACTTATTCTTTCCACGCTTGATGCGCGCACGATAGTCTTTATGCTGCATCCAGCACCGCGGCCTTGAGCTGACGTACAGCCGTGATAAGATCGTGAATAAAGCGCTTTAAGATGAAAGAAGCTCCAAGTTCAACAACGACATAATTGTCAAAACGAATTAAGTACTACGAACCGTGAACTGATGTGATTCTAAAACAATTAACTCTTCAATATTCGAAGCACGTACATAATTTAGCTTTACAGTTTCTAGTGCTTCCAATGTGTTTCTGTTGTCACAGTTCATGAGATGCTCGTGAAGAATTCCATTTCTAGGCATTTTTATATCGATAGCTCCTAAAGTAGTAAGCGACTTACAAGCAACTGATTTCAAGTCTTCTATATTTAATTTCTACCTAACTGAAAGTTTTTTTTTTTTGCTTAGATGCGTGGACGAGCTCACAGCCCACCTGGTGTTAAATGGTTACTGGAGTCCATAGACATCTACAACGTAAACGGCGCCACCCATCTTGAGATACAAGTTCTAAGATCTCAAGTATAGTTACAACGGCTGCCCCACCCTTCAAACCGAAACGCATTACTGCTTCACGGCAGAAATAGACAGCGTGGTAGTACCTACCCGCGCAGACTCACAAGAGGTCCTACCACCAGTAATTACGCAAATTATAATTTTGCGGGTTTCATTTTTATTACACGATGTTATTCCTTCACCGTGGAAGTCAATCGTGAACATTTGTGTTCAAAGTGTTTAGCAAAATTTCCTTTCGTGAAAGAGTAAAGTTACATTAAGCAAATTGATTTTTTACGAAGCCTTCGAAGGTAATCCCATATTCGGTGCATATATTTGCTATTATTTCATCAAGCCGTAAAAGCCGCATTAACTCTGAAATGACGGGAGCGTGAAGCCAGAACCTCGTTACGAGCTAAATGCCCTCACATAACAGGTGAAATTGGTAGCGCATGCTCTTCACACGTTCTTTTTGTACATAAAAAACATGTTAAAAACAAAGAAAAAATCGTAATTAATTATTTATTAAATTATTTATTAATCGTAGGGGATACAAGCATCCGTAGCTCTTAAAATTTTGACTGTGAATAAGTCAATAGATAAACAGAGCTGACACTTGAAACGTCCAGAACCTAACCGTAGTCGACAAATACCAATGTCAATGCGACTTCCAGCCTTGAAACATAAATTATGATAAATGTATGTACATGTAACATTTCCATTTCTATTCTATTTCAATTACCAATAAGATTTCCAGTTATTTCGAGAAGAGTTTTATTATAAAATAAAATTACTCATTAAAATCATCTTCGTTCTTTCTGGTTTAAATTCAGTGTTAAGGACATTACAAGCTTTGTATTCACTTGAGTTTTATGTAGCATTCATTTACGTACATGTATCGTAGAAAGGACCCCACATGAGATGGGCAGACGAGCTGATAAAAATAGCTGGTACCCGCTGGCCGCAAATAGCCCAAGATAGAGACACATGGTTTTCGTTAGAGAAAGCCTTCATCTTCACTCGAGGAGGGTTCGTGCAAACAAACTTCTATATTCACAATTCAAAACTTCAAACTTCTATATTCACTTTTTTAAAAGCTATCTACATTTATACTTTTTAAAGAAAGAGGAAGATTTTTTTTTGTGAAATACGTGTTAATAGCATCACATTATTTTTTCTTTTCTTCTTCATTATATTAGAAATATGTATATAACCTACTATTTGCATGAAAGGCTTTTTATTATTAAATTATTATCAGAGAAGCATTGAATAAAAATTAAAACCGTAAAAAAGTAAACTAAAGATATTTTGTTCTTCTTAATCGAAGTTGTTGCCATTAACCGTTACACTTGTTTGACGTAAACAGATGATAATAGTTTTTATGCGTAGGTTGACAAAGCCGGCTTTTCTATTGACACTTCACTTGAAATTCTATACGGCGGCTATTATGAAACGAACAATGAAACAGAAGAAACTGATGGATCGGTTTCATAAAAAAAAAACTGAAGGAAAATTGAAAGAAAACAATCGAATTTTACGATAAGGTATCGAATGAATTCTGTCTTGGGAATTTAAATATTCTTCGTCAAGAGAATATTTTTTTTAGTTGATTATTTTAAACCTTTAATTTACTAGCAAGGACATTAAGTAAGATAAAATAAAATAAGACAAATAAGAGATTTCTTTATTCCATCATTAATTCCATTTAATTCATAAATAAATAATATAAATAGAAATTCACAATCAATGGAAATCAGCTTAAGGAACCCTCGTAGTTGTCTCATATCATAAAACAAAACGGTGTGAACTTAAACTACACAAAACGATAGAAAAAATCCCATCAAAATAAACCAGGCTTTGTTTTAGGCTATTTGATTTTACAACCATTGATACGTCGATACGTCGGACTTTCCTCTATTTCTTTCACCTTTTCTAGATTTGTTAAGCAATGTCAATTAGTCTAATCCTTTTTATAATTGTTGAAAATTATATCGATAAAATGATTTTGTTTTGAAATAAATTGAAGTAAATTATTTACTTAAATTTTTACTTCGAGTTTATTATTTATTTTTATCTATAGACTATCGACTGCATAAATAAACTACAACCATTAAAAAATCAGATTAGCTTAAACTATTTATTATAGTTATATATTTATAGCTATTTATGTAATGTGACTTATTTTCAGAGAGTAACTTATACCGTTGGCATACAAATCCCTTGGGGTATTTCCTTGCGAATTGTGTCCATATTATTGTATGGGTTTATGTAAACTTATACTTTTGATATTTGGTTTGAGGAAAAACGAAACTGAAGGAATCAATTGAATATTCGTATCGAGTTTTCAAAGGGGATATAGAGCATTGCGTCGACTGACACAGAAAAGAGCATATCTACTTTTTTACTTGGAATTGGTTTTTTAATAGATAATTTGCATGCAAAGAGTCAAAATATGATTAAATTAAGTTTTTTTTTTGGTGCACAGATGGGTGGGCGAGCTCACAGCCCACCTAGTTAAATGGTTACCGGAGCCCATAGACATCCACCTTCGATTAAAATTGTTGATCGAAGACATCCTCAAAGTAAATGCCGCCACCAGTCTTGAGATATGAGATATTCTAAGGTCTCAGTATAGTCACAACAGCTGCCCCACCCTTCAAACCAAAACGTATTACTGCTTCACGGCAAAAATAAGCAGGGTGGTAGTACCTACACGTGCGGATTCACAAGTGGGACCACTACCAGAAATAATGCAGTTAAATGTACACCTTTCATGTATATAAAGTAGCAGCTTTCAGTTTAGCCAAAATAATATTCGGAGGTTAAACAAAAAAAATATTACTTAACTGTTACTTAATTGCGAGCAAGCACGGTATTACATATTTTAAGTCCGGTTTATTTCAAATCGATACCTCAAAAAAAAACCCTAACATTTTCAAAATAATATTGTATTTGAAATCAAACTACTGTCATTTACGATAGCAAGTCGTATTCGTCGACTCAACACGATGTCATATTTCGAACGGCAAATTGGCAGTTCGTATGAAAAGAATGAAGTTGTTGACGCGAATCGTTTAGAGAATTTCAATGGCGCTTCAAGGAGTCTCTTAACTGAGAATAACGCAAGATAATACATAAACATACGTGTATGCTCATGATATGTCACGACATTTGTGAAGAGTTGTTCTGTTTTACGAGAAAATTATCTATACGTGTTGTCCTTTGTTTTTGTTCTCAATTTAGAAAGCGAAACATGTCAATATTTATATACATATGTGTCTTGTAATTTGATTCAGCTTATGACTTTAGCGTTTGCATATCGACGCTTGAAAGACAAACGTGACTAAGCGACAATGCGTGAACTTTACAGTAGACTAAATTAAAGTTGAAATACCTGAAAAAAATTATATTTTAACGAATTTAGCTGTAGGATTTAAATGATTTTAATAGACCTAGAAATTTTTTTTTTGCGCATCGAATATTATTGCCTATCATTTATGTACAAAGCAGTTATTGTCGCTTAGTCACGTTTGCCTTTCAAGCGTCGATATGTAAAATAAAACAGTGACTAAGTTTATTAATTATTTCGCGTAATAGATAATATTATTGTGAGGCCACACGAGCACCACAATTCGAAACTTAAGTCAACCATAGTACGAATACAATAGAGATATCGATATTTTGCCTCAAGATGACACTTGTAAAGATAAATTCGGCTATCACCATTCGGCTTCAATATAGTGCACCTTCACGGGTATGATATGACTTTATACTGGACTTAAAAGAGCTTCAACCTAACTGTGCCCTTGGCATTGCTGATGTCTTTGAGACACGATAACCACTTTATTAGTTGGGCGGTTTGTTTTCTACGGAAGAAAAAAAGACAATTTATTAAAATGACCTTTTTATCGTTCAAAATTTTCAAGATGATTCAACTCAGATGGATATCTCAAATCCCCCAATCATCATTCTCGGTCAATTCATTCAGGAGGATCAAGTGTCTGAGAGTCACTCTAGATAACTTCATGGATTTCCTACCTCACATTAATCCCTTTGTAATAAGGTGACACTTTACAAAATTTGCTTTCGCCCTGTAATGATCGCCGGGCATTACGAGACAGCCGAGCCTCATGATTTTCGAACTTGTTAATATGCATAGACCAGCCCAATTGGTGTTAAGTGTTCACCGGAGCCCATAGATATTAACAATGTAAATGCGTTGAGACATGAGTTCTAAGTCTCCGTTTTTATAGTACAACAGTTGCTCCACCCTTCAAAGCGAAAAACATTACTGCTTCACGGTAGAAATGGGCAGGATGGGGATACCTTCCTGTGGGGGTTCACAAGACGCCAATGATATCCGAGCAACGTAGATTTTCACGATATTCTAAGTTCCAAATATTTTTTGTTTCGATGGGTGGACGAGCTTACAGCCCACCTGGTGTTAAGTGGTTACTGGAGCCCTGGTTACGGCTGCCCCGCCCTTCGAACAGAAACGCATTACTGCTTCACGGCAGAAATAGGCAGGGCGGTGGTACCTACCCGTGCGGACTCACAAGACGTCCTACCACCAGAAAATGGTTATTTATACACTTATCTATGTATTAGTGTATAAAATAAGAAGTTAGCCCCGGAAAGCTACTTCGCTAGAAGTCAACCCCTTTATTTTGACTCACGCAACAGCCAGCTATAATCGACCCGTCTTCACCCACCCAATATGGTAATACTGGATACACATTCAAGCTACTAGTACGGGTCCCTCCATTCCAATAAAAAAAAATTTTGGTCCCTATCGAAAAACGTATCTCTGATAAAAATATTTGACATTCCCGTCTCGGTGTGTTTGTTTTTATCTCAAATCTAAAAATCTACACAAAAACACAAGCTAGAGACTGTCGATTTCCGAATTTTGTATCTAACTGTAAGTCAATAACAATTTTAATATAAAACAGAATAGGGTTATGAGAATGATAATTATATAATTGCTGATGACAACAATAATAATTAAAGTAGATTTTAAAGCGCAGTATCACATTGCCCTAATTACTCCGAAAGGCATCCGAAACGCCCAGGATTTTCAAGGGAACAATAATTTTACTAACAAATAAATCTTTCGTAATTATTGTTACTCGAGAAAGGTATCTGTTTGTTATGACATTAAATAAAATTTATTTGTGACCTTAATTGCGCATGATTAGAATATAAATTGAATACCACTGCTCAGAAAATAGTTTTAGCTGAATTTAGCTTTTAAACTGGTCGTGGTACGATGTGGGAGTGCTGCTAGTTCCTAAAGTTTTCTAAATTAAAACCAATTCTAAAGAAATCGAAATTGCGAGCTCATGTCGCTATATACATTTCTTCTGTTATTGGTGGTGAGCTAATTCGTAGTTAAATAGTAGAGCGCTTTGTAAGCTCTCAAGGGTTAGTTTGTAAGTTAGCCGTAAGTTAGATTGTAGCTAATTTTAACTGAGACACGAGGAAAAAATTGGACGTGAACAAGCGAATTCTCCTGTCCACACCAATACGATCGTAAATACGAACTAGTACATACGACCATAAATATAAATCCAGCAAATACTTTACCCCTGATCTGTTAGGCATGGAGCCGATATCCCGTGGTGTGGGAGCTGTGCCCAAAGCCCAACCTGCCGAGTAAGTGGTCAAAAGTACCCCACGACAAGTTCTCTTAGATAGGTACCACCACCTTGCCTATTTAATAAAACACGCCGCCTGAGTATTATGGCCTTATATAGTAACCACTATAATAACCGCTGAGAATCGTTTTGTAGATTCTGTAGTATTGTATGTAGAAACAATAATTATTTGAGGGTTTCCTGTACTCATTTGAGGCGTATCCGATCGTATCGTTAGGGAAAATATTCCATACAATTAATGAAAAAGTAGTTCACTTGTAACGAACATCAATTATAATTGTTAACTAATGGATCTTGTCTCATTTCTCGATAATGTATATTGAATGACATTGATTTTACTTCTAGAATTTTCGTTGTAAATTTAATTTTTTAAATAAAAAAAGCAATAACGAATGTTTTACCGATTAATCTCAACTGAGCATAATCTATCAATTTAAAGTTGAATCAATGTCTGCGAAAAATAATTTATCAAACTTCTTGGCAATTATTACATTCAACTACTTTTTTTCTTATACATTCCCAACGGCGGTAAGACCGTTGGGATTGGTTGAGCCCCATTTATTTTTACTATAAAAATCATGTTTCCGCTATATAGGGTATCTTAGTAGTTATTTCGAGATTTTCAAGACAGCATTGGCATCCTCGACTGCCTATTTATTGCCAATGGAAAACGTAAGTAAAATATGCTAACAGAACAAAATATTTATAACTATTATTTTAATACTCGATGGTACAACTCATCTGTTCTCGAATTACCGAAGCGAATAGATATTGGAACGTGAATGCCGCCCATTTAACACATAAGATCGATGTCTCGTTTGGTTAACACAATGGCTTTCCCCACCCTTCAAACGGTAACATGTGACTGTTTTACGTCAGATATATAATCTATATCTATACTAATATATAAATCTACAGTGGTTTTTACGGATGTTCCGTTATAACTACTGAACCATGCATCCGATTGACTTGAAACTTGGTATTTATGTAGAAACTACATGTACTTAATGGATAGGCTAATAATAGTGTTGGTATCCCTAATAATAATGAAAATAAATAATAATGTTAATTTTAAACGCCCAGCGAAGCGAGCGAGTATGTACGGCTAGTAAATATGAATAATCAGAAATAAATCGGTCACGGTAATCCGACCCCAATTTTGGATATTCTGTGCTATGGATCCAAGGGAATGATATAAGTTTAAATATAAATAATAACATAAATCCATATTAATAAACAACCAAAGACCAAACCAACCTGCTCATCACACAATGTTTTTCCGATGTGGGAATGAAACCCACGACCCTTGGCGCAACAGTCATGCCCGCTAACCACTGCACCACCGAATCAAATATACTATAATATGGTAGTGGTCGCTTCGATTATCGCCCGAACCATCAGTAAAATATCCGATACTACTCTCGGATTTTCTTCGGGTATTACGCTGATTTTATTTTTTGAAGTATGCTCCAAATTTACGAGTAACAAAGTTAAATTTGAACACTAAATACAAATTAGGATCGAGACGTTGAAAACTCGCTATGAACGTTACTCGTATATAATGGTCCGAACTTGAACCTTAATCGCGGGGAATAATGAAAGTAGATTATTCCACATTTGGACTTTAGGGCCTTTTCGTGTTTCCTCTGACGTACGTAGAAAAAATAAACAGTTCCAATTTAAATACCTACATAACTAGTTGGTATTCATTTAACTGGTTGACAGCGTCAAACATAATCGAGTAAAAACGTAATTTACGTCAAAATTGATTCATAAATATTTATCTTAGAGAAATCGTTATCGTCTGAAGCGCCGCGTAGGCTTTGGTCTGAATGCAAAAAAAATAATTGGGTGACTAAAAAAAAAGGTAAAAACAACGAATTCAGGAAATTATTTGGACATCACCATTTGTCCGTTAAAGGTTACAGAAATCTTTCCTGGAGTGCCACTTTGAAAACTGGACTTTAAAAAGTTTCATCACAATCTGGATGAATGGTTTAAGAGAGCATAGAACATAAGCATACAGGCATTCAGTTTTTGTAATTACTGGTGGTAGGACCTCTTGTGGGTCCGCGCGGGTAGATACCACCACCCAGCCTATATCTGCGGTGAAGCAGTAATGCGTTTCGGTTTGAAGGGTGGGGCAGCCGTTGTAACTATACTTGAAACCTTAGAACTGATATCTCAAGGTGGGTGGCGCATTTACATCGAAGATGTCTATGGGCTCCAGTAACTACTTAACATCAGGTGAGCTGTGAGCTCGTCCACCCATCTAAGCAATAAAAAACGAAACAAAAAAAATTTTTGATCAAAATGTACCTCATCGTTTCTTCTTTCTATTATTTAATTATTTACAATAAGTAAAATTCAACTTTTTGGATGAGACTTTTTAATAGCCTCAATTGACAGACGAGCTTGTGGCACACTTGACGGATAATTGTTCGCCAGCCTATGGAAATCCGAAACTTAACATTATACTAACGTTACAACTAAAGTTATTTTAGTGGTCCCAACACTTGATTTATTGATATAAACTAGCACTTAAGAAACCAGAGTTCTGTAATTAGTTGTTTCAGTGGCCTATCATTCTGTGAGTTATAAAACAAACTAGTAGAGCAGACATGCCGTGCCCATTGTAGTGAATATATATATTTATTTATTGCTTAGATGAGTGGACGAGCTCACAGCCCACCTGCTGTTAAGTGATTACTGGAGCCCATAGGCCTCTACAATGTAAATGCGCCACCCACCTTGAGATATAAGTTCTAAGGTCTCAGTATAGTTACAACGGCTACCCCACCGAAACGCATTACTGTTTCACGGCAGAAATAGGTGGGGTGGTGGTACCTACCCGTGCGGACTCCCAAGAAGTCCTACCACCAGTAATTACGCAAATTATTATTTTCACTGATAGTAGACGGACCCGTGATCAATGTCAAGTGACGACCATCACGACGATAAATTGATAATATTACGGATGAAGGTAACACGTACGTATAATAAATTCTACGGGTCTAACTTTATGAAGCTATTTCTTTATGAAAAACGGCTTCATTGAAACATCTCATGGATTTGTTGGATAATATCTTTTTTTTTTGTAGGCTTCGATAGTATATAATATTTACCTTTCAAAATACATCTACATATTAAATCTGTAAGGTACGGATGTAAAGAGTTTTGTCATTTTACAACGGAATCTAATCGTTTATTTAATATTTTTAAAATTACATTAGCCGAATTATCTGAGTATGTTAAATTCTATAAGAAATTACTTAATTTCTTCATCGATTTATTTTTTAATTAATAAATAATTCAGTTTGCATTTAGCGTGGAAATATAAAATCGAATACATAAATTTAATAACAAACAATGTTAGCTGGCGTTCTAAGAAAAATAAATATGCAATATAAAAATAAAATAAAATAAATAAATATGAAAACTGCAATGTGCTTTTTAAATATGATTGATTAAAACTTCACATGGTTAACAGAAAACCTCAATCCAGAGAATTTTTTCGAAGAACGCAGAGGCATTACAATTCCCGAAGTGTTTCCAGTGTAACATTTTTCTTAAGATTGAGGATCGCGATTTTGTTAATATAAATGTCCCTTTGGAAAAAGACGAATCGACGATACTTCTCTAAACACATTCAATGAAATCCCGAGTATTTATTTATCAGTGCCCCTGTTCATATCTTCACATAAGGGTAATCAAAAATTTTTATGCTTTGTTTAATATAGTGACTTTGCGTTCACACGAATCCATAAATAAAAAAATGTATATTACAAATTTTTTTTATTACACTTAACTTTACATAAATTTTAAAATTCTGTTCATTTTATTGTCTCTGTAGCCTTAAATATTTCAATTTAAATAGGTATCACAATAATGTCGAATTTTCATTTAGTGTTTTGCCCGCACCATTGAAAGACGAATACTAAAAAACACTTGAATAAAGAAAATTAAGAATTAGATTTTGTTTTATTTACATTTGAAATTAAACTGTTAATTCTAATTGAGACAAAATACCAAGAAGATTGAAAAATAATTTATCTAAAGAAATTAGTTTCTTATGATTAGCAATCAACCCCAAATGTCTTCAATTTGATATATTTTGAAATAATTGATTGTTCTATGGTTTTAAATTATATGTACACTTTTAGTTCCATACTTAACTTCAGCAGATGCATGTGAAGCCAAAATATACTTCGTTCATTCGTTAAGCGGCTGAAACTTCACTAATAATATCGAGATCATGAACGTTTTATGTTTTTTATAGTCGACTCATTTCTAAAACTTTGCGGCTTTAACGCGGACTGAACTGTTAAACTTATATTAAAGAGAATCTCCACTTGAATTAAAATTGAATGTAACAATTGCTTATTTTATCTTCTTAGTTATTGTAAGTTTGTTTTTTTTAGATACAAGGAAATGTGTCAAAAAACATCCCTACACAAGAATGCGTGAAGGAACTTGAATAACACAAATTCTCAGTTGCGAATGATTTTGACAAACTAATTTTACTAAGTTAAAATTCTTGACTGCCGACTTGAAGGCTGCTTTTTGTATCGCGTGAAATTTAATATTAAAAAGGGAACTCATTTTAAGCAATAATTTCAATTCAGTCGACCACAACAAAGTTGTAAATTATTCGATACGTAGGAAATACTATAATATTTTTACTTGTGATAGGATCTCTTGTGAGTCCGCACGGGTAGGTACCACCACCACCACCCTGCCTATTTCTGCCGTGAAGCAGTAATGTGTTTCTCTTTGAAGGGTGGGGCAGCCGTTGTAATTATACTGAGACCTCAGAACTTATATCTCAAGGTGGGTTTACGTTGTAGACGGCTATGGGCTCCAGTAGGCACTTAACACTAGGTGGGCTATGAGCTCGTCCACCCAACTAAGCAATAAAAAAATATAATAATATGATTATAATGACAAAAAACGGGAGATAAAACCGTAAAAATAGTTTTGATTACGTGACTCTTGAAAACCGATAAAAAAAATCCAATTATTTTATTGGACGATTCGGTTTTATTTGATTTCTGCTTATTCACCATTAACGCAACTCAATCTTATTTTTTACTGAACATACGCGTTGAATTACGTATCTTTATTGCATTACAATTATAAACACATAAAAAAGTTATTTTACCAAAAAATAGTTTATTTGCGCAATATAAGGAATGCATATTGGAAGAACACTATTTAAAAAAACCATTGAATAGAAACCAAAAATATATCTATACTAATATTATAAAGAGGAAAGATTTGTTTGTTTGTTTGTATTGAATAGGCTCCGAAACTACTGAACCGATTTAAAAAAATCTTTCACTGTTGGAAAGCTACGCTATCCCCGGATGACACAGGCTATATTTATTATATTTTCAAAAAAATTAGGGATCCTTACTGAAACTTCAATAATGTAACCCAATGTGTAAAAAAATTACCTACATTTTTTTACATCGCGAGCGCTACTTCCCAAGCGAAGCCGGGGCGGGCCGTTAGTGTACTATATATTTATTGAATAAAAAAGAGTATTCTGAGTTCTAACTTCCATAATATTTTTTTCAAGACGTTGATTTTTATTTTTTGAAGTACAACGCCATTAAATATTTAATAACCATAAATCTCAACGCTCTCGGCACGGCGTAAGTAGGTGTATCGTATGAGAATGGTCTTAATTTATTATTTTCTGCAAATACGAATAGTTATACCAGTAACTCTGTACGATATAATTTAAATAAATATATTTGAAGGTTTCGGGTAATATTTTTGGTTTTCAATGGAACGTTTTCTTACCTGAGTTGTAAAATAAAAATGTTTTTTTGTAATAATTAAAGTGAATTTATGCTCTAAAGCCTTAAGCAATATAATCTTTTAAATTTACTGGTGGTGAGACCTCTTGTAAGTCCGCACGGGTAGGTACCATCACCCTGCCTATTTCTGCCGTGAAGCAGTAATGCGTTATGGTTTGAAGGGTAGGGCAGCCGTTGTAACTATACTGAGACCTTAGAAGTTATATCTCAAGGTGAGTGGCGCATTTACGTTGTAGATTTCCATGGGCTCCAGTGACCACTTAACACCAGGTGGGCTGTGAGCTCGTCGACCCATCTAAGCAATAAAAAAAAATCGAACTGTGCTTTGTAACTTTAATTATGTTGGAAGTGTAAATGTAAAATGTAGTACGGTTAATGTTCCTCTTTTTGAAATCAAACTGTAGTTAATGACTGTAATGTTTTTATTCGTATATTTGTATTCATATACGTATGAGAATTTTTCAGGAACATATTCTTTTAAATACCTATTCGATTTAAATATTCGAGGTTGTGAAAAAGCATAAAACCTATACATGATTCTGAACGAAAGTAATTTATGCAAAAGTTGATTTGACTTCATTTTTATAATTTCCACAATTTTATATGATTGAAGTTAAATTCGTTATAAAGTAGCTTTATTTTTAAAAAAAATGTAAAAATCCTGAAAAATTAGTAAGACCACTTAGCCATTCAACCATTCCGTATTACTCCTTAAGTTACCCCAGATTTTCAAGCAATGAAAAGGTAGACATTTTGTGAACAGTGGGTTTTTTAAGTTACGCCATTTTTTTTAAATTTAATAGCACTTCACGATTTTCTTTTTTCTTTATACAATTTTTTTTCCAGTATTTTTCTATTCTCGCAATCTTCATATTTCAAAGTAAATTTTAACTAACAAATCATACAACATCAAAAAAAAAGGTACTTGAACAAACCTCGTTTAACTTTTAAAGTTCTTTCCTTGCCTTTATAAAAGAGAAAGAGAGTTAAAAAGCTTTTTTATTTATTTTCATATCCATTTAAGAAAGGTATTACCCCGGGAAAGTAAATAAATGTATAAAACGTATAATCATACTATATTTCATTTGAAGACTCAAAGAAAATAAATCAGACAAATTACTTTTGCGTCGTCTAGTCATATTTTTGATGTTAAAATTACGAGCTACAAAGAAATTTATCTAAAAATCTGACATACCGTGACCCTTTAAATCATACTTATTGCGTAAGACGTAGTTTGCCGTAAATTTATGTAATAATTAACTTTTTAAAGTTACAGTTTTTGAAAGCTAACTTTCAGAAAAGACAAAAAAACAGACTAGACGGTTTTTCTTTTATTAAAAAAAATCTTAATTGGTAAAAAAAATTCGTAATTTTATTTCTAACTCCCCTACATTCATTTTGAGGGCATGGAAATTTTGTTTGAGTTAAATATTTAGTTAAAATATTTAGTTAAAAGAAACTTTGAAAATGAAAAAAAAACTTTTTTTGTTGCCTACCAGCTCCGTTCGCTAACATTTAAATATGGAATTTAATAAAAAATCTAAGAACTTACTTGAGCGTCGTGAAGTTGCAGCGGCGTCGACGATCAGGAGCACAGCACCTACTGCGTGATGGCAACAAGTGTTGTGCCGCCGCCCGCCCAAGCTCTCCTTATATATCATCAAGCAGAGCGGGCGCCGCCCTGGGCCGCCCACCGCCCTACCCAAACATAGTTTACATTCCAATTTGACAAATCAAAATTACTTTTATCACCACGATATGGCCATCTTTTGTGAATTTTCAGATAATTGTATACACGATTTCGAAAGATATAATTTTTGCGAACACGTATAGTGTTGATTTTTATGATTTATTATTATATTTCAGTGATATTTATTTTAAATTAATTATCAGAAACGATTTGTTTTTGCTTTTATTTAAATTTTCTCACTCATGTTCACTCTGTACCCATGACTCATATTTCATGGAATTATGACTTTCAATAAAATACGTACTATTCTTTAGTGACATATTATATAACACATTTATTGTAATTAAGAAAATAATTTAAAGATATTATATAATATTTAAATTTATTAACATGTTTATTCTACTTGGAAAAATGANCGATTTGTTTTTGCTTTTATTTAAATTTTCTCACTCATGTTCACTCTGTACCCATGACTCATATTTCATGGAATTATGACTTTCAATAAAATACGTACTATTCTTTAGTGACATATTATATAACACATTTATTGTAATTAAGAAAATAATTTAAAGATATTATATAATATTTAAATTTATTAACATGTTTATTCTACTTGGAAAAATGATTACGATGAAAAATTTCGGGGACAACAACACAACATCGCATGCCCTCATTGTGATGAATTTACTTAAGTTTAATTTGCTTATCAAATACATGTTCTGTATCTTATTATTAAAAAAATTAGACTAGACGAGAAAAGGCAATATCAAAACCTGTTAATTTATAATCATATCTAAGAGAAAAATCCTATCTTTCGAGAAAGGTTCCTGAGTTATTGGAGGAAAACACAATCTAATAGAGTAATGACATGCGATTATTGGATCCAAGCTTATTTGTCCCCCTGAATCTCTACTTTGACGTAAAATATTAGAAGCTGTGAGATTTTTGTTATGTTCTATTTTTTTCTATAGGTGGGTAAATGTGCTCACCGTCCAGCTAGTAATAAGTTGTTAAAAGAGTCATTAGATATGTCAACTTTTTTATTGCCTACCTAATGCTAGTGGGGTTATAGCTTCATCGAATTTTCTTGACTACGTGAACGTTTGTTTACTATTATTATTTTATTTAAAAAAATATAGACTTAAATTTTATCGATATAACCCGACTTTCCTAACAGTACTAATTCATACGCTTAATGTTATCTGAAGCGATCATGGTATTTTCAGACAAGCCTTTGGAGATTAACGGAATTAGCGCGGAAATTGATAGAAAGCTGTGGTATAATTTTTGAATGTTTTTTTATGTTATATTACATATTATTAGATTCTATTTACCTACATGTAAAATTATTTAGGTATATCTTGGTATAATAAAACCATATATATCGTTTTCTAATTAGGTATAAAATTTGTACAATTAAGTTTAAGGTTAGAGATAGTATTATGATTTCATTAATTTTTTCATTCATTTCATTAATTAATTCAGAAATTTAAATTATAATTTTAATTTTAATTTTACTAACATAGTTCTAAGTATTATTCTACTTACAACATATGGACTTAAGAGGGTCTGAATTAAATGAATTTTATTTTATTTATTTATTTATTTATTAATATAATTTTTTTGCGCAATTAACAATACTCTGTAATTTCGTTAATTTTATTTCATTAAGTACTAACGCCAGAAGCAGAAGTACCAGAACATTTTTGTGGTTCGTATTTAGTTATGTTTAGAACATTTCATGTGGGTAATTATTATATGTAACTATAATAATATTTATATAATATTTTAGTAATGGTAGATTCGTTTATTGTTTCTGTTCATTTTATAATAACACGATTTTTATGGTTACGGACCAATTGATGATTTAAAAAAATGAAAAATAAATGTATCTTTTATTTTATTTTCCTTTTCCTCTAAACTTCTATAAGGTGTCACTGAGGACAGTTACCTTCAATCTTAAAAACACAAGACATGTCATTTTGACTAAATTTCAACTATAATTTAAACGTTTTTTTGTGTTGCTTGGGCAATCGAGCTTATAGTCCACCTGATGTTAAGTAATTCCCTGAGCCTATAGACTTAAAATGAATGCCAATGCCTATCTTAAGAAAACATATCAAAATATTTTCACCTATTAATACAATTTATTTACTAATTTGTAGATCGGAATTGCTAATTCCATTCCATAATTGATTCCTTTTAAATCGTTTTTTTGAAAGGATTATATATAAGGATAGTTCCTTATACACACTCATATTACAATATATAGGTATGTATATATTGACATTTGCATGTATCATCAATTCTGATCGAAATAGTTCGTCAGTAACATAACACATACGAGTATAAAGGTCCATAGTTCTAATATGGAACATTCTCCTCATACGTAGCAGTGTCAATGGGATCTCCACTAATTGTGATGTCATGAGGTACATCTTTATGTTTGTTCGCGATATTAGATCACCATCGCGATATTAGATCATACCAGAATATTCCTTTTCGATCCCAATGAAAACTAATCGAGTTCAAGGGATTTTGAAATAAGACACACTGGAATTTACAGAACTAACAACGTGTAATTTAAATTCGCATTTATCAAAACCCGTACTGTCTATAGTTACCGTTTTGTATAACGTTCTTATGAATTGAGTAACGAAATTTTTAATCAATCATATTTGCAAGACCGTTGTTTTTTTTAGAATTTCACTATATGTCGACGAGCTAATAACCTACTTGATATTAAGCTATTACTTTGGCTCACAACTGAATGTTTGTATATAAGTGCTTGAGGACAATACTCCGTTTATTCTGGCCGGTCACTATATCAAATAAAGACCTCTGGACTAGTTGTGATCAAACTGCCATCACTCAAAACATTGCCCATTGGAAATGGCATTGGATAGGACACACTCTACGAAGCAGCGGAGTCAAAGCGGCATCAATTGCGTTTGAGTAGCAACCGCGTGGCAGGAGAAGACCTGGTCGCCCTGTACACACTTGGCGACGCACCGTGGAGAGCGAGATGAGGGCTGCTGACGTGACCTGAAGAGATGTCTAGGAGCAAGCGTAACAGAAGGTCAAGTGTAGAAAACTTATGAGGGCCCTATGTACCAGCGGGCAACAACAACAACAGTTGACACAGAAGTTTGACGCTGCCTCTAGTTTTTTATTTATTTTTTATTGCTTAGATTGGTGGACGAGCTCACAGCCCACCTGGTGTTAAGTGGTTCCTGGAGCCCATAGACATCCACAACGTAAATGCGCCACCCACCTTGAGATATAAGTTCTAAGGTCTCAAGTGTAGTTACAACGGTGGTTTGGGGACCGGCGGAAAAAGCAAGGAACCAGTAGACGTGCTGACTCAAAAGACTCCCTAACACTAGCGCTCAAGATATAATTTCATTTTAAAAGAGAAACAAACAAAGTATACGCGCTCTTTTGATTAATCTGATTCACTAAATAAACGAATATCATTTGAGGATTTTTCAAAGGAATAAGATCGAAATCTAACTTCATATCACTGCTTAAATTACTTAGTTACCTACACTTTCTAAATACGTTCTATTTTTTTTTTGTTGCGATAAAAGTATATTCTAAACGAAACGTGATTTGTTTGTAATTCTGACCAAATTAATCGGGATGAATCGTGATCAGAAACCCGTGGTAGGGTGTTTTGTATTTTTTTTTTCTCCTGACAATGGCGTCGCCGGCTTTGGGGAGACGCTGGACAAACAAAAGGAAATATGATTGGAGCGGTGTGACGGCGATAAGGCGCCTAAGTTACGTAGTTGTGAGCTCACGTTGCGGCACTGAACTTTATTTAACATTAAACAACTTTTTTTCCGGAAAGACACGAATGCTATTTTTTAATACGCTTCTATTAGCTTCAGACGTGTGTATGTTAGTATGTAACGGAATCTTTGAACATGATTTTGACCCCTTTCAAAACGTCTGATTAACTCGAAATTTGGTATACTTTTTACGGACCGATGACAATACAATATTAAAAAAAATTATTGAAAATATTGAAATTCAACTAAAAAATGAAAAATAAATAATAGTTTAAAAAAAACTAACAAAATACGCTTTTATAGAAAATCTAACTAAAAAATAGAAAATAAATTTTAATAAATTTGAATTAAAAATAGTGTAAGAAAAAATGATTTTATTGTAAAAAAAAGTGTGGGGTGCATGGTATCAGTAGTTAGAAATACTTTATAAACAGATATGAGTTATTTTGATAATATCCTGAAAAGCACCTCACGCTTTTTTATAATACAATAAAATCATTTTTTCTAACACTATTTTTAATTCAAATTTTTTAAAATATATTTTCTATTTTTTAGTTGGATTATGTATAAAAGCATATTTTGTTAGATTTTTTAAACTATATTTTTTTATTATCATCAAATCGCTAGACCTTAGAACTTAGAACTCATTTACAAAGGTAGGTGACGGCATTTACGTTGTAAATGTCTATGGGCTCCGGTAACCCATCTAAGTAATAAAAAAGGTGCTTTTAATTTTTTTCTACAATATCAAAACTGCCTTGGAGTTTCAGTATAGTTCTAGAGTTCGAATGTAGCTCCCATTTAAAACTATACGTCATCTCTACGCAGAGCTTCCCACGATAATGTAATGAATTAATAAATCCAAATGGCTTTTTATGGTCATATTTATTGCGCGTATTTACTGAAAATGCATCTCGGAGCTAAGCGGATATTTTTTTTGCTGCTCTTGTAGGCAGATGAGGTTGCAGCTAACGTGATGCGAAGTAATTACTGTCCATGGACGTCACCAATACTAGGAGGATATTGAAAAAGGACATGTCTTAAGGTCCATAAAAACAGTGGTGCTATCATCTCAGAGCCAGATTGTACCATGAAAAAATAACATTGTGAAACGCATTACGCGATGCTAAGAAATTATTACAAGATCAATTTGAGTATTCGTTAAGGAACTCACAAAAAGATATGATTCAAAACAAAATGCACGTAAATTTAATGCATGGTGACATTACGGACAACCATTCCAATAAACATGAATATGAAAATTAAATTCGAAAAACTTCGTACGAAAATAATCTACCGCGGCAGCTTGGTATTAGTATGTATGAGAAACTAGACCACCATTTACCGCAGATAGAGCTCGTGTGCCTTCGATGCCAACCAAAAAATATTTAATCAATGTTTTGCATTTTAATTCGGACTTCACGTCAGTTAATGGGTGACACAAATCCTTCTTATCCTTATCCAGGACTGCATTCATAATTTTTTGTTTTTATTGCATAGGTATGTGGATGAGCTCACAGCCCACCTGGTTTTCGGTGGTTACCGGAGCCCATAGTCGTCTACAACGTAAATGCGCCACCCACCTTGAGATATGAGCTCTAAGGTCTCATTATAGCTACAACGCCTGCCCCACCCTTCAAACCGAAACGCATTATTGCTTCACGGCACAAATAGGCAGGTTGGTGTTACCTACCCGTGCGGACTCACAAGAGGTATCACCAGTAATTACGCAAATTATAATTTTGCGCGTTTGATTTTATTACACGACGCTATTCCTACACCGTGGAAGTCGATCGTGAACATTTGTTAAATACGTATTTCATTAGAAAAATTGGTACCCGCCTGCGGGATTCGAACACCGGTGCATCGCTACATACGAATGCACCGGACGTCTTATCCTTTAGGCCACGAATAAGAAGACTGCTTTTGAGAACACGGAAACTTAAAAAAACCATTTGATACGTTTAAGTGCGGCGCCGCTGGACACTTCAGAAAGCCATGAACAGGATTACAGTCAATAAGCCGCGTAACGTGGCTCGCACCGACCATTCCGTGCTTAATGAAACACTTCACAAGTCCTCATCTGTTTAATTGGCCTGTTAAATGCATCTAACAATAGTAAGTAGACATACGCAGATTTAGGAAAATGTAGGTTCGACTTTAGTATGCAAATGTTCGTTTTTCGCTCAACGTTTTTTAACAGTCTCTAGACGTACGCTGGTTTTTGAGGGAATTAGTTTCGACTTTAGTATGTAAATGTTCGTTTTTCGCTCAACTCATTTTAACAGTCTCTAGACGTACCTACGCTGGTTTTTGAGGGAATTAGTTTCGACCTTAGTATGTAAATGTTCGTTTTTCGCTCAACGTATTTTAACAGTCTCTAGACGTACGCTGATTTTTGGAAAATTAGTTTCGACTTAGTATGTAAATGTTCGTTTTTCGCTCAAGTTATTTTAACAGTCTAGACGTACGCTGGTTTTTGAGGGAATTAGTTTAGACTTTAGTATGTAAATGTTCGTTTTTCGCTCAACGTATTTTAACAGTCTCTAGACGTACGCTGATTTTTAGGGTATGTAGGTTCGACTTTAGTATGTAAAGGTTCCATTTTCGCTCAACGTATTTTAACAGTCTCTAGACGTACACTGATTTTTGAGGGAATAGTATGTAAATGTTCATTTTTCGCTCAACGTATTTTAACAGTCTCTAGACGTACATTGATTTTTGGAAAATTAGTTTCGACTTAGTATGTAAATGTTCATTTTTCGCTCAACGTATTTTAGCACTCTCTAGACGTACGCTGATTTTTGGGGTATGTAGGTTCGACTTTAGTATGTAAATGTTCCATTTTCGCTCAACGTATTTGAACAGTCTCTAGACGTACGCTGATTTTTGGGGTATGTAGGTTCGACTTTAGTATGTAAATGTTCTATTTTCGCTCAATGTATTTTAACAGTCTCTAGACGTACACTGATTTTTGAGGGAACTAGTTTCGACTTAGTATGTAAATGTTCGTTTATCGCCCAATGTATCTTAATAGTCTAAAATTTGCTTCATACATAACATTACCCGTATCATCAAACTATTAATTTAATTGATTCATATTTGATAAATGATAGTTTTATTACAGTTTACGCTATAACATGTCCTTCTTCAAACGAGGTCTGTGGAGAGTATTAAACGGTAGGCAGCGGGTTTGGCTCTGCCCCTGACATTGTTGAAGTCCATGAGCGAGGGTAACCACTCACCATCAGGCGGGCCGTATGCTCGTCTGCCTACAAGGGCAATAAAAAAAGTTTATTTTAATTTTTAAGGTTTATTATTGCGTTTTTTAAAGTCATTATATTATTTGCAACATTTCGAATACTTAACATTTTTCCCGACATTAAACAGTAATAGCAGGTTTAATTTTGTCTGAAGTAGATACTATAATGTTGTTATCTTTAATTATTAATTATTGATTCCTCCTGTTTTCTCTGAAAATGTTTTGGTTCATCATGTTAATGATATGTTAATATCATATTCCTTTTAATTTCTAGACACGAAAAGGGATTCTTTCGTTCTACAAATAGCAATAAAATTCGTCATAGACATCGCTAAGGGTGTCCACACAACAATGTGCGTACGTAAGACTTGTTTACGGGCCATAAAATGAGCGCTTACAACCCCCTTGGGTATTACACAAAATTTATGTACAAGGTTAAGAAGTCCGTGAAATTCAACAAATATCTTCATGGTATACAAATGAGGATGTTAAGAAGATTTTCCATTATTTAAACCTTAACTTTAAAATATGTATACATAAGTATTTTATGATGTCATAATTATGTATATTGTCCGTCCCTGAAATGAAGGGCACGTGTCAGAAGTCACTCGTTCCAAGTCAGAAACATTACAGATCGTTTATCCTCCTCTAACTCTTAAGTAAATAAGAAAGATAAAGAAATAAACTTGACAAACACCGTTCTCTACCATAATTTACTGGTGGTAGGACCTCTTGTGAGTCCGCACGGGTAGGTACCACCGCCCTGGCTATTTCTGCCGTGAAGCAGTAATGCGTTTCGGTTTGAAGGGTGGGGCAGCCGTTGTAACTATACTTGAAACCTTAGAACTTATATCTCAAGGTGGGTGGCAATTTACGTTGTAGATGTCAATGGGCTCCAGTAACCACTTAACACCAGGTGGGCTGTGAGGTCGTCCATCCAAGTAAGCAATAAAAAAAACCTTAATATTTAGATCACAATTCAACATATAATTAAATTCCCTATATTAATTCAAATAGCAAAACTTCAAAACAATAACAAAGATAAGAAATCCGTTGGCATTCGCAGTTGTTGCGCATGTGTCATTACTTAAATGAGTACCATTTTACAAATATAAGTCCTCAATATTTCGCCGTATCGACGTCACTCAAGATAATAATAATATAATTCGTAACGCTCTTTCTGTTGTAGGAATAATTTGTTTATGTTTTCAAAAGCGGTCGTGTAATTAAGGATAAGATGCCGACGTACACGTATAATATTTAGCAATACGATTGTTGTGCCTGTGTTCAAATCCCGCTTGGTAGATACCAATTTTTCTTCGTACGTACTAAAAGTTATTGACGGATATATAATACCTACATCTGGGTAGTTACTAGAGACAGAGTGGACTGTTCACCCAATAATGCAATAAACAAAGCAATTAGGTATTATTTAGAAACATTACAAATAGTGGTGGCATCTTTAGCCTAGGGTTTAGTGTTCGAGTTAGATCTTGGGTTAAAGCAAAAGGCATTTGGGTTTTGTTATCTGAGTGGGCTTGTCTTGTACGTTTCTGGTACACATGATACACCAGAAAACCATTCAGGACGATGAATATTTAAAGTAAGTTGCATATTCCGATATTTTTTAATTAATTTTCAACACAAACAACCCTAGTTTCTAATACACTAATTTGTTTGCCAGATAAAATTACGTGAATCGTCAATTCTGCTTTAATAGCCAATGCTCGTCCAACAATCCAAACATTTTATGGAGCATAAAATCTAGATTATTGCGAAGTGCCTACGACTAATCAAGTCGTTAAGACATCTTCCTAAAGATCCATATAAATCGTGACCAAATGTGGATTGAGTATTTTACAAAATTTGCAATTGGAACACGTAATTCTCAAGATGATAACTAACTATTAACGTATCGATTTAAATAAATAAAAAAACGCATTAATATTAATAGGTATACAGATCATATAAAGAATTATATTTATTGCCTAGATAGGTGAACGAACTCACCGCCCACATAGTTTTATATGATTATCGGAATTCAATGTTAATATGCATGCCGCCACTCATTCTGAGGTTAAGTCCCGATCCTCTATGTAACGGCAATCCCACCTTAAAACTCAAAAGCATGACAGCTTGGGGGCAGAAGGAGGTGGGTCAATAGTATATAATACAAGTGCGGGCTTACAATACACAACCTACTACCTTACATATTAAAATTATTCTCCGTGGAAGT
The DNA here is from genome assembly GCF_003987935.1 of Bombyx mandarina. The sequence continues at coordinate 702,197 of NW_021011538.1, forward strand.
CATTCGTGAATATAAGGTCCGATACGTTTTTCGTTGGAAAAAATTTATACATGCCTGCGGAGTTTGAGCATTGGTAGAATCGCACGTAAACTGGAACTTTTTATTATTTCGACAATATGATTTCTTTAGGTAAACTTTTTTGTGGTATTCATTACATAATATTTGTGTTGGAAACGCCCACATATTAATTTCACTGAGCAATTTCTAGCTAACTAACTATTTCTGACCTAACTAATTCAGATTCAGTTCAGGACAACCTTATTATAATAAGATTTTGATTTCCATCTCATGTCGCAAGATTGACGGTGATCTTTACTGAGGAGTATAGGCTTTACAAATCACGGTCATTTGCCCATTTATACTACAATCATAATAATAACGAATTACAACTTTTTGTATTAAAATATTCACATTAAACTTAGTCACGTGCTAATAAACAATCGATATGCCATTATTTTTAATGGAACGTAAGATAAAAAGTTCACAGTATTGTTTGCGACAGGATTGAAAACAAAACTAAGAAATGAAATGTCTTTAAGGCGCAAAATAAGCGTTAAGGTTAAGTCATTCTATTAATTTATTCTGGGTAAGGCTTGTTACTAATGACGTATGGCCATCATATCTCCCGCGTGTTTTCCATCATGCGTTTCAGCAGTTTGGTGGTGGCAGGAAGTCTTGTGGACTAACAGTAGGACGTTTTGTGAGTCCGCACGGGTAGGTATCACCACCCTGCCTATTTCTACCGTGGAGCAGTAATACGTTTCGGTCTGAAGGGTAGGGTAGGTAGGGCAGCCGTTGTACTGTAAAAACTGAGACTTTAGAACTTATATGTCAAAGTGGGTGGCGGCATTTACGTTGTGGATGTCGATGGGCTCCGGTAAACATTTAAAAACAGGTGGGCTGTGAGCTCATTCACCCATTAAAGCAACAAAAAAAAACGTATGTATTACATCTTAAGTGCTAAAGACTATTGGTTTAAAAACGATCACTTAATGTTGTAAAATTTCACCGATTTTCATAGTAAGCTGTCATATACCATACACTAATAGAACGATTTAATTTGTTTTGTTTACAAACTTCGTAAGCACAGAATTTTCTTATCACTCTCTGCTTTGCCTGTAGCAAGTAAGCAGTGAAAAGGTTCAACTTAAGGTGACACGCTGTTTTTAAATTTTAAATTCAAATCGCTTTTATTTATGGACAATGTCAGAACAATTGTAATTCTACAATTTTAATGTTTATAACGATAATGATTTTCTTCGAATGACTCAATTGAACTTTGACTCTAGATAGTGCGAGTTTATAAATAAGTTAAACTGTCTCTATTATAGCAGTTTTGTTTATCCGAGACGTTCTCGAATACGTATTTGTGTTGGGAAGGTTGGTGAGTGAAAAATCATAAAAATGAAAGTTTGTGTCTTATTTGCAATTTTTACAGTGAGTAATGTTCTATTTTTAAACAGTTTGATTTAGGATTCTGTTTGAAAAATTCGACTTTTGTTTTACCTACATAAAATTTTAGTATCATATTTCAATAACATGTAAATAACATGACCCAGGCAAAGCCAAGTTTTATTTTATTTTATTTTTTATTGCTTAGATGGGTGGACGAGCTCACAGCCCCCCTGGTGTTAAGTGGTTACTGGAGCCCATAGACATCTACAACGTAAATGCGCCACCCACCTTGAGATGTAAATTCTAAGGTCTCAGTATAGTTACAACGGCTGCTCCACCCTTTCAAACCGAAACGCATTACTGCTTCACGGCAGAAATAGGCAGGGCGGTGGCACCTAGTCGTGCAGACTCACAAGAGGTCCTACCACCAGTAAATCTGCTAGTTATTAAATACTAGTGTACTGAATGTTGTAACAGTTAGCATTATGGTAAATAGCATAACGGGGCAACTCCAGGTACCTATATCTCATATATTAAGTACTACAATGTATTTTCTGAATCGTAAATTAGTGTAAATCGATTGGTACTTTATGCTACAGAGAGTGTGACAGTTTTTATCTCGGGAAAATTTTACGTGTTTTATAAGATCTAAATTACAAATTTAAGCCGTGTGAAACCGCAGAGCACGTCTTGTACTATTATTATAATAATACGTATCCTACATCTCGATACTGAACTGATAAATACTTATAACTTGACAGCGCCAGAGAAATATATAAATAACAAAGTCGTTTGGTGATATCCAATACCTTTTTTTTATTTTGTTATACTATACTTAAGTAATCCCATAAGAAAAAAATGTACCTTGCTGTAAAATCCAAAGAAAACCTTTCTAAATTATTTTTAAATTAGGAGTCATTGTACTAATTTAAAAAAAAAACATTATTTTCAGGTAGCTCAAGCAGCGAAAGCAACTTTGGTATGTATTATAATAATATCATTTAAGCACAAAATATAATTACAATTACAAATGACGGTAAGCTCTGATCCTGACATTGCTGATCTCCATGGGCAACGGTAACTACTCACCATCAGGTAGGCCGTATGTTCAGCTGCCAACAAAGGCAATAAAAAAATGGCTCAAAGATGTTATATATGAGTCGACTATTATCAAAGGCGGCAATCTGACTTTTAGACAATGATTGGTAAATCAGAAAAACGAATTATTGACTTTGTATTCCATTGGCAGTCACGAAACTCTTCGGAACGACATCTTAGATAAATAACAGGTTAACTATTAACCTTTATTTAATGCAGGTTTTGAACCGTATTCTTTGAAGGAGACGATTATATTCAAATAAATCTGTATTGACATATCAATAAAAAAAATTTGTCCAAATGTACAGATTGCCACCTTTGATAATAGACGACTCATATACGAGTAATAGCTTTTTCGAATAATCGTTCTCAAATTGTTCCCTGGGAGCACTAATAACTCAAAATACTATTTTTACCTGCTTTAATACTTTTCAAAGTTTTACACACTTAACGGTATTAAGCACTTTCATGATAATTATTTCCGACTTTGAAGGTAACGTTTGCGGTTCTACAACTAAAACAACAACAACAATAGTTAATGTTTTACCAGAATTCCAAATTTTTTGCGAACCCTTTTTTACTAGATGCCATCCTGCCATTCACTTTTCAAATTCATATCTGTGTTGTTTAAGTATATAACGAAATGGTATAAATGGTATTTTACAGAAACCAATTTCGGCGTGCTGTAACATTCCTGAGTTGGGGAATCCAGAACCTCTCGCAGAATGCTCCAACCCAAAGCTGCCTGGACCTGTAAGTCATTACTTCATTATCTGTATTTTTCCTCTATCAATGAACAAATCTACAACCCATGGCTTAAGTGATTAATAAGTTGCCGCCTCTGAACTTGAGATATGTGGTCTAAGACTCAATTAAATAGAAGAACGGCTGTTCTACCCTTTAAAGAGGGTACACCTTACTTATTCACGGTAGTAGTAGGCACGATAGACAAATATCGCTTTAGTTGTCTTTAACCATGAAAACTGTTAAGTATTCGACACATCGGAAAAATTATAATGAAAATAATCGATGCGAGACTAATACGCATTCTGGAACGGTCCCGTAGCCAAAAAAAAGATTAAGACGTAAAAGTATTTTTAATAATGTATTTCTATTTTTGTGACTGGCTTTTTTATATTGTCGCTTAGTAAAGTATAAACTAAATGGGAAATGTCCCAAATTGCACATCTTAATTTATATAAATTACGTGTCACGTTGTTTGTCCGCGATGGACACCTAAACTACTGAACCGATTTTAACTTCTTTATTTTTTAAAATAATTTTTTATTTCAACTTCGGCCATAGGATGGTTTTTATTTCGATTAATGGTTGCAATATTTATTAATTAACAATAAAATGATTTCTTATGTTGATTATTGTTATTAGTTGTAAGTTTCATAAGTCTAAAACAGATGGCGCCTTAAGCCAGTTTTTACCGACAATTGTAATACTATTTAACATTAATATCTCATAGATGGCGCTGTGTTAAAAATAGCAACGTATCACATAAGCTACAATTTAATGGCATAAACACCACGTGTTGCTGAGGCTAAAGTATAAGTGAAATTTATTTCGTAGTAAACGCAATACAGTGAAGTCTAATAAAACTATATTTGTAACATTTTTGTCTGTCAACAAACAAATAACCAAATTCAGCAATTGTTTTGATCTTTCACAGTGCAAGGACATTCAATGCGTTTTCGAAAAGTCGGGTTTTTTAACTGAAAACAAGACCCTTATCAAGGAAGCATACAAAACGCATCTCCGACAATGGGCGAAAGAGCACGAGGGTTGGTCAGTGGCCGTGGAGAAGGCCATCAGCGACTGCGTTGACAAAGATCTGAGACAGTACCTAGAATTTCCTTGTAGTGCCTACGATGTGTTCACGTGTACCGGAATCGCTATGTTGAAGGTGACGTATTGGGAAATAAAAAGAAGCCATGACCAAAATCCTTATTTCAATCAGTTCGGCTCAATCAACAAATATCTGACATTTTCTTTCCTTTTGAACAGTGGCCGAAACTCATACATTAAGTTTCTGCGCCTATGTAGGTCTTGACGGTCCGCAGATGTTGGGAGCAAACCACAAGCCCAAGGATATTTTTAGGGCCCTACCCATCAAACGACTCCCCTTGCACTCGCCACACATCCGATCCTCACCCGGGGTCAGAACTCGGGTAGAGTAGGGGTCAACATTACAACAAAACTACAACAAAAATCTGACTGAATCTAACCAAAAAATAAGTTTTACATCGTGTAGAAAAATGACACCGGTAAAATTTATAGTAGGGTATATTTAAACCTGTAAGTCAGTAAGTACCGCCATCCTTTGTGCTCTTTTTTTTTCCTTGCTATCCTAGTAGCCTCGACGGGTTATACTAGGTTTATCTAACGTGCGGGCGAGCTCATAGGGCTCTCAACCTGGTGAATTTGGCTAACACTAGCCCTGGCAAGGGCAGCGCTTCGCAGAATCTACCACCGGATCGGAATCGCAATCCACTGAGAAGATCCGGCGAGAATCTCGAAGGGGGCGACAGTCCCTATACCCAATAGAGATTTTGACATTGAAGCGGCGTTAGTTTCGTGGTAACAATAGCTCAGGTAGCCGCTGATATCAGACTGTGAACTTGTATGATAAATATTAATTAACAATATCAAATAGCCAGCTTTAGTTGAAGATTGCGCCGAGGAACACATTCAATCGCGATATTTTAAACACCTTCTCGCATCATCGTTTCAAAACAACACAGCGTTTTTATTTATTTTCCTTTTGTACGGAATAAATTCATATTTATTTAAATTATGTCGAGAGTTATGATACTTTTTGTTTTATTTTCAGAAATGTCCCAACGAACATTGGACCTGCTGAAAGCGAACACTCTAACAATTCCATTGTAACGATTGAATTATTTTTAAATAAACGAATTTACAATTAGTGTAAGTCGAAGTTTTTTGTTTGTCACATTTATTCAATATTGTATTTATCGATTAAAGACGCAAAAAGTCGGATCCAATTTTGAAAAAACTTTTGTTTTTTATTGGGGTCTAAACATCTACCTAGATACCTCTCAATATCCTCTCAATAGTTCCCGTTATAGATTTTGTTTGTTTATTTACAAGTGGTATGGTGTACGCCAACCAGCAATCATGAGTTCTTCTAGCCCACTGAGTTTCTCGCCGGATCTTCTCAGTGGGTCGCGATTCCGATCCGGTGGTAGATTCTGCGAAGAAGAAGAGTACGGCCTACGAGTAGCTCACTCAAATTTTCCCACTGAGTTTCTCGCCGGATCTTCTCATTGGGTCGCGATTCCGATCCGGTGGTAGATTCTGCGAAGAAGAATAGTATGGCCTACTAGTAGCTCACTAAAATTTTCCCACTGAGCTTCTCGCCGGATCTTCTCATTGGGTCGCGATTCCGATCCGGTGGTAGATTTTGCGAAGGCTTACTCTTGCTAGGGCTAGTGTTAGCAAATTCTCTCAGCTTGAGCCCGTGAGCTTACCTACCTGTCCGCGCGTAGCTGGAATGCCCCGTTAGGCTACCAACGAATAGGTAGGAAAAAAATCACTAAAATGTTGCGTTGCTGCGAGACGTTATGTCGAATTTTTAATTTAATGACACGTCGATGGCGCTGCCAACATTACCATAAGCAATTTATTTAACTCGGATACTTAAGAGATTGCGTTAAAAACAATGTTTTATTGTTCTTTAATAATACGAAAATTGCGTAGACGAAATAGTATGAAATTTCCCACACTTATAGAGAATATAGAGAAGGAGTGCAGAATGATAATTGTTAAAGTCTTCCGTCAAATTGAGAATAGATTAATATTGTTTGTCATTAATATTATTTGTATATAGGGTAACCCTTGGCGAAATGGCTGTGATTTTAGAAGTATAGTCTTTGACAATAGAACCTAATAGAAGATAATAATGTTCAAATTAATCTAAACTAATTATGGTCGAATTTCGGTCGACCACTAGTTGTTCTAAATTTATCACAATGTTATAAGTTCTCTAAGTGTGATATTTGTGAATTAAAAGCCGAAAACACTTAATTATCTGACAGATATTTGTCGACGAATGCATACCGAACTAGTTTGGACTAATACAAAGAGAAGTCTAGAAGGCCGTAATAAAACTTCATGCTTGGTGACCAGGCCTGATCTCCTTGAAGACATCCGTTACATTGACACCATGCTTTGTTTGAACTATGTGATAGTTTATTATATATTTGTTTTTATATTTTAATATTTCAAGACAAGATTTTTATGTCTTCATTACTTTGACTACAAAGCGGTCTCAAGTTATTTGGTCAAATAGGCTTTTTTTTTCTTTTTTTTTTATTGCTTAGGTGGGTGGACGAGCTCACAGTCCACCTGGTGTTAAGTGGTTACTGGAGCCCATACACATCTACAACGTAAATGCGCCATCCACCTTGAGACATAAGTTCTAAGGTCTCAAGTATAGTTACAGCGGCTACCCCACCTTTCAAACCGAAACGCATTACTGCTTCACGGCAGAAATAAGCGGGGAGGTGTTACCTACCCGCGCGGACTCTCAAGAGGTCCTACCACCAGTAAGCGTCTTTGCGTCAATATTCCTCAATGCTGAGGCCTCATGAGGTTTTCTTAGGAAAATGCAGATAGTGGGGTCCCGCGTCCTTCCACGGCAGTATTTTTGGAAGAGATCTGGTTCTTCGAGGCCGCTGAAGGCTTATTTGGGTCCGGCTTATTAACTGCCGCCAGATATTTGGCGTTGACTGTTTTACGGTGAAAGATCTAACTCCAACTCAACCCTCTTCTTTTCTCATGCGGGCTTGAGACCGGCATTGGCAGGGTTGTCAATATCAACAAGAGGACATTGCACTCTTTTGCCCTTCTAAAACTATAATGGCAAGAATCCCATTTAACCATAGCATTGTTTTGCTTGGTACTGGCGTTTTAAGTAACCACTTAACACTGGATATGCCGTCGACGCATCTAATCCAGCATAAATATAATAAGAATATAACAATTTTATTATTATTAGTGATACTAAGATATTGAAAATTATCTATTAGAAATTATTGACAGTTTTGTTATATACAGAATATTTGCTTTATACAAATCAATGTCAAAGACCATCATAATATGCGTTCTTAGATTGTAATTATCTACAGAACTGTCTGAGGAAAGCGTAAACACGCCGATAGTTCATTGTTCTATGCGTTCTATGAGCATTGGCCAATGATTGAGGTCTCACATTTCAAGCAACAGTTAAACAACACCAGGCCTGGTAATTTTGGTTTTAATTCTCACCAATCAAATACCTTAATATACGATAGGCAATGTTAATGTTGAGAGGTCGATTAAGTGTGGTCAATTGTAAACTCAAGGCCCTGAGAGCACTTGACACTGATTCACCAGGCGTGATGGATTTCCTTGAGGACATCCGTCACACTTACGGCTTATTGTCTTTGTTATTCATGTTTGTTGATCATTAAAATGTTATTTTCACTAAATTCGGGTTTTTGAATTGTCGAAAAAATAGTGTTATAATTATATAGTTATAATGATGTTGGATATTCCAAAATAAATAAGCAATAAAAGACTTAATTGCATTATCTGTTATTTGTACCTATAATGAGAAAACAACATTTAAAGCCCTTAATCTAAGAAAATCAATACTTTTAAACAAACTGACCCATATACTGAATGTCAAATTTCACTGAATGACATAATATAAGAAAATCCTTTTTAGAAAACTAAAGAGTTTTAGACTATGAAGGTTTTACTTTACAATAATTAAAAAAAAAATTCAATTAATTTGTTCTTATTGCTTCACGCAGATGAACGAGCTTATTGATCATCTGGTATTAAGTGCTTACCGGAGCCAACGGACATCAAATAGCGAATGTCACAACCGACGAATAACTGCTCCGCGGTAGAAACGGGAATATGGTGGTACCGAATATACCCGTGAGCGTTAGAGAGTAGCTCATATCTGCACCAATTGTATCCGTCATTAGCAAGAAAATATCTTCGAAGACCGTTAGCATTCTATAACATTAGAGTAAATACACAAAGAAGAGGCAAAACTTCTGGTGACGGAGCGAAAGGTATTGAGAAAAATACTAGGACCAGTTCGGAAAGAAGACGGTTCTTGGCACGTCCGAAAAAATAAGGATGTGGAGAGGCTTTTTGGTGAGCCAAATATTCTGGGGGAGATGAAGGCACGGAGGCTCGGATGGCTCGGACATGTAGTACGTATGGAGCAGGATCGGGCTGTGAAACGGGTGTACACGGGTGTACCGGAGGGACGCCGCCCCGTAGGGAGGCCCAAGTACCGCTGGTGTGACGCTGTGGAAGGAAATTTACGGGAGCTCCAAGTGTCGGACTGGCAAGGTGTTGCGCAGCGCCGGGATGAATGGCAAAGTTTATTGTCGGAGGCCAAGACCCACTTCGGGGTCATAGCGCCAGCTCAGTAGTAGTAGTAGTAAATACACACAGCAGATTTTGCTGTAACTCTACACGCGTATTTCATGACACACAAGAAAAAACTTAACTATTTCTTCTTTCTTTTTTTATTGTTTAAGTGGGTGGACGAGCTCACAACCCACCTGGTGCTAAGTGGTTACCGGAGCCCATCGGGTACTTAAGTCTGACCCTTAACATTTCGGGAGGCAGCGGCTTGGTTCTGCCCCTGGCATTGCTGACGTCCATGGGTAACCACTCACCATCAGAGCGTGTGCTCGTTCTATCTACAAGGTCAATAAAAAAATATAAAAAAATTCAAAACTCAGATTCATGCGGAAAATTCCCACGAAACCACATTGAAAATCACCGATCATTATAATATTGCATTATGACGACATAACACGTAAATTTAGCAACAGGAAACGCCTAAATAAATAATGGATTGGATTTTGCTTTAATGTCCTACCTACATTTTACAATAAATTCGTGAATTTAGCCGTGCAAAAATCATATAACTGAATGCCGTTTAATTTGTGATTATCGTTTCAGTTACAGAACATTCATTATTACTACGGGAACAAACGCAAGCACATACTGGTGGTAGGACCTCTTGTAAGTCCGCGCGGTTAGGTACCACCACCCTGCCTATTTCTGCCGTGAAGCAGTAATGCGTTTCGGTTTGAAGGGTGGGCCAACCGTTGTAACTATACTTGAGACCTTAGAACTTATATCTCAAGGTGGGTGACGCATTTACGTTGTAGATGTCTATGGGCTCCAGTAACCACTTAACACCAGGTGGGCTGTGAGCTCGTCCCCACATCTAAGCAATAAAAATAAATAAAAAAAATCGGTTTTGATTTGATATTTCTCACCGTTTTCATATTCAACCTGCGGCTGTACCATGATGTCTATAGCAGGTCGACTTTAACTCGAATTTGCATTATCCTGTTATTTCATACCACGACTGTGATAAAAGACTAGCCAGGGAGCGACCACGGGACCTAAATCGGTCAGAGGGCAAGTGACTGCATTTTGGAGTGCTGTCATGCCCTAACCTGAAGCCAACCCTGTAATCCTACAGATTTCGTTGAAGCATTGACTTACTTAGATGCTTCTGCCGTATTTATGGATGAGAACATGTCCTACCAAATAGCATTTGTATGTATAGTCATCATTACGATTCTGTGAAGCAGAACCTACTTTACTTCACACTGTTTCGTTGTAGCGCGAAGCCGCCCTAAAGATGTCCTATCGAATCCTCCCAATCCACTCTCGGTCCTCTTCGGCTCTCCAAGCACCGCTCCCGTCCTCGTCGAGCTCGTCGATTACGACGAAGATCCCAAGCTGAGCCACATGAGCTCACCTATCGATCCTCGCGTAGTTAGAATAGCACCTTAGACTACCAACGATTAAGTAGGAAAAAAGTACCTTCTATCTCAAAAGTCAGGGTAAGCAACGGCGACATGGCGTTAATTGGTCGCCAGCCTCATAAACTTCACAACGTGAATACCATCTACCTTGAAACAGGCTTTAGGCCGGAACGTATGACTGTATCACTATAGCAATACGCAAGATGTTCTTCAAGTGCCGACTGGACTCCAACAGACACTATTAATTAAATGGACCATTGTTTTTCTACTGAACACCTCCCGAGTGTCCTTCTACAATCGAGGCTAAACTGTAGGCAGCGGCTTGGCTCTCTGCCCTAGGCATTGCTGAAGTCCGTGGGTGACGCAAACCACTCAGCATCAGGTGGGCCGTATGTTCGTCCGCCTACAAGGGCAATAAAAAAAAAGCATTCAATACTATAGATGCAGATTATATTTGACAATTTCTTTATTGCTTAGACTAGTGAATGAGCTCACGGCCCACCTGGCGCTAATTGAGTCCATAGACATCAATAAAGTAAATGTCGCCACCTATCTTGAGATCTAGGGATCAGTTCTATAGCACAACGACGGCTCCAACTCTCGGATCCAGATGCATTACTGGTTCGTGGCAGGAATAGGCAGGGTAGTGGTACCTACTCATACTGACTCACAAGACGTCCCACTACCAGGAAAAATCTTAGGAATTATCTTAGAAGCTCACTGCTATGTGTTCAGTGAATGTACATACATACACGGAACTAGATTCCCTAGTGCCACAATAATGAGGTCGTACCTTATCTAAAAACACATCATTATGTAAGTTCTTCGTAATAATATATAAAATTTTGTATTAATTTAAAAATGTGTTGATTTTACAATTAACGTTTTTATGAGAGAATAAACAAATCAGGCTTGAATTCATTTGTGCCTACACGTTTTAAGGCTCTCAGAGGAAAAATTGCAGTGCATGATTATTTTTGGGTTCGAGGATACAACTTTTAGGTAAATGCAATTGCTTGTTTTTTAGATAAAACTTATTAATTATTTTTCAACACTTTACAAATTCAACTTTAAGGATAATTACAAAAAAATACAGCACGGTGCTTTACCATCCCAGGATAACTGCGCGCGGGATGGATAGTTTCCCACGTGCAGCTGTTGGAAGCTAGGCCGTGGCGTTGTCTACGGTGTTGCTTTTCTTTTTTTCTTTTTTTACCTACCTAGGCTGATAGCCTTGAGAGGTTATTTCAGCTTCACTCTAACGTGTGTAGGTGAGCGCACGGGGCTCAAACTGGAGTATTGCTAACACTGACCCTAGCAAGAGCAGTGCTTCGCAGAATCTATCACCGGATCGGAAACGCGACCCACTGAGAAGATCCGGCGAGAAACTCAGTGGACTGTGTCTATGGGTTAATTCGCTCGTCGAGCCCTTCGTCGTGCGTGCGTGCAAGCGACGTGTTCGACGAGGACGGTGACCGGTGCTTGAAGTACCTAGAAGCACCGTTAGTGGATCGGGAGGATCCGAGATGACATGTTTTGGGCGACGTCGACTGCTTTCCATTCTTTCCGCAGGATCGGGAATGTAGTTACCGGCGGCCACGATGAGAGGGTTCTCGTGTCGTACCGCTTTATCGAAGTGGCGCATCGACGCCGACTGCATATACTTACTGGTGGACTCTAAGTCCAGGTCGTCATGGAGGTCGACGTTCCTGACGAACCACGGGGCTCCGACGGCTATTCTGCAAAATGCGGGATTGAGGTGATCGAGATTGAGTGTTGCAGCATCGATCATGGTCTTGCCAATTGCCCCTCGACAGTAGACCGCAGCAACCTTTGTTTCCGCCGAGGCCATCAATGAGCCGCATGGCCCGACAGAGAAGGGAGTGATGGACCTTGCCCCGTAATGAAAGATATCCATCGCTTTCTAAGAGGAAATTTGAACCACTCCGCCAGGGCAAAAGACCTCCTCATCCTCAGACACCTCAGTCGGACACAGTTCGTACTCGTGGCCTCGCCGATTGGCGCCCTCGCAGACTGGGTGTGCTGCGACTGAGTACGCCTCGCCTTCCTACTGACGCAAGTGCTTACGGCTACTATTTCGGCCGATACCTACACCGGTTGCCCAAAGGAACCGACGGCGCAGTGCCACCACTGAGATGACCGCTACGAGGACATCGACGAATATACATTGACGCGCTGTTCTAGATTCTGAGAGCAGCGCGACGCCTCGTCGTAGTGGGAGAGGACCTGTCGCTGCCAACCATATTACTACGATACTCGGCAGCGACGCGTATTGCTTGGACTCTAGCGCTCCACCCAGTAGTAAAATCATCATAAAAGCGACCGATTTGTAGTGTATGTTGTCCTGACTCGGCAGACTGGTTCTGACCAAGCAGGGTATCTCGGAATACCAGCGGTACCCCCTGGGCCGCCGTACCGAGATGGGCGAAGTTCCAAAGCCTTCGATTCGTCTCGAAGGCTCCATCGGCCGGGCGTCTTGGGGTGAACTGCACTATTGCAGGTTGGAGATTTGACCGCGGTGGCCTCCTTACCTCGGCCGAGTAGGGGGATCGACGCTTAGACGAAAGTGCAGGACAGGGCCTTAAATACCACACTTGAACCTGCGGTCCGCTCCCAAAATCTGCGGACCGTCCAGTCCCACATACCCTGCCCCTACGCGCGGGGACGAAACTTGAAGTACTTAGCTCACCTACGTATTAACGAACACGAACAAAAAAATTCCATCAATGGACAAACACTTCTACGATTTCCCATGTCTGCATGGATGGAGACACCTTGATTGTTTCCCTACGAACAATAAATAGTCACGGCTGTTGGCTGCCTATAAAACTAATGATGGTTGATGTCACGCCATCATAATACCCTCACAATGATGGGGTACGCTTGTGTCTTCGTCATTCTAGCTGTTTTGCAGGTGAGTAAAATCTATATCTATACTAATATTATAAAGAGGAAAGATTTGTTTGTTTGTTTGTTTCGAATAGGCTCCGAAACTACTGGACCGATTTGAAAAATTATTTTTCCATTAGAAGCCGACATTGTCCCTGATGAACATAGGCTCCTTTTTTTAATTTTTTTTTTATTTATTTTTTTTGCTTTCATGTGTCTTTTAATGTTTCCGAAGCGAAGCGAGGGCGGGTCGCTAGTATTATATATACTAAGTTGTTAAACTATTCCTCCGATTTTTTGTGATCAAGATAAATTCAGTCAGTTGCTTTACTCATTCGAGTATTTACTTCATACCTTATTATTCTCAAATAAAAAGCAAAATTAAGCGTTAGAATTTATTAAAAAACAATATTACGTGCTTAATTTTATGGATAAAGATCAAGCGATTGAAATATATTTTAGCTTAGCATAGCAATAAATCTTTTACGTTAGAATTGTGTTTGAGTAACAATAACGAGCACTTCGGCTTATTCAGATAAAATATTGGAGAATTATGTACCGTATACGTCGCTATTATTAATGAATAATTGCTTAATTTTCAATATTATAATCTCACTATTTTCTAGCACCAAGCTAGTCTTTAATTTCAAATGAAAACTTCTTTAGTCCCGTCGCGATTTGTAATTCGATGAAACGAAAAACCGATACTAAATACAGACAAACGCATACAGCTCTTAGCCCGGCAAAAAACACCGTAGGATATTTATTTTCTGTACACAAGTTTCTATTAGTTTCTATTTCAAGTTATTATTCATACATTACATTATGATTAATGATTAATTTTAGGCAATATCAGCCCAAGATCCTCCGGGACCACCGCCATTTTTAAAGGATGCTCCCGAAAAATGTAGATCGCCACCGCATTTAGTGAGTATTTTAGAAGACTTGAGAATAAATCATACTTTATCATATCAATTTATTAAAATATCTGAACACGTTTTGTTTTAATGCCAGAAAAATCCTAACGAATGCTGTATATCTGAACCGTTCTTCAAAGAAGCAGATTTTATTGAGTGTGGCTTCGAGAAACCTGGATCAGAAAGGAGAGGACCGCCCGACGTGAGTGGTTTAGCTTGATTTCCGTTTTCTATACAGTCGATGAGATTTGTGATGCATCTTTTTTTTTTCATTGATTAGATAGGTGGACGAGCTCACAGTCCACCTGCTGTTAAGTGGTTACTGGAGCCCATAGACATCTACAACGTAAATGCGCCACCCACCTTGAAATATAAGTTCTAAGGTCTCAGTGTAGTTACAACAGCTGTTCCATCCTTCAAACCGAAACGCATTACTGCTTCACAGCAGAAATAGGCAGGGTGGTGGTACGGACTCACAAGAGGTCCTACCACCAGTAAGTATCTGTGATATATTTGTATTTTTTTACTTATTCTCTTTAATTGTGTTCATAATTTTATTATATCTCAAGTAAGTGAATAGTAAATAATTTAAAAAATATACAACAAACGCTAACAGCATTGTTCGATCAGAATTTCGTTACATTATTTTCCATGAATCTTGAGTCAAAACTATAGTTAAATTTTAATCTTCAGTGCTCGAAACAAAACTGCATTTTAAAGAAAAACAATTTACTGAAAGATGACGAATCTCCTGACACCGAAGCCATCAAACGCTTAATGGATAAGTATATTGAGAAAAACCCTAGCTTTAAATCGTCCGTGGAAAAAGCCAAGGATTGCCTGCGAGAAGATCTACCTGGACCTCCACAAATCTGCTTTGCTAATAGAATGGCGCTCTGTATTGGATCTGTTTTATTAATGGTGAGTATAGTAGTTGGTGTTTTATAGTAAACCCAGATATATAGAACAAATGAAAACATGGGCAAATCCACCGATCCAAATAAAAAAAAACTTAGGTCTCAGGATGAGCATTCAGGAAGTAACTTCTGTGGGTCCCATACCAGATGAGTTGCGTGGTCCGTTATCCGTGCTAAAACACTTACATGTACACATACAATACTTTATTTATTTCAGGAATGTCCAGACGAGAATTGGAATACAACCGACGACTGCAAAGCGTTTAAAGATCACATGACGGAATGCGAGAAATATTTCCCAAAGTAACGATTTTTTAAATACCATTAAATATCGGTTTGTGAATTTTGGTTTTTAATTAAATGACAGAAGAAACCTTATCTAATGAAGACCGAGATTTTTTTCTTTATCTTCAATGTCAGTAAATGACTCTACTGCAGGAGCAATAAGACTCAGTGATCCAGTGAAACAATAAATGCTTCATTTAATGTTAGAAATGATATTCAGTATTAAAACAGAGTGCCACATTAGTTTCATTAGATTTTCGCTAGATGTCACTAGTTAGGAAAATTACACTCAAATTTCAAACTTATGTAAAGAATCTATATACCTGAAGCAAAAACTTTGCATCCCTTTTTACGAAAATTGCGCGGACAGATTAGTATGCAATTTCTCACACTTATAGAGAATATAGAAAAGAAGTGCAGAATGATATTTTTTTTAAAATATGCATAATAACTACATTAAATCAATAAAAAAAACATTACACACACTACTTGGTATTTGACACACACACACACACACGCATATATAGTATTTTGTTTATTGTCAAAGACTGTCAGTCAAACTGAGAATAGATTAATATTATTTATCCATCTATATATATAAAAATGAAACCCGTTTTTTTTTTTTTTTTTTTTATTGCCCTTGTAGGCATACGAGCATACGGCCCACCTGATGGTGAGTGGTTACCGTTGCCCATGGACTTCAGCAATGCCAGGGGCAGAGCCAAGCCGCTGCCTACCGCTTAATACTCTCCACAAGCCTCGTTTGAAGAAGGACATGTCATAGCGCTCGGGAAACACCGTGGAGGGGAGCTCATTCCATAGCCGGATGGGACGTGGCAAAAAAGATCTCTGGAAACGCACTGTGGATGACCGCAGTGGCCCCAGGTAGTACGGATGAANGTCCAGATTTGAATCCGTTAGATTACAAGATATGGCAACACTTGGAGGAAAAGGCGTGCTCAAAGCCTCATCCCAATTTGGAGTCACTCAAGACATCCTTGATTAAGGCAGCCGCTGATATTGACATGGACCTCGTTCGTGCTGCGATAGACGACTGGCCGCGCAGATTGAAGGCCTGTATTCAAAATCACGGAGGTCACTTTGAATAAACTTTAGTGTCATAAGAATCTATGTTTTGTTAAGTTCATTTTGGTATATGAATGGTTACATAATGAATAAACTTGTTTCAATTATTTTACATTAAACATGTGACAGAATTTATGACCTGACTAGGTATAATACTATTTTGTTTATTGTCAAAGTTTGTGGTCAAATAGATTAATAATATTATTTATCCATAGTGTCGCCTTGGTGAAATCTGTGATTATAGAAGTACAATAATCTTTGACAATAGAGCCTTAATAACTTAAAATTTTGAATTAATTATAATCGAATTTCGACTACTGGGGTACCACTAGTAAAAATTAATTATAGATGACGAGCTAATATTGGAGGAATCTAATGAACGTTGAATTTATAAGGTGAAGTGAAATGATCTATCAAAGGTATAGTCTACTCGACAAGTTGAAAATGGTACAAAATAGAGATACTGCTCTTAAAATTATGTGCGATAGCTCATTGGATCCGGAATGACGCCTAGAAAAATGTGCCAAAAGCGTGTATTAGCACATTAAAAATTGCAAAAGTTATAAACAATTAAAGATGAAAAAAAATGGCATTTCGTTTTTTGCCAATATTTTATAAACTATTGATATTTAAGAAATTTAAAAGTAAAAAAAATATTTATACTTTGTTTATAACTTTTTTTTTACTTGAACAAAAACTTAAAAATCAAAGTAAAGTTAACTTTTATGGCACGATCTTGTTAAGTATGTATGTAAGAAAGGCTCTACGAAGCGAATTTTTTTACGACCATTATTTAAATTTACAACTTGTCAACTAGACGAACTAGTACGCGAGTCAGTAGATGGTTATACATTACAGATTCATTAAGTTTTTTTTCTATTCTGTTCTGCTTTTTTCTTTACTGGCGGACAAGCACACGGGGCTAAAACTACATAGGGCTCCCTAACTAAGCCCTGTGAAGGCTTACTCTATGAGGGCTTACTCTCTAACTCTCTACGAACTGAATTGGGTACCGCTTTGCGGCTGATCCCACTGTTTCTCCTAAAGTGCTTTAAACCTATTATAATGGGTTTCTATATTTATTTCTACATATTGTAAGACGTTTGCCAATTGATGTAACATAAATCTTCATTAACAGGCGGCTTTAGTGGTGGTAGAGGCTGTAGGAAATTAACCACAAAATAGTGACGTAGGATTCCTCTTCTTTCTTCTTCTTAGTCGGATACTCCTAGCAGAGTAGTCATGGCTGTCGATGGACAGGATTGTCAGAGTCTCGACATCGCCGCTCACTTCCAAGGCAGCCGCATGTCGAGCGATGTTCCTCCATTGGAAGCGGCTGTTAGCATTGCGAGCACATTATACTGCGGGGTTTTCGAAGGTCAATCCAGCGCGTGGAGGATGAACCTCGAGATTTTCTGCCTCCTACTCGGCCCTGTACGACAAGTCTCTCCATTGAATCTTTTTTTCTAGAAATATGCTCAAAGAACTTGAGAATTTGTAGCTGAACAGTCGACGAAAATCTATTTTGTATAGGAAGTTCTTTGTTGTTTCTGTGTGTGAAGACATAGGATTATGAATGGATAAAAGAATCGAATCGACAGCAGCTTGGCTTTGCCCCGAGTATTTCTGATGTCCATGTACGACGTTGACTACTTCCCAATCAGGTAGTATGTGTACCTACGAT
Organism: Bombyx mandarina; assembly: GCF_003987935.1. Next base: position 720,315 of record NW_021011538.1, read on the forward strand.
GAAACAAAAAAATAAGATTACCTAAGCCTTTGTAAGGAGGAGTAGGATCTAAAACACACTGCCCAAAACCGATGTAAATGAAAGGATTTGATTCGAGCCCTACACCCCAGCAATAGGTAATAATAAAGAAAGAAAAAGAAGTTGTGATTAGATTATCAATCTTAATATGTCTCAAAGTGCCCAACATTGAGGTTATCGTATCCGTAACCTCCTATAAACATGTTATATCAGTCAGTTGTTTAACTTAGCCAAATAAAAACTTACACTGTAAATATTTGAACTAAATTTGATTGTTCTGTGAATGTTTGAAAACATCGTGTCAAATTTCTCAAACAGATACCTTTATATAGTTTTGTGCACTTTACGAACGGTTCTCAGTTTATGTAACCGGTAAATTTATCAGATGTAGGTACATAGCTTACTACTCAATATTCACTAATTTAAAATATTAAGTGAACATAAACGATTTTTTTAAATGTTTTATAAGTTTTTAAATACGAAATATATTATTACTCTTTCGGTCATCGTATCTCTGGTAAGTTGCTTAATTTTAAAACATGAAACAGGAAATGTATACTACGCGCTAAGTTGATCCTTCATCACCATCATTATCATCAGTCACTGATAGACATAGGCCTTTCCAATTTTTTTATTGCCCTTGTAGGCAGACAAGCATACGGCCCACCTGATGGTGAGTGGTTACCGTCGCTTATGGACTTCAGAAATGCCAGGGACAGAGCTAAGCCGCTGCCTACCGTTAAACGCAACTAAGCACGATTCTTAATTTCTATCATCCAGCCTTGAGAGCCACCCTGCATAGATCGTCACTCCACCGAGCTTAAGGGCGTTCTGCTCAACGTTGGCCAATTCGCGGTCTCCACAGAAGAACACGTTTATCCCAACAATTATCGGTTCTCCAGATAATATGGCTGGCTCATTGCCACTTCAGCTTACTAATGTTTACAAAAGTTAATTACAAAATACTCAAGTATTAAAAACCATGAATTATTATTATTATTTCTATTGCCCTTGTAAGCAGACGAGCTTACGGCCCACCTGCGCCACAGGCCACACCTGATGGTGAGTCGTTACCGTCGCCGATGGACTTCAGCGTCTTCAGCAATGCTAGGGGCAGAGCCAAGCCGCTGCCCACGATTAAGTACTCTCCGCAAGCCTCGTTAAAATTAAATTAATTCTTAAATTAATATATTTGCTACCCGATTTTTTAAGGTTCAAGGCCAAATAGATGACGACTACCAAATTCGTCCAGATAGATGTCAAGCACCGATAGAATTAATGGTAAAGCATATTATTTCATTCCAAAAAAATGTTTACATTTCAAAACAATTGAAAATATCACATTCACCCTTGATTCTGAACAAGGGGGTTTTTGCAATTTAAATTTACTACATTTTTACACAAATCATTGTTTGTAAATCAAATTATATTACTTATACTGGAGGTAGGACCTCTTGTGAGTGCGCACGGGTAGGTACCACCACCCTGCTTATTTCTACCGTGAAGCAGTAATGCGTTTTAGTTTGAAGGATGGGGCAGCCGTTGTAACTATATTGACACCTTAGAACTCGTATTTCAAGGTGGGTGGCGTCATTTACGTTGTAGATGTCTATGGGCTCCAGTAACCACTAAACACCAGGTGGGCTGTGAACTCGTCTACCCATATAAGCAATATTTTTTTTTAAGTATGATGGGTTTTTTTAATTCTTGCAGTATCGCCAATGTTGTATCTTTCCACCATTCTTTACTAGAACAATAGCCAGAAGTTGTGGAGGAATAGCCGATATGAACTTTGTTAAAAACGATATTGGCGGCTTCGTTAGAAAGGCCGTTACTGGAGTAAGTAATAATAGCATTTAATTGAAAACATTGTTCACCTTCCCATGTAAACAAATTTGATTTTTTGACATTAAAAAATGTTAACAATTAGACAAAGCAATGTACAAATTCTGTATTTGTAAAAGTTACAAAATATGCATTAGATAATCTGTAAGTGCAATTTTCCAGCAAACTTCTTAGGCAATATATATCCAGACAAAGATGTATATAAGTTATCCTAATGTTGGAATAAAACATATTCAGTCACAGTTTGCAGATAAAAGAATTGAGAGGGAATGACACAAATTATCATTAAAGTTCAAATTATCGGGTATTTGCATCACTGTAAACAGTGCTTAAGGCAACATTATAATTTTTTATGTTCCTTATAATTCCTATCCTACGAAGTAATATAAGTTAGTCAATATTAGTAGCAGTAATAGTAGTTTGCTTATTCTGTAATTTTTTTTCTAACCATGGTAGGCACATACAAGTTACTAGTAAATAAATAATAAATATATTATTAAATTGAACATGACATCTTCCACCAACTATATTTATTATTCATACTTAATGAATTTTAAGTAAATTAAACTCATTCAAAGTAGTGTCCGGTACAACTCGTAAGATACCTTTAAATTTGTGTAATGAAACAGTGATAAATGCAGAAAAATTAAATTCCCGGATTTCGTAAACTTATCAAAGGGTTTTAGTGCGACCATTGGCGTTGTATTCTGAAAAAATACAACTTCCTAACACCAAATGGCTTATTGGACGACGATAAATATTACGCACACCTGGACAAATGGACCGAGCTGAACTCTGCGTTTAAAACTGTGATACTGAACGCGAAAGTTCATTGCAAACTGAATTATCAACATCTATTCCCTATGGAGCCTTGTGAGTTCTACAACCTGCACGGATGCATAAGGAATTTTGTGAATTTGGTAAAAACAGTTTAAATTTTTTTGTCAAATAAGTTATAACTTTGAATTGTGATTATTATTAACTACGCTTTGTGAGGGCAAAGCTAACGGCTCATCAGGTATTCTCAATGATCACTAAAGCCCAGAACTACCGAATGTTGGCGTTAATATTAAACACATCGACCACAACCAGTCTAATCACTAATCCTACCTACAAGCCACCTTAAAATGTAAAGACAAAAACTGAATTTGTGCTTTATAACAGTCATATTACCTTTTAAACCGGAACGTAAGACTGCTTCAGGGTATAATAACAAAGTTAGTAGTATTGTGCGAACTTAGAATAAGCCCAGCCGTGACTATCTAGATACTCTCTGTTTCCAATGTGCTTTATGAAGCCAAATTGTATGACAACAATCTAGGCGACAATAATCAGAAAATATCGTATTTCAACCTGGCTATTGTTTGTTGTTACGAATTCCGTCTGTCCCTTGTAAATTAATTGTATGCTAGTATTATTGGCTTGTTTTTCTATCAGTCAGTACCAACATTCTGTATATTTATACGCCACGGTCTGATGCAACAAAAATAATTGAGAGAGACTTCGATTTGCACCCGCATGCAGCATCTTAGCTGTACCGCTGGCATTAGGTTGGCAAATGAAAGCGACAAAGCAAATGATTTTCAATTCTATGCGACCTTGTATCCAGAATTATTACAGAGGTATGAAAAATACTTTACGAAATTGATAATTTTACAGGGATGTCCAGTCTATATGCCAACCAAGGAATGTCAGGAAGTTAAAGAATTCAACGAGGAGTGCAGAGACTTTTTTACATGATGTTAGATTATGAAAATTAAATTGGTGATTTTACACGAAACAATCTTTATTCTAATAAAAGAAAATACATAAATCGTGTATCTCTTAACCTTTAATGCATTTTGTGAAGAAATCTCTTGTTTCTTCTATCTTGTGAAGAAACCTAAAGAACTTTATTACGTTTTTCGATCCATTCACAAAATGCAGTGCATTCCAATTACCCTAAATATATTAAGCATTAACTGTAATTACAATTAAAGAAAAAACTACAGTAAAATCCTTTCTAAGTACCATTATTTATACAAATCTAAAATGAAATTGGAATAGATACATAGTGGCTGTGCAATGTAATGGAAATCATGGCCATACCCAATTCGTTTATAACACAATTATTCTAAATCCCCACAAATAATATTTCTAAATATACTAAAGTCATTTAACACTAAAAAGAAATATCGAATAAATGATGTAAACAATCTTACAATTAAAAGCGTACAATGCACCAAACACACTAATACTGTCACGTAAATGCTCAATAACTTTCGCAATATTATCACACGCACCAGTATCTCGATCACTTTCCTCATAGGAATGTTTCATTAAGCTAACTGAATAGTCATTTTCCGACTTTAAGGTAGGAGCCTTGGATTATAACGACCTACGTACAATATCATACCCGAAGGATTGTGCCTCACAAAGTATAAGAACGGCCTGTCGAATTTTAATCTGGCTGGTTGAGTGCTTCTTGTTGGTAAACGGGCCTGTCTTGGACGAAGATGCAGCGGCAAATTCATTGCGTCTCCAACGTCATGGGGGTCATGGAAAGCCCTTTGATAATCCCTAGGCTCGTCCCAATAATTAGCCCATCTTGAAGTACGACGCCTTTGTCCAGGACGGGTAGTTTCAGGATATTCCTCAACATGATGTTGTTCACCGATGATTCCTTCACCGCACGTCACAAAGCTCGTCATTTGTATCATGTCAGAAAGGAACAAGTCCTTTGAAGGACCATTAAGACCTCCTAAATCAGCATGGTCCGCATCGAACAAATCTTTTAATCCCATTTTCCTTAAGCTTGATGAAACATTAAAAACTGATTTGTGCGAAAATCTTGGAATCTGAAGCTCTAATCCAATTCTAGGTAGCAGTGTTCTAAGAAGACGATTCCAAGAGGGAGTGGAAGGACTAGCATCCAAAAGTCTCCGTTCCAGTCTTTCTAAGTCCTCACCATGAACAACGTTTCCTTGTTGACCAGGCATTAGGAAGAAGGTGCTAACTATGGAGTTGGTGTTTCCTAACGCAGCAGCTGTAGCATCCAGAATAGGATCGTAGCCAGCCAAAAATCCTTTCTTATAAACTACAGCAGGCACCGGAACGAGCCGACGTTGACGCACATTGGGCGATACCACGAAATACATCTCGCCGTCTCTGCCGTCCGTTGAAGTGCCAGTACAATCCGTCTGAAATGATTTAAATGTAATTTAATATTTTGTCATGGAAGTCAGATTCCTATCCAATACCATAGTCAACCTTAAATAGTCTATATCATGAAAAAATTTTACTGATAAAAAAATATAAATTGGTTGTCTATGAAGTGTGTAAAGTCGGTTTACGGACGTTAATTTTGCGTTACGCAGAAATATTCCAACTGCTAGCTTTGGCTGATGCCAGAGCAAGAAATAAGATAAATGTGTCACAAGCCAAGGCTTGCGTGCCTCTCTATCGCTTGGAGCAAGGGCTTTGGAGAAACGTGATACTTTTTTTTGCGTGCAGCCGGTGTTCATCGATTTCTAAGACGTTATCACGCCAAAACACATTTTGTTCAACATTTACATATGACCTATATATATGAAAGTTATGTCCAGCAAGATCGAGGGACTGCTAGTTAATAGCTTTTGCAGCAGGCACTTATGAAAGACTCCGAAAAATAATATATAGAGTCACTTATTTAATGTGTAATGTTTTAAGTTACAAACATAGATTATTAGTAATACCAACAAAATGTATGGTTTTTACTAAAATAAATATTTATCATTGTTATACTCGTATATATCTGTCAGCCCATAGAAAAATACGTCTCTCAATCCTCGACATACAAATATACATAAGACCATATTAGCTCTAAATAATTTAAACGTCGATAAACTCTTAATAGTGAATTTAAGATTAAATTATAAGTTTGCTTATTCTACAATTCTATTATTTGGTAAAAACAATTTAGATATAGGTAACAGTACATAATTGAAACTAACCTGATATATGTTTGCTGAAAAGGCAGCTAGCGGGGGTTGCATAACAATGCTGTTAGTTTTCATGTATTCTGCTATCTTGCCCCAAGTGTATCTCTTCACAAGTAGATTAGTTCGACGTCGGATAATGTCACTTATCAATTTAAAGTTAACTTCTTCTACATGCCCATTGTAGAAATGCTGCGCCCTTTCTTTATAGAAAGTCAATATCTTTCCTTTGGTTCTATCACTGTACAGCTCTCTTATAAATGCTGATACAATTATTCCAGATTCTGGACTTGTTTCAATCGAATCGGAAATATTTTTTAAGGTAAAGTGAGGATTAAATGTTACCATGTCATCTAATTTAAGTATCTCGTTCATTTCTCCAGACGTAGCGCCTCTAGCTCCCATAAACATCATAGCGAGCATCGAAGTTATAGAGTAAGGTGACAGAACAAAACTTCTCTTTTTATCTATATTCTCTACCAATACATTCCAGTATCTAAATGCAAGTTCATTACATAATTCAACAAATTGAGCAACGTCAGCACCCAAATCTTTTGTTGTTACTTCTAATCCTTGGTTTTCTTTAGAAAACTCTAAGACAATGTCTTTATTATCATTATTGTCAGAGCCATAATTATTTTCTAGCTTGTTACTTTCTTTTGAAATATCATCCCCTTTAGAAGGAGACACAGTAGGAATCAATTTCCAAGAACTATTTCGTTCGTTTACCAATTCCTCATCTGCAATATTTACTTTTTGAATTTTCTTTTTAAATTCATCAAATTTTGGTAATGGCTCGTATTTTGCGTCATTTTGCTTTTCTGTATCTTTTTTATTCAATTTTTCTTTAAGATTTGTCTTGGTATTATTTTCTATAGCCAAATTAATCATGGTATTACTAGCTACAGTAGATGTTTCAATAGTAGTGATTACTACTGTAGTTGACTCTTGAGTTGAAGCTGTGGTCGTTAGCTCCTGATCTTTATTTTCTTCAATTTTTTCGACTTTCTCAGGTGAAATGTCATCATTTGGTTTTTGGGAATCGTTATTTCCAGAAACAGAAATTTGAACGAACTTTTCTTCGTCAATATTTTCTGAAATTTCTTGTTTTTCATTTTCAAAATTGCGATCAGTAGTATCTTCTGGTGAGCTGTTGGTAGGAATCTCATTTCCAATTGTCATTTCATCTACAGTAGGCTGAGTACTTGTTGGTATTTCAGTACTTAAAGCTACTATTGTTGAAGTAACAACTTCAGAATCACTCAAGTCAGTTGTTGTATCAAAACTTGTTTCAACGGTAGTAGTTTTTAGGCTATTTACATCTGATGTTACGATGGGCTGAAGAACTTCATTTGAAACTTGTGATAATAAATCGTCAATCGATTCATTCATAATTGGATCGAACGTAGCATTATCTGAGATTGTTGTGATCAAATCAGTAGCTGAATCTGTGACTACTTCACTTTTACTAAAGTCAAAATCACCGGTATTTTTAAACTTGTCATCCTTTTCAGATTCGGGAATTAAAGTGGAAATTTTCACGAAATTACTTTCATCTGTTTTTGTCGAATTATTTGGTTTTACGTTATTTTCATTATCAGTTGCTGTTGGTATATCAATATCCAATGTTTCCTTGCTCTCCAAGCCGTCTTCCTCCATTTTAGTGTTATCAAGCATATTCGTAACAGTCGGCATAGGTTGATAATTATTGCCAAGGTCAGTGGCAATCTGGCTAATACTTTGCGCCACGTCGAATAATGGTATCATTGGTTCATTATCATTGTTGTTAAAATGTTCATTTGTACTTACAGGGATATTATTGCTTAAGAAATTATTGAATATAGTAGGGTTTTCTGGTGCCAAAAATTCAGTTGACGAAACTCCTGTAGAAGGCGATACAGACTGTGTAGTTAACGTGGTTACATTATTTCTTCCCAAGTCATTGCTTGTAGAAGAACTGTAACTAATTGTACTGCTTAGTGGTTTAGAAGTTGTTGCTTTCGTGGTTAAAGCTGACATTTGAGCGTTCTGATCGGTGATGAATGTAGATTTAGTAGTTTCAACTGGTTTCTGTGTTGTTCTTTCAGTTACGTAGTTCTTTGTGGAAATAGGAATGAAAGTGCTCAATTTTTGTTCACTTATATTTTGTGTAGTTGAAATTGCCTTTTCAGTGGTTCTTTGTTGCATAAAATCTTCAGTATCAGTATTTATACTAGATAATGATGAATATTTCGTTGTTGTAGTTGGTATTGGTTGCACGGTAGTGATTTTCGTCAGACTAGACTTAGTTGTTTCTGACGCTGAAGTTGTTGTTGTAATTGGTTTAAAAGTTGTAGTTGTACGTCTTTTAGTAGTGGTTATTGTGGTAGGTTTTGTTATTTTATTTTTAATTGTTGACACTACTTTATTTGTGGTCGTCTTTAGAAATTCTGTTGTTGTAGTTGGCTTACTTGTTGTACTAGTAGTTGTAGGTGGAGTAATAGTAGTAGAAGTAGCCGTAGTGGTGATAGTAGTAGGAATGGAATTACGTTTAGTGGTAGGAATAGGTGTAGTTGTAGTGGTAGGAATAGGTGTCGTTGTAGTGGTAGGAATAGGTGTAGTAGTCGTAGTGGTAGGAATAGGTGTAGTAGTAGTAGTAGTAGTAGAGGTAGGAATAGGTGTAGTAGTAGTAGAGGTAGGAATAGACGTAGTAGTCGTAGAGGTAGGAATAGGTGTAGTAGTAGTCGGAGTAGTACCTGGAGTAGTAGTTGTCGTGGTAGTAACAGTGGTAGTGCTAGTAGTAGTAATATTATGAGCTTTATTAATCGAATCGAAACTAACATGTTCCTTTGCTGGCTCATCGTTGTTGACCAAAATCTGATCTTTTTCCTGTGAAATTGTATTTAGTTGATGATTACCTTCTTTGCTTAGGGAATTGTCTTCTAAGTCTTGATCGTTTTGTTTCTCAAATTCTAGCGTTTCTATTTCAGGCGTAGTAAAAGCTTCTGAAGTTTTATCGGGTACAATATCGATACCAGTATTTCCAAATATCGACGGTAAAATAAGACTCCACGAATCCGATACATCCGGAGTATCAAATGTTGGCTGTACCATTGGTTTGTTTTTGTGGGCTTCGATTTGCGCTTTTAGTACGTTTTGCACATTGGTCACGACGCTGTGAATTTTAGTAGAAGGCGGTTGACTGAAATTAAAAGCTATTGTTGGTTGTTTGTCATTAGCAAACGTAACTAAGCCGTCTCCTTCTTCTCCGGCAGCTACTATAGCTTGAATTTCTTCTAAAGTCATTAACCTCTTCACTAATTCTCCGGATTCGTCGAAAGTGTAGAACTCATAGCGATCAGGAGTCAATAGATTGACTGGACTACCAACAGACGCAGGCAGGTTGGGCGGCGGAGGTAGCGTATTACCGACTGAATCAGCCACAAATGGTAGCTTGGAGCCCCTGAAACGTTAGTTAATTCTTATGAAACTATTTGATAAAAAGATTAGAGATACTAGAAACAAAATCTCGCAAAGCACTGAGCACAGTTCAGCGGCTATTAGTTTCCTGAAAAGTAATCAGTGATGTATAACTCAATAAAATACAAACAGACAGATAAATAATTCAATAATTTCAACATTCTGTAGTAAATCTGCTTATTATATTTATTTATGTAGATGAACGAACTCATGGCCCACCTGGTGCTAAGCCCGGAGCCCATAGACATCAACAATGTAATTGACGCCACTCACCTCGAGACATGAGTTCTAAGTCTCAATTTTTGTAGTACAACGGTTGCGCAACCCTTCAAAAATGGGCAGAGTGGTGGTACCCTACCTAGTGGTGCCTACCCTACCTAGTGATGCTCACAACACGCCCTACCACCAGCGAATTTACCATTCCACTTCAAAAGCGCAGGTATCGTAATATAATTGCGTATTTGTGTATTTTTTTTCTAAATTACAAAATCTTACGTAAAAAGGTTGAAAGGGTTCAATCGTGAACTTCAAAGAATTTTTGCCGTCCCTTCTCATTTGCGTAGGTATATGAAAAAATTGGAAACTAAAACGAGTTTGAATCGTCTATCAAAGTTCCTCGTCCCTCGGGCGATATTTTTTTATTGACATACAACATTTATTTTGTGGATATATAATTTGTTTTATTTTACCTCTCTTCGTCGGCATCAGCTAAAATCCAGGCGGTTGCCAGCAAAACACAAAGGATGACACGCATCTTGTCCTCCCATACACTATTCACACCTGGAATTGCAGAAACATAAACTATTTAACATACATTACAGGTACATACATTTTTTTTTTTTTATTTCCTAGATGTGTGGACGACCTCACAGCCCACCTGGTGTTAAGTGGTTACTGGAACCCATAGACATCTACAACGTAAATGCGCCACACATCTTGAGATAGAAGTTCTAAGGTCTCAGTATAGTTACAACGGCTGCCCCACCCTTCAAACCGAAACGCATTACTGCTTCACGGCAGAAATAGGCGGGGCGGTGGTACCTACCCGTGCGGACTCACAAGAGGTCCTACCACCAGTAAAAACATATACAACAATATATATAACAAATACATAACATAACATGTAACAGGTAATACATTCATTTCAATATCTATATATTAATACGTGAAGCAAAAACTTTGTATCCCTATTTACGAAAATTGCGGGGACGGATCACTATGAAATTTTCCACACTTATAGAGAATATAGAGAAGAAGTGCACAATGCTAATTTTTTTTTTTAATAATGCATAAAAGATACATTAAATCAATAAAGAAAACATTACACACACTATAGACCATGTATTTGACGCACACACGCATGCATACTATTTATTGTCAAACTTTTGTTCTTGACGTCTGTTGTCAAATTGAGAATAGATTGAATATTGTTTGTCTTTATTAATATTTTTTATAGTGTAGTCTTGGCGAAATTTGTGATTATAGAAGCATAAAATACAATCATAATAGTGTACAAACTTACAATTCCAATTAATTATAGTCGAATTTCGACTACTGCGGGACCTCTAGTTTTTTGTTAATTGTTATATTTCTAAGCTCAGATATTGTCACTTTTATGCAATCCATGAATTTCAGTTTAATTTTTGTCAAATAATTTTCTATTTTTGTGTATCTGAAGTAAAGCTGTTGTATTCTTTGTACGAGAAGCACTGCTGCTTGAGATACAGGTTTTATCACCTAGTTCAAGCACAGATGCAAATTATGATTGTGTTTCTACTTCTATGTTAACTATAAATAAATAAATATTATTTTTTTATATTTTACATAAAAATAGTACCTAATATAATTCAGTTATGATTTGCCCATATATTTAGCCAAAGCTGCTAGACGAAATATATAGTTTTGCTTATTATTGTCTCCAAATGTTATAGTCCTATTCGAAGGGAGCCGGTATACGAGTATTGTCGACATAGAGGCTGGGTTTTTTATTGTTGCGATCAAATCGTAACCAGAATATAACGTGAGCTCGTTTTAGCAAGCTCGCCGATCACCCGATATAAGCTATAAGTACCTTGCCTATTTCTGCCGTGAAGCGTTCATTTGTTCCGGTTTGAATATTAGGATGGCTTTATACTATAGACGGGAATTGCACATCCAATCATAAAGTAGGCGACGGCATGAGTTTGTGATGTGTGTGGACTTATGCGAAAATCAGTAAACACTTAATTAATATATGATATGACGTGAGATGCCCATCAAAGGGAATAAAATAAATAATGTTAATTATGATATCGCTATCGTAATTTTTTCACTGAAAACTTCCGATGCCAGAATCACTAAAAGTAAAAGTTAAACATCAACTCGCACAAAAACCTCCGCACACATAATTAAGAGTTAAAAAAATTTTAAACGACATAATTGGTTATTTTACACGCATCGAGTCGTTAAAATACTTCTAAAACCAACGAGACGAATCACACCATAGCCAATAATAGTCTGTATCACTGCACGCAATGTTTTATGAAAAAATTGGCAACCTGTTCAACAAGAAAAAAGGCGGTCGTTGTCACTAGAACTAGTTTTGTTACGATGTCAAGATGAGTTTTTTTTTTGTGTACTACAAACTACAAACTAAGTTAGCGATGCTCCAATGGACTTTACATGAAGGGATTTTTCTAAATAAACTCTTTTCAAATTCCGTTTGCGTTTTGAGACATCTTTTTTTTTGTATTGCTTAGATGGGTGGACTAGCTCACTCACAGCCCACCCGGTGTTAAGTGGTTACTGGAGCCCATAGACATCCACAACGTAAATGCGTCACCCACCTTGAGATATAAGTTCTAAGGTCTCGAGTATAGTTACAACGGCTGCCCCACCCTTCAAACCGAAACGCATTACTGCTTCATGGCAGAAATAGGCAGGGTGATGGTACCCGCCCGCACGGACTCACAAGAGGTCCTACCACCAGTAATTACACAAATTATAATTTTGCGGGTTTCATTTTAACATCTTGAATTTGAGTTTTTACTTCGATTTGATGATCTTAAAACATTCTAATACGTTACAAATTGGCTATAAAACTGAACTGCATTGACCCCTTGCCATCACGGCCACAATACCTCAAAAGATTGACACAGAACTTAATCGTGTAATTTCTTCTCGAATTATCTCTGTGTGTATAATGACTTGAACCGCAACTTCATGGTTGGCCGTTCCGTCAACCACCGTTACTTGTAGATGCGCCGGCGCTTCTGCGTTGTGCAGTAATTACAGGCATTGGCTCACATGATGTAACGTCCACTGGTAATTCATTGAATCGGTGATAAGTTTATTAGACCTTGAACTTGAATGTACGGTTTTTGTGAGAAACTTATCGCGGTGGTGCGTTTAAAATAAATTAAGCGATCATAAATATAAAGATTAATAATAGTTAAAGTTTGTCAGTAAAAGATAAACCATAGGATATATTGATAGTAAAATCGAGCGGTTCTTAATAAACAATCAAATGCTTAATATTAAATATTAACAACTGAGGCGTTTGTAACATTGATCCAACCGCATTTAGTTTTAAGATCTTGACACTTCCGTGCTTCGGTTGCCGACCGTTTTAAATATTCACAATCCGCTCTGACTTTGAAGTCAAATTGATTGCGGTGAGGTGAGCCAAGTTAATATTGTATGCTACCAAAGCCTTAAGAAACAAAGCCCGTTTTAGAGTAAATCCCGAAAAGTGGCATGTTATATACGTCTTTATTATTAAATACAGTTTAATGGATCTGAATTGTATTAAAGGCATTTGTAGGCGACTTCTGACCAGCACCCTAAATAACCCATCCAAAAAAATTTGTTCAAGTTTTTATTTCTTTAAATAAACATACAAAAATAAATTTTAATCAATTAATTAACTGAATTAAATTTAAATAATTAATTAATAATATAAAAACAAATAACCAAAAAAAAGACGATCGATGAAGACTTGCTTTAAACGTAACTTTATTTATTTATTATGAAGCTTATCTTTTTTCTCTGCTGTTATGCGTGTATACACAGTACCACACTGGGGGTAGGACCTCTTGAGAGTCCGCACGGGTAAAGTACCACCACCCTGCCTATTTCTGCCGTTAAGTAGTAATGCGTTTCGGTTTGAAGGGTAGGACAGCCGTTGTAACTATACCTGAGACCTTAGAACTTATATCTCAAGGTGGGTGGCTTATTTACGTTGTAGACGTCTATGGGCTCCAGTAACCACTTAACACCAGGTGGGCTGTGAGCTCGTCCACCTATCTAAGCAATAAAAAAATATATAAAAAAAAACTTTTTAGGGACATAGAATAAAATATGGTCATAATAAAACTATAGCGAAACCTTTTCTTCGTGAATTATTCAAAGCCGTTATGTCTGAAAAATTTACGTCTTTTAATAAAGACTTCGTCGTTCACTCGAGAAACTTTTAAAAATGAAAATAATGAACTGCTAAAGAGTGCTCTTACTTTAAACTCTTAATAAACAGTCTGGAAGTTTTAAAGCGTTCATTACAGTTTCAAATTGCCCGTAATTTCGTTTTAATTTTGTTGAAATTGTTATTAATTAATTATTTATGTTCATTAATATTCTTCATTAATCAAGATGGGACAATCACGTGGTCTACCTGATCTCATTTATTTAGTTAACTTTCTGAGCTTACAACAATACCACCGCTCATGTAGGAACTAGGCCTTTCAAATAACTTAGAAATCGGGATGTTTGATAAGATAATGCAAATATGGCTAAATTAGCTAAAGCACTAGGCTAAAGAAATCGAATTCGAGAAAGTCGGTCATAAAATTCGATTCTCTGGTTAAAAGTCAAACAGACGATTTTTATCAATTCATTAATGTAATATGCGTTTTTTTTTCTAACATTGTTTTTCGCACCCTTCATTCACTGTTGATATAGAGTAGATAAAAGTACATTCCATGAAAACTTTTACATTTAAAAATCATGATTAAAACTATTATTTATTATTATTATTAAATAATTAAAACATGATTTAAAATATTGGGTTGATCTCGCGTTTTTTTTTTTATTATCAACAACGACTGAAACACTATTACTTAAATTCTAATTATTAATCATTTCAGTCTATCCAGGATATTCTATACAGGATATCACAGGTCAAAGAAAAAAATGAACTTGTCGTGTGCTGACGAGAAAAAAAATATCCCTAAGTATTCCAAGAACTGGAAGCCAGCTTAATAATAAAAGTTTCAAGCCAGAAGAATCACAATCCAAGACGTTCATCAGAAACTCTCATTCGAGGTCACACGACTCACTTAAATTTGAACGAATCGCCCTAACAATATCTTTGAGATATGATACTATTATTAAAAGGAATGTACAGACATAAAAAAATATCACGCCAAAAGTTTTCCGTGAAGACATTCGTTTATTTTGCAGAAAAGAGACATAGTTACGAAATCGAAACATTATAATATTATTCCACATTAAGCTGCGGTTGACTTTATCCCTCCGTTTACCTTTAAGGGTAGCTTTGCATCTCTAAGCCTTCCATAAGCATTCCTAGCTTTGTTGCACGCTACGTTCATCCAGGTGGAAAATCTCGTACTAAACATTATAATCTTCTAAATATTAGTTTAATTCAAAGATTCATAGGTTTTGAAGTAGGTATACATTTTGATTCATATTTGTTTTGTTATTTTATTCTATTCTTTATCGTATCCTGAATTAATTAAATATTTAACTGAATCACAATGAAGATTGGATAAATTTCAAGTATCACATACATCTATTGATTTACGTTGACACACAATCGTAGTCTTTGAAACTGAACTTTTCAATGCAATAACAATAAAAATTCCTTGGGCAACAACAGTTGCTTTGCTAATAAAAGTAAACGACCACAGTTCGACAAAAACGTAATAAAACAACTCCAACGTTGACACAATTTATCCGCATTGAGCAAAAGCTAACAAAGCCAGGTGCGGTCTAGCTGAAAGTAAACTCCGCTGTAACGGTACAACACTTCGTGACAAAGGTCGTCGAACTTGCGTTGCACTCGCTTCTCGTATTTGCGGAAAAAATCATAATTACATATGTACGGTTCCGCTGTTTGAACGGGTCTCGAGACCGACGGCCAAGCGTTGCAGAGGCCAAGTTACGATAGACGTATTAAATCGGCTGGCTGAATATTTGTTTTAGTTTCGAAATAGCATTTCAAACAAGAGCCCTCGGAAGTGTAGAAGAACTTAAGTAGAGCAAGCTTAAAACACTGTTATATTTTCTTAAACGACGGAATTTACTTCGCAAGCTGTTGTTAATTATATCTCAATAGACCCAGTAAAGGTAGCTTTCATTACATTTAATTAAAGTGAAAGCACAGTTGAGATATTGATCTTAGAAATTAAAAAAACAACGAGGTTTTTTTCTTTAGACATTTATTACAATTGGTGACTAGATTTCAATTGGACCAGTCTAACGTGATAAATTAAATTTCACAGCACATTAAAATATCAATCATTCGATCGTTTTAACAATACGATCGCTTGTTTCGTAATACGAGCTGATAATAAGCTGTAATTGTAATTTCATGCGGCGTCAGTTTTAAAATAAACAAAAAACCAAGCCTCATTTCGCTGTTCGACAATGCTATCATTGTACCGGGTATACATATATAAATGATTCATTGTTGTTTTTCGTTTCTTGTACCAATATTTTTGAACACTTTCTTCAATGAGTCAGGAGTGAAATCAGTTGAGTTTTTTTTTTAAGTTAAGTTAATTAAACGTAAACAGCTTTGAGAAATGTAAAAAACTTTGAGAAACGTAAAAAGCTTTGAGAATATCGTACCCGAGAAATCATTAATTTTTAGCGCACTTTTTTTTCTTGTTAATTGTTGCTGATTCCCATTTTTTGTTCAAAATCACTTACAATGTCCAAAGTCCATTAAAAAAGTAATAGATTTATTTATTTACCAAGAAAACAAAGCTTATTAAGGGGTATTAAGTAAAAAATTGTTGTAATCTATATAGCTATATAAAAATGAATTGCTGTTCGTTAGTCTCGCTAAAACTAGAGAACGGCTTGACCGATTTAGGTAATTTTCGTCTTGAATTATTTGTGGAGGTCCAGAGAAGGTTTAAAAGGTAGATAAATATGAAAGTGCTCGGAATTAAATAAAAATAACAATTTTGTTTTCTCTTTGATGTGTCCCCCGTCGGACGAATTCCTTTTTTTTGTTTTAAGTTTATTTTATACCAAAGTCTCTTATTTATCGGCCTTAAATCGATCTTAAAAGGCCTCTTATTTATAAATAGGCAGTTCGTAGAAGTAAGTAAGGAGTTCGTAGTCGAAGTCTGCCGGGTCAGATAGTATTAAATAAATAGACAGACCACAGATTAAAAAGATAAACCTAAAACAAAATATGCGTCTAGATTGAAAGCAACAAAGATGGAGCTTTTACTTAGACGTAACACGAATTGGTGCGACTCGCTTTGTCATACGCAAAAATAACGTAACTCACGAATAAAAATCACATGTACCTACTGTGATTTTTCAACGATTCATGTTTCTGCTATTGTAATAAACGGACGACAATATATCCTCAGAACCAGAACGTACCCGGTATTTTAACGACATCCGGTATGTCGCAATAATATTGTAATTTATATTTAGATGCTGGTGGTAGGACCTCTTGTGAGTCCGCGCGTACCACCATCCTGCCTATTTCTGCCGTGAAGCAGTAATTCGTTTCGGTTTGAAGGGTGGGGCAGCCGTTGTAACTATACTTGAGACCTTAGAATTTATATCTCAAGGTGGGTAGCGCATTTACGTTGTGGTTGTCTATGGGCTCCAGTAACCACTTAATACCAGGTGGGTCGTGAGCTCGTCCACCCATCTAAGCAATAAAGAAAAAAAAAAGAAAAAAACACTCGTGATTAACGTGCCGACAAACAAACAATATATCTGCGACATCCGGTATGTCGCAATAATATTGTAACCTATATTTTGATGCCTAAAATTCATTTGAGTAATTAACTAGGGAAACACGGTCTTTCTCTGCTATTTTATCGCTAAAAACATATTAATTTCGAAACTACCCGCGCTTCACATTATATGTTGAACATCAACTACACTATTATATACAGTTTACGATCACACGAATCGATTAGAAACATTTAATAGACAAACATACGTATGAACAATGGTTTTTTTTTGTTTTTTTTTACATGTATCTTCAATCGTGTTTGTGTTTCTAAAAAATACTAATCTAGTGTGTTTTAAATTTTGCGGACGAACCCTGAACGTTCCAAAAAGGATATCGTCGCTGTCAATCCAAAATCTGCTATGTGGCAAACTCTATTTTGAGTTAACGAGTAAAAACATTTTCGTATAAAATTTTATATGAAAGTGAACTTTTAAGAACTATATCAAATGAAAGCTATAGATAAATATTAAAGCTATAGACACATAACAGTTTTATTTTATAAGGTAGATAGGGCTGTGAACTATACGAAAAGGTCAAAAAGTAAAAATCTCAAAAAGTGCACATAGCAGATTTTGGTTTGAAGACTACGATATAATAATAGTATACAATATTTTCCAAAAAAATATATACCTACCAGCTACATTTCAGAACCGGTTATCCCATTTCGAAGAACAACCAGAACAACCAAATTAATGTATAGACTAAAAGTGTAAATTAACGCGTTACAAGTTTTTGGTAGAGTTCAATTAATAATTAAAATTTGTATATACGGATTTAAATATATACGGATATTTGAAATCGTTTTTATTCTTATTCTATCTTCCTATTCTTTTATTGCTTAGATGGGTGGACGAGCTCACAGCCCACCTGGTGTTAAGTGGTTACTGGAGCCCATGGACATCTACAACGTAAATGCGCCACCCACCTTGAGATATAAGTTCTAAGATCTCAGTATAGTTACAGTTACAACGGCTGCCCCACCCTTCAAACCGAAACGCATTACTGCTTCACGGCAGAAATAGGCAGGGCGGTGGTACCTACCCGCGCGGACTCACAAGAGGTCCTACCACCAGTAAAAAAATCCTATACCTATCCCTATGTTTTTCCTATCCTTATCCTTTTCCTTAGGATCCGGGACAAAAACACTATATCTTATATAATAATCTTACATTATTTTGTGTTTTGATAAACATCAACAAAGTCAAGTATTCGTAATTGTAATTGAATAAAAGAAAATGATTTTTCAGTGTACAGATATTTCTAAATATTAGAGCAAACAATCTGTCCCATACAAATTTTAATCAATTTTTACAGCACTCAGTTGAGTAATATTTGTCGCCCGCGAACATCAAGAAAAATTGTTTTTCTTAGGAAAATACAAAAAAGTTAAGCAATGTAGTAAATAAATTTCACTTTCTTAGATAATAAATGTAAATAAGAACACTGACATATGAAGATAGTAAATAGATTCACAAAATAGTCTAAATAATTCTTAACGTAACTCATAACTAGCTTAAATTTTATTTAGAGGCATGATCGTCGAGCGAAATGATTTGAACTTTGTTGGTTTGACCTAAATTTTGTGATTTTGTTACATAAAATATTTCTCAAGCTTATTATATAGGTATGTATGTTATTTATATTTATATTTACTCAATATTATCTTGAGACGTAGAAATAAAACTAAAGCACATGTAATTCAAGCAAGAAACGAATCCTTGTTGGGGGCGTAAGAGAAGAAATCAAATCTAAATTTACTTTCCAATCAATAAAAGTGTTCTCCACTCTAAGCAAATATGTATTCTTTACGTAAGCTCCTTACAAACTTGTTTCGGTTGTTCAAAGCAAACAAGAACATTTACTAAGATATAAATAAATATTGTATTCGTAATGCAAAGACTGGAAATGATTAAGCACGGTCGCAAGCTCGGCATACAAGCTTGCCCCCGTAAACTATAAAGTGGCTTCAAGATGTTATGTAAACAAGGCCGTAAGTTAGAAACTTGGACTTTCTGCTTTTTTTATATATTTTCCATTGCATTTTTTTTATTATTTGTGACTTTGTTTATTATTATCTTACTCTTAAGCTTGTCCGTAAAATCGTTAGTCACTTAGAGCAAGCACATCCCGTGTTATTATTGAAGTCACTTATGGCTTTGATTCTCGTTCGAAATTAGAAATGATTTATGAAAAATATTTGGTTTTGAAATATATTTTATTTCATACTAGCTGAGCCGGCAGACTTCGTAGTGCCTCAATCGATAAATAAAAGACCTAAGCTTTTGTATAAAATAAACTTGATACAAACAAAAAGAATCCTTCCGACGGTGGACACATCAAAGGAAAAACAAAATTGTTAATTTTCATATTTATCTACATTGTAAACCTTTCCTGGACTTCCACAAATAATTCAAGACCAAAATTAGTCAAATCGGTCCAGCCGTTCTCGAGCTTTAGCGAGACTAACGAACAGCAATTAATTTTTATATACATATATATAGATGTATGAAGTAAGAGGAAATTTTTGGCTTAGAACTTTTTTATTATTATCATTAATAGCCTCACGGTTCATCTGGTTTTAAGTGGTTGTCGGAGTCTATGGATATCAACAACGTGAATGCCATCGCCCATCTTGAAACAGTATTCTCAATGAGCTTATCAGCTTAGCTTAGCTGAACCCTTGACATCGATAACATCCATAAGTATCGATGAAAACTCACGATCAGATGACAATAAGTGGTTATTCAAATGCAATTAAAAATCTAATTGACGTGATAAGTCACAAACCTATACTGTCTGTATATGTCAAGCTATATATAGTCAGTGCCGAATATTAATCTGAGATTCGACGGAAAATGGAAAATTGACTAGAAACGAAGTCTCGTACAAAACTCAACGTTTTCAATTTAACCGAATACCGTCTTGTCTGGGAAATCAATAGATTGTTAGTTGTCATTTTTTTATTATTATTATGCATCTTTTACTGCCTTAGACGGCTGAAGATAAAATAGGTAAGTCATAAATATATAAGTAATTCAATTACCACTACGAGGGAAGGTAAACTCATCATCAAGTAAGCCTTACGCTCGACAGACAATAAGAAAAACTATCTTATACTTGAATAATGAGGAGCTTTGTAATATTATTATAATATAATATAATAAAAGTCGTCGTGGCCAGTAAGTATAAAGAATAAGGCGTCCGGTGCATTCGTATCAAGCCATGTAACGGTGTTCGAATCCCGCAGACGGGTACCAATTTTCCTAATGAAATACATACTTAACAAATGTTCACGATTGACTTCCACGGTGAAGGAATATAAAAATATATTTAAATATATTAATATATTATTTAATATATTAATTATAGTTAAATAATCTGCTAGTAATGATCCCCATAGGAATTCGCCCCATTGACATCATACTTAAATTTGGTACAAATGAAGGAGCGTACGCTAAATAAAGTCCACTACATTTTTAGTCATATTCGAAAATAAACCTTATTTTTTGAATTATGTTCATAATTAATAATAAATTTATCGAATTATGTCTACCCAAACAAAGTAACTGAATAAAAATTAATATATGTTTTAGTGGTAATGATTAAAGAATATCTGAGTCTGAATCTCAACGTCGATTAGTTTATTCGTAACTATTCGGAGTCTCCGATATATGCATTCATTCATCACTACATAGTATAAAACAAAGTCGCTTTCTCTGTCCCTATATTTGTCTGTCCCTATGTATGCTAAAATCTTTAAAACTACGCAACGAATTTTGATGCGTTTTTTTTTTAATAGATAGAGTGATTGAAGAGGAAGGTTTATCTATATATTAATACGTGAAGCAAAAATTTTGTATCCCTTTTTACGAAAATTGCGCGGACGGAGTATGAAATTTTCCACACTTATAGAGAATATAGAGAAGAAGTGCAATGCTAATATTTTTTTAAAATAATGCATAAAAGATACATTAAATCAATAAAGAAAACATTACGCACACTACATACCATGTATTTGACGCACACACGCATGCATACTATTTATTGTCAAACTTTTGTTCTTGACGTCTGTTGTCAAATTGAGAATAGATTGTTGTTGTTTGTCTTTGTTAATATTTTTTATAGTGTACTCTTGGCGAAATTTGTGATTATAGAAGTATAAAATACAATCATAATAGTGTACAAACTTACAATTCCAATTAATTATAGTCGAATTTCGACTACTGCGGGACCCCTAGTATGTATAATAACATCCATTAAATAGTGGAGAAATCAATAATAAATTACAGTTTCCGAAGCGAAGCCAGGGCGGGTCGCTAGTTGGTTAATAAAAGCAGATCAAAATACCAACACAAAAGCAAAAGCTACTTAAAGCGATCGTTCTCGTATCAACAACATAAACGTATTTCATGTAACACGATCTCGGTTTACTACAATCTTCTTATATGCTTTTGTGCGAGTAACCCGATTTCACTTCCTTTTCATATGAATTCAAAGGAGCTACATGCGTCGAAGGGAATTTCTCTAACAGACCGCTTGGCGTTTGACCTAGCTTAGGCTTAAAAGGCTAACTCACGGACGTTCCATACAACGTTATTACGAATTATTACATTTAATTCAGTTTTTTTTTTTTTTGTTTAAACCTAACGGCCTTTTTTATTTTATTTTTTTTGCTTAGATAGGTGGACGAGCTCACAGCCCAACTGGTGTTAAGTGGTTACTGGAGCCCATAGACATCTACAACGTTATGCGCCACCCACCTCGAGATATAAGTTCTTAGGTCTCAAGTAGGTATAGTTACAACGGCTGCCCTATCTTTCAAACCGAAACGCATTACTGCTTCACGGCAGAATAGGCAGGGTGGTGATACCTACCCGCGCGGACTCACAAGAGGTCCTACCACCGCCTACCTGGTCTTAAATAGTCACCGGAACCCATAGACATAATTAAAGGAGATGTCCCTACTTATACCGAAACATGAGTTATATGTCTCAGTTTTTAGTACATTGACTGCCCCACCCTTCAAATCGAAACGGATTACTGCTCCTCGGCAAAAATAAGCAATGGTATCTACCCTTCCGAGCTCACAGAACCACCAGTAAAATACTTATCAAATTATTTAAGCACAATGTCCTATTTGTTTTACGAACTATTTTTCCTATCGTTTACTATTGAGATACGCAGTTTGGTTTATTACAACCATTTGAGTATTTATTATATTATTATTTTTTAACAATAATTTAACATCAATCAATTCATACAGTATATAGAACAAATCTTCTAATGCGCTTAGAAGCAGGCACAGTTCCCAAGATACTGGCTGCGCTACCTCGTTGGACAGCCAGACTGAGAGTGTCTGTGCAAAGTACCAGCCAGCCCTAGCATCACGTGTAGGTTCCTTCAAGCGTTTGGAGAATCTTTTGAGTAATGTAATTTCTCTATTAATTCGATTTTTTATTGTAAACGCAATATATTTTTTAATTTGAGATTTAGATGAAGATTTGTGGCGATATTTGTACTGTAATATCTCTAGACTTCGATAAACATTTAATAGGAAGTCTCTCTCTAAAAAAAATACCCGTAAAAAAATAAAACATTCCTTTAGGCCAACATTTACGTGCCAATTCTCGAACCCACAATTATACGTTAACGAATCGCACGTGACACCGCTGCGCTACACTAACAACAATAAATCTAATACACATTCATGCGGGCATGTGTTGAATTACAAATTAAAACTGATAAACACATCCGGATATATCAATTTCACTTTACGACTTACGCAACGTTTGCGAATAATGCACAGTAATAAAAGAATATAATATTGCGCTGCTATTCTAAAATGGTGATTGATTGATGTAAAAATTTTGAACTCCGAACAAAAATATTAACTATATTTTAGACAAAATTTCACTCTAAATTTCCCTTAGTGGATTTTTATAAAATAATGAGTTGTCACGTACAAATTTTTTTTCTTTGCTTATTAACTATTTTATTTTTTTATGCATATTTAAACTATCTGATATTTACATTGTTATAGGGTCTAATAACCTTAATACCAGAATATGAGCAATGATCTCTCGTCATACGTCTATACAATAAAAAAAAAACAAAGTCAACTGTACGCAAGAAAAAAAAACAGTTTGAGAACTAGTAATGATTCAATTCAATTAGATTTCCATTAGAGTGATTGTTCAATTTGTACAAAAGAGAAGAATGGAGGTCGGAACACTTCAGCCTAATTGTCTTTGAGAAGGGTAAATCATGTTTACCCTAATATTTCGGATTATTTTATATACGGATTCTGATGAAGAAAAAGTAAAGTTTTCTAATAAAATTATAAAGTTTCAAGAAAACTTTTGTCGAGTCAATAAAAATCGGACAAGGATATATTCGCCTATCATCAGAGAAACTGCTGAATGACCATTTGAAGTTGTCGTGGCCTCATGTATAAAACGTCCGGTAACTTATAAAGATAGTATTTTCTTCGGTTTTTGCAAGTCGTAGACATAATTAAAGTTATTTTCATGGTTAATTGTCGCCTTTTTACTGTCGTTGTATTATTTCCAACATTTCGAACACTTTTGACGACTGAGTCATCTTCGCCCACGAAAACAGGGAAGCATCCGAAGCATCAGAAATAATATAATGACAAAAAAACACGAGATTGTAAGGTTTGTTGTAAAATAATTAAAATAAATTTTATCATGTTAAAATTAAGATATTTTTCGGATTGTCAAATAGCAACACTGTTGGTGGGAGCAATGGCAGTAGTGGGGACGTGACATAATAAAAAAGGCGGTAGTCTGAAAAAACGGGAGGAAAAGCGATGTATTCTGTAGTGAGCAGATATCTAAAGATTGTACAAGCGGAGCTACAAATAAAGCAGTACAAAATGAAGTTAACTATTGCAATCTGTGTATTAATTTCCTGGCTTTGGAAGTTAAGTCTACAAGATTAAGCTGTGAAAGTAGTTTCAATTGTAGAAAGGTCTATTAGACATTATAATTATAATTCTCTAGAAAAAAAACACCGAAACATATATTTTTATTTTATTTTTAAAGCAATTCTATTCCGTTGTCTGCAAGCTTCAAGCCTAACCATATATAAACTTTGTTGTCATCACTGTGTTTTAAAGACATGCAAACGTGATCTTAAAACATACAAACTGAGTTAAAAAAAAACTATGAATACAGCAGAAAACAACTCAAAACATTTCTGCATCGCGGCAACGTGGGATATCAGATGTAAAAATAGCTTTTCTCGGGTCAACTGACACTATATATCTCATTTCGTCGGGCCAAACTCATAAACCGCATGTAAGTGACGGAAAATTGCTTCCCACACTAAGGCGTCTCTGTACGTGTACCTACTTTGTCATTATCTTTAATATTTCATGATATTTACACCGCGTGGAAAGAACTTGCAAAAACCTTAAAAAATAGTATGTCTAATATTTCTTGGAGAAATTAAAGAGCAATGAAAAATCTAGTTGAGAACCAAACTGAATTCAATTCAATAGATAAGGGCTATACTTAAACGTTCAATGTTCAAAGCTTCCAACTAAAAGATACACGTGTGCTTAGTGCGAGTTTTTTTATGTTCTCGATAGCGTAAAAGTTAGCACAATTTTAGATGCAGTTGGAAAAGCGCCTCTAGCGGCAAACGATCCCATTCCATAAAAATATGAGCTAACTTTTACGCTATCGAGAACGTTAAAAAATACGCACTAAGCACACCGATGTGTATGTACGTGTCAAAAAATATGAATCACCAAATATAGACTACACAATAATACAGATAAGTTATTCTGTCAGGATCACCAGACCGGGGAGGCGATAAAATATTCTTAAAACTATTATAAAATCAGATTGTAACAGAAGCTTACATAATATGTCTTTTTATTTTCACCATTACGAAGAACATTGAGTTAACTTTTTATTTATTATCGTTTTTTTTTTCTTAGATGGGTGGACGACACAGATAAGGGGGTTATCTGTGGTGGGCGAGCTCACAGCCCACCTGGTGTTAAGTGGTTACTGGAGCCCATGGACATCTACAACGTAAATGCGCCACCCACCTTGAGATATATAAGTTCTAAGATCTCTGTATAGTTACAACGGCTGCCCCACCCTTCAAACCGAAACGCATTACTGCTTCACGGCAGAAATAGGCAGGGCGGTGGTACCTGCCCGCGCGGACTCACAAGAGGTCCTACCACTAGTATCGTTAGCTGTGCCTCCTTATATTTGTTTACAAGTTATAATACGCTAAATACAAGTATATATTTGTATTAAACAAAAACAGCTATGTTTTAGGTCAACCATTAATTAAAATAAGCAAGTTGGATGTCTCCTGTGATTTTCCGTAATAAATTACAGGTAGTAGAGTCTTGCTAAACGACAATTGGGACCCGTATCTTGGACAGCTATTTAAGGTCCTAATTACTCATTTGGGCTGTACGCTTCGTCCCTAATAAGGTGTAAGGTGTTCGCCAAATTAAGTCCCGTGCGTCGAATATTACAAGTATCAAAACTTGTTATATGTACAGACAGAACTTGTGAAACATTACGTCTTAATATAGCGTTTCCTGCGTACACATACATATACATATACACTTGCCGACATTTCGAAAGTAGTCTCAGTGACTAAAAAATTAAAAAATTCAAAACTAATATATCTAAAATCCCAGAAGTAACTTTTAATGAAATATCATTTTTATCATCCGAGCTCACGAGCGTATACGAATATTTTTTTTTTTTTAAAAAGCCTTAATCCTAAATTCCTTATCTCTTTCCATCGTATCTGAAGAGCTGACAATTTCCTAGGTATATCTTTTTATAAATACATAGTTTTTTATCGCTATGAGATACAACTTCGATGTAGCCACCCACCTTAAGATGTGAGGCTGAAGTGTAATTTGCATTATAGGCGAAGGCTCTATCACCCTTATGCGGGAACGAATGAATACTTAACGACAGTAATAGGCGAGACGGTGGTAACTATAGAAACAGGCTTATAATATACCTTACCAACACCATACCGATTGGCAATTGTCGGTTATATTCAGAGAACGCTGCCCTTACTCCGTTATATATCTTAAACGCTTTTAAATAATTATAAATACTAGTGGTCCCGCAGTAGTCGAAATTCGACTATAATTAATTGATATTATAAGTTTGAACATTATTATGGTTATATTGTCAAAGAATATTATACTTCTATAATCACAGATTTCGCCAAGACTACACTGAAGACAAATAATATTAAAGTCTAGCCGTACTCGCCCGCTTCGCTGGGCATTTAAAATTAACATTATAATTTATTGTCATTAGGGAGTCCAACACTCATATAAATATTAGCCTATTCATTAAGTACATGTATTTTCTAGATGGATACCAAGTTTCAAGTCAATCGGATGCATGGTTCAGTAGTTATAACGGAACATCCGTAAAAACCACTGTAGATTTATATATTAGTATAGATAAACAATATTAACCTGTTGTCAATTTAACCACAGACTTTAAGCAATAACAAAAGTTTGACAGTAAAGAAAGAGTATCTGTATGTGTCTCAAATACATGGTTGTGTGTGTAATATTTTTTTATATATTTAATGTATTATTAATGCATAATTTAAAAAAAAATGCATTCTGCACTCCTTCTTAATATTCTCTAGAAGTGTGAGAAATATCATACTCCTCCGTCCGCGCAATTTTCCTAAAAAGGGGTACAAAGTTTTTGCTTCACGTATTAATATATAGATATCGTAATTCTGCTTATCTAGTTTCCTACCGAACTCTAAAATCCGAACCACAAATCAATATCCCAAGTACTGCTTAAAAAGGTAGCAGGTTAAAAAAGGGGGAAACTTGTAAGATCGGACATGTACCACAGTCCTGCCTATTTCTGCCGTGAATCAAATATGCGTTGGGATTTAACGGATAGAACAGCCTTACAAATTTTTCACCTTGATGAATGCTGGTCCATTTTTAATGGGCTCCACTGCCTAATATCAAGAAGGTCCTGATCTCTTCCGATTTTAGCAAATATAAGAGTGCATTTTTTTTCTTCTTTTCGCCTAAAACATATTTGCACACCAATTAAAAGACTATGTTACGAGTATGAATAATGTTTAAGTGTTATTAATGACGTACGTTACAACTCGCTTCCATTATCGTTGGAAACCATTTTTGCGGACTGTGTATTTATAAAACATAAGGTAAATCAACTCTAAAAGCTTTTGAGCCGTCAAAATCGCATTCAGATTGTAGCACAACTTAATAAAAAAATCTTTTTGACTTGTACATTAACAAATTAAAATATTAATTTCGTAAAGCATCGGATATTTTAATATGAAAATGGCGGAATGCGAGATTAATTCGTAAAAGTTGTCGTAATCGTGTTACTCAAAACCTTCATAATATCCTAGAAAATCATGAACCCATTTTTCATTTTAAACACCCTTACATTAGTACGTATATTATGTTTTGTAAAATCCTCCAATTATCCCGCAGTGGACTTTAACTTATTTACCTAAAAAACGAGTCAACCTCATTAACCTGCCCGACGTTTCCCACACAAGCTCGAAAATAAAAGTGGCTTCGTAAACTTTTAATGCTCTCCCTTTTAAATGAGGCACCTAAGCCGCGGTGCACATTACAAAGTCGAGACTACACCTGCTCCACGGCGGCCTACATTTGAAACAAAGCGCTGTGATGTCTATGACGAAGCCAATTTACTTCTCAAATGCCAGGGCCTGGCGCTATAACACTTGTTAGGTTTGTTCGATGTTTATTTCGGGACGTTTATAAAAACAAAATTACTAGCGCGTAATACCTAGTTAATATCGAAAATCGCGGTATTGGTAAATGCCAAAGATTCGTTTTCTTGTTGATTGGGAATATAAAAAGATAAGTCTGTAATAAATTAATGGTATTTTACTCAATCTCAATCGCTTAAATGCATTATTGCTTGATGGCAAAAAAGGATTAGCTATGAAATAAGAAGTTTACTCACGAGTGCTCATGATTAAAAGCTCGTTTAGCAATGAATATTAAATGTTACTAACATGTAAACCTTTTACTAGTTTAGTAAAAGTTAACTACTTAAGGATATAAGACAAGGTATTTTGTTGTGTTACAACAACAAACAATAATAGACATAATTGGAATATCAAATATCTTTATCAAAGATACTGATGGCTACCGGGGATCTGTACTCTGAAAGGGAATAGTTACAGACCCTACAACAGCTACAAGGAAATCATTTGCTAGCGTAAACTAATAATAAAATGAAAACTAACAAAATTCTTGGGTTCTTGTATCACCGTATTAATTAACAAATCAAATTTTCAGAATAGCGCTACTTTTGTGTGCCAAGTATTTATATATACATCTCATGATCGTGAGGCATATTTCAAAATCTTTGTGTTCCATCTGTCGCCAAGTGGCCCACATTCGGAATAAAGGCCCCCTGATGACGATGACGAGACTGATTCAGTTCCCACACTCGAAAGAAGGCTGTGATTCGCCACGGAACGCGTTTTAATTTGTAATTTGTTCTTTTTTTCTTTCTGTTTCTTTTGTACATGCCGTGGTCGAGTAATGGCTTTCGACGGTCGTCTCCTTCGAAAATCGATCAAGTCGAATTCGGTTCGAAATCTTACGTCTAGTATTTCCTTCGGTTTTCATAAATCGTATACATCTCGTATCTACTCCTATGGCTTATATCTCGCGTTTATTACGCCTTGCAGTTTTCGTGGTCACACAGAGACGGCTGATTATTTTATAACTAGATGATGACCGAGCTTTGTTGGGTTTTTTTTTTGATAACGCCATCTTGTTGTTTCTTTAAAGCGGTTAGTTGCCCTCAATTAAGAAAAATAGTATTATTATTCGCCAATAGATGTCGGGAAGAGTTGATTATTGAAAACACGAATAAAACTACATTTTCTGAAAATAAATCGTAGCTAGATCAATTTATCGCCCCCAAAATCCCCTGTATACTAAATTTTATGAAAATCGTTGGAGCCGTTTCCGAGATTCAGATTATATACATATAAGGTATATTAATATACAAGAATTGCTCGTTTATAGGTATAAGATTTCTATATTTATTTAAATTAAAAACTACGATTTAAGAAATGTTCTCTTTAACAGTATCGGATGGAAATGTAAATGAATCACACATTCAACACGGTCAGATCTAGGTGGACGTCTATAAAAAAGGATTACGTTAAAAAGAAGCTTTGTGCTTTATATTATTAAATTCATTTCCATTTAATATAAATATTGGATGTATTAGTGGTGTTGAGGCGTTTTGTGAGTCCGCACGGGTAAGTACCACCACACTGCCTATTCCTGCCGTTTAGCAGTACTGATCTTCAGTTTGAAGGGTAGCATAGCCGTTTTATAATTAAACTGAGACTTACAACTCATGTCTCAAGGTGGGCGGTGGATTTCAGATGCTTATCGGTTGCAGTAACCACTTAACACCCGTGAGCCCCCGAGGTAGGCAGCGGCTTAGCATTGCTGAAGTCCATGGGCGACCGAAACCACTCACCATCAGGTATGCACCATGAGGTATGCAGCATAGGTGGGCCGTATACTCATCAGCCTACAAGAGCAATTAAAAAAAGAGCTCGTCCTCCCATGTAAGCAATATTTTTTTTATTTTTTAGATCGAATCCTCCTTTTGTTATCCATAACAAGCTCTCCTTTCAGTTTTGAAATTCTAGGTCTCGACCTCTCGACATTTAGGCGTGACCTTTTCTTAAATCGCCTATCAATAAATCACGATAAATGTCCTATTTTAGTAATCTATAATGATTCATAATTTCTTTTATAACGTATATGCTTGAGCGATCGCACGCCCCTTCTCTCAGAAAGTGACATTACAACGTGAATGCCGTCAAACACTTTGATACTTGAGGTTAAAATCTCAATTGTACTTGTCAGTGGTTGCCCCTTCTATCAAATATAAATGACTACATATATAGGTATATTAATACGTGAAGCAAAAACTTTGTATCCCTTTTTACGAAAATTGCGCGGACGGAGGAGTATGAAATTTTCCACACTTATAGAGAATATAGAGAAGAAGTGCACAATGCTAATATTTTTTTTAAAAAGATACATTAAACCCTTCGATTGACGTCTGTGGTCAAATTGAGAATAGATTAAATATTGTTTGTCTTTATTAATATTTTTTATAGAGTAGCCTTGGCGAAATTTGTGGCTATGGAAGTATAAAATACAATCATAATAGTGTACAAACTTACATTTCCAATTAATTATAGTCGAATTTCGACTACTGCGGGACCTCTAGTAAATGAATATTTCGCACATCAATGTACCATACATGATGGTGCAACCTACCAATAGTCCTATTACCTAACCCGTTTCCATTAACCGAATATGGAAAAACAAACCGTTTGTTAAATAACGAATATAATGACAAATCCTCAATCTAAAATAAATGCTGTATTGTGGGTAAATTTTGTTTTGTTTTGTTAGGACCCAAAAATATTTTTTTCCGATACAATGCTTTCACTAAACAAATGATATATTTCACAAATCTTATTATCTTCATAGTTCAACGGATCTGTGAAGTTTGGATAGAAATTATTTGTATTTTAGTTTCGTTTCCAAAGGCGGCCGAGTAAGAGATTAACCATCACTCTTTGTACAGGTCTAATCAAACCCTAATCTGAATCTCAAGTACGCGAAGGAATCGAAATAAAGGTTTATTTACTTTAGTCGAAATGGGGACAACTTGTCATGCGGAACCTTCATTCTACGGTACTCTAGGGATAAACAAATTGATTCGAGAATTGAGAGTTCGTGATTAAAATTTCTTTTTGTGTTTTGGATTTCGATTACTATATCTATACATACAATATATGTTTTTTTTTTATTGCTGAGATGGGTGGGGAGTTCACGGCCCACTCGGTGTTAAGTGGTCTTCAAAGCCCATAGACATCTACAGCCACCTACCTTGAGATGTGAGTTTTAAAGTCTCAGTACAGTACAACGGCTGCTCCACCCTTCAAACCGAAACGCATTACTGCTTCACGGAAGCAGAAATAGGCAGGGTGGTGGTGGTGGTGGTATATACCCGTGCGGACTTACTCCTACCACCAGTTTGGGTACTTTTTTTTATTTCTCTGTTTTTTTCGACTGTAATTGACATTAGAATACTTTTTATAAATATTTAATTTGAATTTTTAAATCGCTCTTCAGAAACTTGCACAAAGCTACGAAACTAAATCTATACAAACATTTTCAAGTTGTCATAACAATTATATTGAAACAAACCTTACTGCTTCAAACAAATCTTAATTGATACCATTCCCAAGACCGTAACGAAAATAATGTATTTAACTGTAATAACTTTGACGGTAAACAAAATTATTTTATTAAGCTCCTATAATGGGACGATTAGAATAGAGATCTTTTTAATTAATTAAAAGCTGATGCTTAATAAGTTTAATAACTTTCTCTGCTGTAGGATACTTTGTGAGATAAAAAAATAGAATTTTTTCTTTTTCTCAATTTTGGTATATTGTGTTAAGTCTATTTCGCCGAGGTTTCTGAATTCGCTGTGAATAGTTTTGGAACTGGTAGTGAACCAAGCTTTAGTTTATTTTGATAATAAATCTGTGTATATATGTGTAGATCATAGAAGTCACTGTGTGTATGCATGTATATGTATTTATGTACATGTATATGTATTTATGTACATGTATATGTATGTAAATTTTCTATAGATTCAGAAACCACTAGAGCGATTGCGATGAAATTTTCAGGAAACTTCTGATTCTAACCGTAATTTTCAGATCTAGTGGGCTTGGTAGCGATTAGATCAAAGATCGGCCAGCAAAGTCGGCCAGGTTTGACAAGTAAATATACATATATGTATACTAAATATATAAATGACATCCGTGTTGAATAAACGATTTAGATTTCAAAAGCTGTAATTAAAAATATACAAACTACAGCTATAGATTAAGCAAGAAAAATAAAACCGAGAAAAAATAAATAGCTCTGAAAAGTAAATTACTTTTAAACCACAACATAATACAATTATATATCTCGATACAGAATTACTGATAGTATCATAATCCCATGCGGGTCGTTTCGCTACCAGAGCGCATCGCAAATGAGCCTGCACCATAAAATGTAGAGAATTTACATGGAAACTTAGTTTGCAAAGCCACAAAGGCGTCGGACTCAGACTTCCCTATGAACCGTATTATTAAAGAGATTGTGGGCAAAATAAGAAAGGCCAACGTGAAATGCAAAACATATTTTAAAGTTACTAGACTATTATGATAATGGCAGTTAATAATAACGCTATTTGACGTGTTTAAAATGGATATGAATATATTTTAGACTAAATCTAATTTAGATTCAATCTTAATGTTCTATGATCGACCTTTGATACTATATCAAAGTACTTAACCTTCTAAAGCACTACCGTTGTGCGAGTAAATCCGCTAAATCTATATATTAATACGTGAAGAAAAAACTTTGTATCCCTTTTTACGATAATTGCGCCGACGGAGGAGGATGAAATTTTCCACACTTATAGAGAATATAGAGAAGAAGTGCACAATGCTATTTTTTTTTTAAATAATGCATAAAAGATACATACATTAAATCAATAAAGAAAACATTACACACACTACATACCATGTATTTGACGCACACACGCATGCATACTATTTATTGTCAAACTTTTGTTCTTGACGTCTGTTGTCAAATTGAGAATAGATTAAATATTGTTTGTCTTTGTTAATATTTTTTATAGTGTAGTCTTGGCGAAATTTGTGATTATAGAAGTATAAAATACAATCATAATAGTGTACAAACTTACAATTCCAATTAATTAAAGTTGAATTTCGACTACTGCGGGACCTCTAGTAAGAATAAATCGTTCAAAATTCTCATTAAAGCTAAAGCCATTCGAGCTAAAACGAAACTTGCCAATAGAATTTCGATGCACATAAAGACGCTACACTTCGACACGAGGATTTATCGATTTATATAAGGTTTGGACTCGGGACAAATAAGTTTTACGGATGCAGTCTAGTAGCCAAGTCTACAGTGAAGATTGACATAAATAAATAATAGTTTAAAAAACTAACAAAATACGCTTTTATAGAAAATCCAACTAAAAAATAGAAAATAAATTTTAATAAATTTGAATTAAAAATAGTGTAAGAAAAAATGATATTATTGTAAAAAAAGCGTGCGTATAAATAATAAAAGCGTATTTTGTTAGTTTTTTTAAACTATTATTTATTTTTCATTTGAATTTCAATTTTTTCAATATCTTTTTTTCAAGTTTTTTTTAAATATTGAATTGTCATCGGTCCTTAATAAGTATACCAAATTTCGAGTTAATCCGACGTTTTCAAGGGGGTCAAAATCATGTTCAAAGATTCCGTTACAAACATACGTACATACGTCTGAAGCTAATAAAAAGTACGATTCTGAAGTCGAATGCCTCTAAGAAAAAGAATACCATTTTGGTTCAAATTTAAAAAATACCTAATATTTCGAAATAATTTTCTACTTCGCTCAATACGCCATTTTGCGGATGATATATTAATTAATTACTCAATAAACATTAATCAAACATTAAGAGCTTATAGTATTTTTCAATTAAAGCTCCTATCAAACTAGCACACCACAAAACCTCAAAAACGTGTAGCAACTTTGATGCATTTTTAGCGACCTTAGCCTACACGAGAAGTATACTCTAATATAGATATTGCCATAGCATTAGTTCACAAACCCTAAATTATCTAATGTACACCACTTTATATTAAAAGCCAGTCAAGGGTACAAATTACAGCTTATCCATCATCTTAAACACAATAATTCTCAGTGAACGGCGATGCCTTTACAAAGGCCATTGCTATCAATAATATATAAAAGAAAGACAATAACAATTACGATTCTAATGACACATTATTATGTGGCAACTAATACGAACGCCCGTACGTACTACTCGTAAAATATTGCTTCATTTCGATGCATCAAAGATTAAATTTTGTAACATTTCATTGTATTTATTAGAAAAGATCTCGAATGTTTTCTGTTACATTCGCATTGTCAGGATGATTTGTACTTTCTTATTTATTGGCACGACTCGCATTAAAGTCAGGTCAGTAAGTCTCACTGCAGACATTTTCTTGGCCTAGTTCTGTTCGTTTCCTTCTAGGTTAATATTACGTGTACTGAATCTATATGAACTTAGCGTTTGTACAATATTACGATCAGCGTCATAGATAATACACATAAATTAATTATAAATAAGCAACTCAAGCACTCAACAAAAATGTTTACGGGCGTCGGCCACCAGATGGCTTTGCTTCGATTAATTTCTCATTGCTCCTGTAGATAGCAGTGACATATTGACTATCCAATTTATTTATTTTAATAAAGGATTTTGTAAATTTTCTACAACAAATAAATACTTTTTTTTTCGCATATAAGTTTAAGGGCATCTGTTACAAGATGTCGCTAGTTTCCTTACAAAAAATAATTGTCTTAAAGTATCGCAGTTTCAGAGCCCTAATCAGCCTACTAAGAACCATTTATTATATCTGAGTGCTATCAATAAATATGGCTTATTTAAATTTCTTTCTTTTCCAGTTTACATTTTATTTATCACATTCGTGACTTCAAAATGTGCAATGTGCCGATGCGCTTTAGGCTGATAAAAATATTCACTCTTTCTGGTGTATATTTTCTACTGCGAACGGTATATGTCTTTCCCAGGAACATGCTCAGCTTATACTGGAAACAAGACTGGAGCATAACTACATTGTATCTTCAGGTCAATCACAATAAAACTGGTCTCAATAAAATGTGGTTGGACTTCATAGTCCTAAATAGTAGATAATATATATCTAAGAACATCTGTATTTGTAATTAGACTGACTCGGTGACCCAGTAGTTCGTGTGTTTGGCTGGGCCGAAGGTAGTGGATTCGATTCCCACATCGGAGAAACATTCGCGTGATGAATAGGTTTTTTTGCCTTTGATCCGGATGCTTAGTATCTATGAGATGCTTAAAACGTATAAATAAATGTATTAGTTCGTAGCTAAATAACCGTGTATGATTTTTTATGAAAAATTTTGTATTTTTTTTAATTTTTTTATCTATTATTTATACATTTTACTGATGTATAATAAAAAAACAAAATATGTTTCCTTATTACAGCAAGAGGACTTCCATTACAGAATAAGTTTCTACAACGTATTGAGGGCCATAAAGTAGGAATGCTATATCAAGGAAACGATTACTAACACACTAATAAAATGTTCACTTAGATAGTAGACTTACTTATAGGTATAAAAGGAATTTTAGCAACGCCGATAAATGTATTTTAAATTCTACATTAAAGATACTACTTACTGAATAGGTAATTTTTCAAATATTATATTAGAACTATTATTTGAATTGTTTTTATATATATGAATCGTTGTACATTAGTGATCTTGAATTTATCCACAAAAGAAAATTGCTAGAATTCTACTAAAAAGGCAACAAACACATTTTCTGTTTTCACATTCAATGTCAAACGTTTGAAATATTTTAAGGTCGCCTTCATATACATATACCTATGTCTATATGCTAAAAATATTTCGTAGGTTCTAGACGGTAAACAATCATAGGTATATTAACTATTACAAGTATCTATATAAAATATATATATATAAAAATGAATTGCTGTTCGTTAGTGTCGCTAAAACTCGAGAACGGCTGGACCGATTTGGCTAATTTTGGTCATGAATTATTTGTGGAAGTCCAGAGAAGGCTTAAAAGGTAGATAAATATGAAAATGCTGGGAACGAAATAAAAATAACAAATTTGTTTTTCCTTTAATGTGTCCCCCAAAAGTTTAGGTCTTTTATTTATCGATTGAGGCACTACGAAGTCTGCCGGGTCAGCTAGTCGTTCATAAAAATATGTGTGTTCCTTCATTTCGAATAAATTTTCATTAATTATTAGGAAAATATTACTCAACGGCAGCAACCTGGCTTCACAAATATTCATGAGCGACAGTAATCACTCACTATCAAGTAAGCCTTTGAACGCAATAAACGATGAATATTCATTCGAAATTTTAATTTCGAATTACAGACAAAATTGACTTCTACTAAATTCACAGCAAACGACTAAACGATCTACTACTATTTTCTCAGTAGACTGTTGTTTTAGTTTTGAAACATCACAGACCTAAAATATTATTATTATATCGATTTAATGCAGAATTTTCTTCAGTTTTAAGGAAGCGCTAATAAAAAAAATAGTTTTAGAGTTAAAATTTAGAGCTTACTATTTTCATTTTATTATTTCCAATGGATCACACAGAAAAGAAAGGTAACGTCTAAAAATTAATTTTGTATAGAAAAATAGACGGTGGTTAGCACAAAATTCAAACGTCACGAACTACTCTTTTCTACGAAAAAAAAAACTCGGAATGTAAGAAATAACAGAACGAAAACAATCAAAGCGATATTAAGCCGTAAAAGTATTTTAAAATACAGATTTAACATATTTTTCGGGTAACAAAAAATATTTTAAAACGTCAAAGTTATGCATTCACACGATACGTTCCAAACGTGACGGCACATGAAGCATCTCGTTAGCTCGGATTCGATACTCGATACGTAACAATAGAGCAGTCGTAAAATACTAATATTCAATAGGACCCGTCGAAATGTGTCATTTAAAAATTATTTGAAACTAACGACCCACCCGCGCTTCGGTTCGGAAACATTAAATTTTATTATTGATAGCTGAGTCCCGCGATGTTGTCCCGTCGTACCGCGGGTGATGCCGCGGGGCGAAGTTAGTCTAAAAAAGTAAAGCCTAAGTTACTCCTTATATCGTCAACTACCTATCAGTGAAAGTCCCGTCAAAATCAGTCCAGCCTTTTCAGAGATTAGCCGGAACAAACAGACAGACCGACAGACCGACAGAAATTGTAAAAAATGTTATTTTGGTGTATGTGCCGTATATATATTAATATGCACGTAGCAAAAAGCGGTTATTGCAATATTACAAACAGACAATCCAATTTTATTTATATGTATTAAGTAGTATAGATGGCTTTTTGGGCGCGGATGGGCATTGAAGTGATGGCTAACCTGCTGTAGGTGTCTATACAATACGAGTCTGTCCTTGAGGCAAAATAAAAAAAAAGATATACAGGTGTATCTGTACAACAAGCTAGAATGCATCGCGGCTGAAATTGACGGGTCGATAGTACTGTTTCGTAGGCACACCAAAGTTTCAACCATTGGTAATTTCACAAACTAATAAGTGTTGTAGGCTTTATTGTACTGTATGTAAAATCTTGTTTCTTCATCGCGGAATTCATTCGAATTCTCATAATACGCCCATGACTAATGTTTAGATAAATTAGAACCAGCCCGAGTGGTAAACCATACCAACGATTACTTTAATAATATTAAGAAACTGTATTGTTTAAAACATTCATTTCATGCATACATATACAGTTAATTCATATTAATAAAACTTTAAAGTATGTAGTAAAAAGTAAAATTGTTACAACATCGAATTATCTTAGCGATTTAAAATTGACACAATTTTATTCCATATCGTAACATTTTTCGACTCATTTGGATCAAATGAACACTGACAAAGTTATTTCAAAAAATCAATAAAACTATTGAAATTGTTTTAATTATCACGTAAATTAGTATGTATACAAATAGACTGTTTTGTGGTTTTATTGTAACTACAATTTTTCATTAATTTTTATTTAAAATGTCAAACGAATTAGTAAAAAATATCTGAGCCATGAGACAAAAAATAAATCTTTGGATTCATTAAAATAAATTTAGAGTAACTGAATTATTAATTTTAATATATAAATAATTGTTTTGTTTTTTAATACTAGGATAATAAAAAAATGATCTAAAACAAACCAAATTGAATATACAAAGGCAACGATCAATTTTTCATCATCAATTTCATGATCAAGAATTGTCACTTGTTTCCGTGCCCTACAAAAGCGTTTCGTGTCCTATAAAAGGTCACAATCATTTGCGATTCAAAATAAAATGAAGTGTCTTTTCAAATACTTAGTTCACACTTCGCCTCTTAAACACCTTTCAAAGGCACACGCAATAGCCCACTCAACCAAGAAATTTCCAAGAATAAGCAAAGATTATGAAAGCCTCGCTTCCAAGTTTACTCCGCTTTGAAACTTAATTACAGCTAACAGGTATAATTTGTTCGCCCTTTAAGTCATTTAATAAGTTTATAAATAAAAGGCACCCAGCTTATAAAATCTTTAAACAAGTGTGTTTGGTGGCTTGTCTTTAATTATTAAGATGTGTATAGATCTATGAAAATACGCATACAGAGATAAAAGTTATAATGTGATTTTCAATCAATTTATTCTAAATGTAATTAAACTTCCACGTTTGTCTATTAAATAGTCGTTGACCGTATCAGTGGTACAGCAGTTAGCGACCCTGAGTGATGAACTAAGAGTCGTGGCTTAAATATCCACATCGGATAAGCATTTGTTTTTATGAACAACACTGATTTCTCTTTGTCTTGGCCTGTAATCTATACTAATATATAAATCTACAGTGGTTTTTACGGATGTTCCGTTATAACTACTGAACTATGTATCCGGTTGACTTGAAACTTGGTATCCATCTAGAAAATACATGTACTTAATGGATAGGCTAATATTTATATGAGTGTTGGACTCCCTACACCAGTTGCGGGGGCGTTAATGATGAGAATCTTTGTGGGGCTGAGAAATAATAATGTTAATTTTAAATGCCCAGCGAAGCGGACGGGTACAGCTAGTATCTTTATATGTTTTTGTTTAAACTATATAATTAACCATATGGTTTCTTTAAAGTATATAGTATGGGCAGAACACCAGCTAGATGGTCAAATCTGGTAAAGGAAGCGTTTGGTGGCAGTCTGTACCATGCGGTCCATGCCACCCATGATCACACACAGTGGAGGAACATCACATTATGTGGTCGTGATCCTCAGCAGTGAGGGAACAATGAAGAAGAATATACATATCAGTCCCTAGTTTCTATAGTACAAGGAATCCTAGCTTAGACCCAGTTGACCATTTTGTCTACGATCAATATTAGACACACTTTTTTTTTGCTTATATATGTGGAAGAGCTCACAGCCCACTTGTTTAAGTTAAGTGGTTACTGGAGCCCATAGACATCTACAACGTAAATGCGCCTTGAGATATAAGTTCTAATGTCTCAGTATAGTTACAACGGCTACCCAACCCTTCAAGCCGAAACGCATTGCTGCTTCACGGAAAAAATAGGCAGGGCGGTGGTACCTACGAGTGAGGACTCACTAGAGGTCCTACCACCACTTAAGTCCCCGAACATTATTAGAGAAATGTACTCATAATATCGCTGTCCTTTTTGCTCCTCATTACAAAAATTACAGTTTTCGTAACTTCATAATATGAAATCTTAAACCGTTGGAACTATTACGGTACATTCACCCAAATATATTTAATTAGACATTAATTAGTTAGCCGCGTATAAATCAAGTTACATAAACGAGATGACAAACGAATTCAAATAACAAACTCAGGTCACAAATGTAAATTAAGATTTTTGTGTAATAAAAAGAACTCACGTCTATTCAAACATGAAGGATTTAGTAACGTTGATATTATTACAACACGATTAATATATGTGAAACTATGACATAATTTGGATCTGGGTCAAAGATTGCAGATAATATTCACTGGTTAGTTAAGACCACATCCGCATTATGACACAATGTTTACTAGTGTTATTTATTGTGAATCTTTAAGACTAATATTAACCTTTCTTAAGAAAGTCAGTGCCTAATATTTTCTATATACTCCTAATATTTCGTAACATCGGAGACTTCTTTTTGGTTATAAACAAAATGAGTTTTTATAAAATCCAATCCATCCAACAAATAAATCATATGAATTGTGCATTTGAAGGAAGCTGCCTCATTTTTTTTTTAAAGATTCGCTCATATATTATTTGTATATTTTTAGTAATCAAAAATTAAGAAGAAATTAGCGTTTTCTCAACTAACATTTCCTAGTCAACTTGAAACCTAGATCTGAGACGGATACTGAATGCAAGAAAATTGGATTCTTGCCAATCTGAAGTTTGAAATTTAAATTAAAAAAAAACCTAACTTTTTTCTGTTACATTTATAGATCAACGAACTCACGACCCTATTGTTCATAACACAGGTTCATAAGCTAACGGAGTCCACAGAAACGTGAATATTGCCCCACCTTGAGACATTAGTTCAAGGTCTCAATCTTTTTATCTAACAGCTTTCCCAGCCTTCAAACCCGACCGTATGCCTTGTTCGCATCAAATATAGACAGGAATTACTTACCCTTGCGTATTCGTAGTAATTACGAGTGTTGTTATTATAGCACATGTTATTCAATTATCGTGGGGGTCACTTGTGAATACAAGTTAAGTATTTCTTTATAAATTTGACGGCGGCCTGTGTGATTTGAACACCGGCATAATCGCCGGCATAATAATAATAATTGGAACGAAGTTCCGTATCGGACGATGCGGAGGGGTACCCTAACCGGGAAAAAACGTCCGTAACGTAAGATTTTTATTAGTAATGCACACAGTGTACGACTTAATTTTGTAATAACGTACAAAATATAACATATTTTTATTATACATTTTTTTATAAATCATTGTGAATCAAATAAAGTACATAAGTTTGTAAAGTAGTTTTTTATTTATTTTTATCAATAAAAAAATCATAGTAAAGAATTTATATCCGAATAATTATTTTCTTTATACCTCGAATAGAAATTAAAATTAATATTTTTATAATAGGGAACTTCGTTCCTATCCGGTGTCCCACGACACCACACATTTTTTTTTAAACATAATCTTCATATGTTTGTACAATCTATTTTTTATAGTAGTGTTACATCAAACTATCAAATTTAAAATCCATTTAGTGTAACTCTTTCCCCACGCTTTCAAAGCACAAATACTTATTATTAAATACGCGACGTTCGCACGTTCCGTATTTACCGTAAGACGCTCGCTAGGCTATGTCGTCTTCGTTAACAACATTAAAATCGCATAAACCCTTCCGAAGATGGCAAATGAAAGAAGACGTGATAATTTCGCGACGGTCATAAAACTCGAACGATTTCACGAGTGCCTCGTAAATAAATACGAGATCTTTTGGTTGTAAATGTCAGGTAAAGAATGTACCTAATCTATGGCAACACAGTCAGACTACTTCCGCCAATAAAACAAGTCACACGCAGAGCTCGTCGTTTTATTATAAAATATATATATATGTCACAACCCGGCCATCCTATGACTTCACATGGTGTCAGAAGCAAGGAATTTGGAAAATATTATATAAAAATACGAAAATATCCGAGAAATAATGTTTAAAATGGATAAAGTCGAAGACACACAACATGGCGGACAGGGACGCGCAAGTAAGTCACANGCTTTTGTAATTATTAGTCATAAGTTCATAAGATATTAATTTAAGTATTGTTTGTAAATAGTCAGTCATATTTCATAATGTCTTAGCTACTAAGGAAATTAGTCATATAAGAAAAGTATTGTACTTACCTTAAAAATAAGCTTAGTCTTTAACTTAAAAGGGGAGATGTCAGGTAAAGAATGTACCTAATCTATGGCAACACAGTCAGACTACTTCCGCCAATAAAACAAGTCACACGCAGAGCTCGTCGTTTTATTATAAAATATATATATATGTCACAACCCGGCCATCCTATGACTTCACAGTAAATAGGTCACTTTATATTAACCTGTTCTATTGTTAATAAGAACTAATGACGTCCAATTCACTTTTCTTTCTTTGTCGTTTTGTCAGAGTGGTTGTGATCGTCGGTCAGTATCATTGCTGTGGGCAGGTACTGTACGCCTCACGAGCAATCCCCTTACAACATTTTTAGTATTCGGTAATAAAATACCATATGAAAAAGATTATATTCGAGCCCATAGACCATAGACCATAGACACTAATTACATCAGCGTGAGACAAGAGTTGAAAATCTCAAGCATTTTTATAAGGACTTTAAAATTCAATCAAATTCACCACTGAATAAAACAGGAAACGATATACAAAGAAAGCGGGTACCTACCTGCACGCAGAGCAAAAAACAATATTTTTTATTTATTTCTTATATAGCCAAGTAGTATTAGCAATGGTATTGTGAGGTTTGTGGTGAGGTTATTTACGGTTGTCTGTATTGTCCTCCGAACCCCATCGGAGCCTTCAATAAAACACTAAGTATAATTATGTAAGTTAAGTTACAGTTAATCACTAAGTAAAAAGGCTTATTACTAAAACTGCCTAGTAAACTAAGCGCGCGGGGTATCATTCCCCTACATTATGCCTATAACAGTTAAATGCAATAAATACAGTTAAACTATAATATACAGTAATGGTAGTGAGGCATCCTGTGAACCAGCACGGGTAGGTACCATTACCCTGTCTATTTTTACCACGAAGCAGTTACGAGTTCCGACTTTGAAGATAGGACACCCGTTGTACTATAAAACTGAGACTTGGAATGTCTCAAGTTGCGTGGCAGCATTGACGTTGTTGATATCTATTGGCTCTAATAACCACTTAACGCCAGGTGGGCCGTGAGCTCGTCCACCAAAATAAGCAATAAAAAAAACCATGCCTATAGATAGACAGGGCATCTAATAATATTGTAGTTGTATCTCAATCAATCATTGGCCGTTGCGTTTCTTCGTGAACTAAAAATAAAGAACAGCTTAGTTACTGAACTACTACAGCACTAAGAACAGCTTATTTACTGGTGGTAGGACCTCTTGGGAGTCCGCACGGGTAGGTACCACCACCCCGCCTATTTCCGCCGTGAAGCAGTAATGCGTTTCGGTTCGAAGGGTGGGGTAGCCGTTGTAACTATACTGAGACCTTACAACTTATATCTCGAGGTGGGTGGCGCATTTACGTTGTAGATGTCTATGGGCTCCAGTAACCACTTAACACCAGGTGGGCTNCACGGGTAGGTACCACCACCCCGCCTATTTCCGCCGTGAAGCAGTAATGCGTTTCGGTTCGAAGGGTGGGGTAGCCGTTGTAACTATACTGAGACCTTACAACTTATATCTCGAGGTGGGTGGCGCATTTACGTTGTAGATGTCTATGGGCTCCAGTAACCACTTAACACCAGGTGGGCTGTGAGCTCGTCCATCCATCCAAGCAATAAAAAAAAATAAAAAAAAAGAAAAAAAAAAGTTAATAAAATATTGCTGTTTTATCAAATGAAATCTATGTTACTGTTTACAACTTAATAATGAAGATATGAAACGCGAACCGTCTTCAATGCGACTCGTAATATAACTGTATGTGTGCGACATTAAAATGAAGTACAGTAATGACGTGTTCACACGGTCGGTAGTTAAAGCAAGTTCAGGGTTTGTGTGCCGACCACGAGTCTTGCCTCCACTAATGAGTAGTGCTCATACGCGACTGACTGTTCACGTATTCTAGCGAACCTTTTGAATTTTAACAGCATTCAAGTTTTTTTTTTTTAAGAAACCGGCATTCGATAATGGAATTCTCTAAGAAATTCTGGAATTTACAACTAAAAACAAGGTGTGATTTTTCTGTTGAATTCATAATTTATACCTAAACACTTTTATTGAGAAACTACAAAAAAAAGTTGAATATTGTATAATAAATTACATTCACATCATACAATTTACAAAAAATACTTTTCATTAATTTCGCGCTCCGGCGACACTAATCTAATCCTATTCTATATTTTTTTGGACGGAAATGGATAAAATAAATTAGCTCTGGGACGGGATTAATCTAAAACTTCTTATAAAGAAAGACCCAAGAAGATTTAAAGGAGTTTTTAAAAACTTCGTATAATTCCAAAAACTGTTTTCGGTTTGTTTGATGTTACTTTTATGTA
This sequence comes from Bombyx mandarina, assembly GCF_003987935.1. Next base: position 764,601 of record NW_021011538.1, read on the forward strand.
AAATATTTTTATTATTTAATCATATATTTGTTGACCACATTTTTTTAACATTCGTGCCAAATAATAACCACAAAAATATTTCAATTTAGAAATTATAATTATCGATCGACATATTTTAAATTAAATTTCTAATTTGTCGCATTTTCCAATATGAATTTGTTGAGACTGAAATGGAGTGAGTGCCAACCAGTAATAGAGCTGTGGTTGCATTTTAAATATAGCATGCTATTATTTATAACGATTCCAATTCAATATTTACAGTATATATCAATAAGATTACAGCCATCCATTTCTATAAGAGCATTGTAAATCAACTAGTCTAAGTGGCAAGTGATTAAAACTCCCACGTCGGTCGATATCAGAAAGACCGTAAAAAAGAATCATAACAAAACGTTTTGAATACAGGTCGTGATGCTAAAAATTATTCTTGTACCGTTTCATTTGAATAAACACAGCATTTCAACGAGAGGAAATACGAAGAAAAACTTTAGGCTCTTGCTCTGTCTTCCGGCTGGAAACGACTTTAATGCTCCGCTATGTCATCCCGAATACGCGGAATCACAAATCAGATTTTTTTTCATGCAACAACCGTATTACGTTCTAACTTTATACGGTATTTCTGCTCGAATATATAAGAAATGTATTAGCATAAATCAAATAACTTTCGTATTATTATCCTCTGTGATTTCTTTGTTTGTTTTCATGAATGATGCAGTGAGCAAACTGTTAGAATAGTTATGAAAACAGTATTTTTGTCTTTATATTTGAAACTAGCGACCAGCCCTCGCTTCACTTCGGAAACATTAAATTTTATTATTGATAGCTAAGTCCCGCGATGTTACCCGGGGCTATTGCCGTACCGCGGGTGACGCCGCAGGGCAAAGCTAGTCCAAAAAAGCCTAAGTTACTCCTTATATCATCAGCTACCTATCAGTGAAAATCTCGTCAAAATCGGTCTAGCCGTTCCAGAGATTATCCGGAACAAACAGACAGAGAGAGACAAAAATTGTAAAAAATGTTATTGTAGTGTATATACCGTATATTTATTCATACGCATGTAATAAAAAGCGATTATTTCAATATTACAAACAGGCACTCCAATTTTATTTATATGTATAGATAACTTTTTAGTTAAACTAAAAGAAAATAAATAAAGAAACTACTTCCTATTTAATGATTTATACATTTATATTTATAATCCACTCCACATACTTATCACTCTGAAATATGTTCATATTATTTTAAGTATGTATTACTAACACCACAACTTCTCAGAGACAAGTTCGAGAAAATATCTCTCCCGCAAATATTTTATGAACAAGGCGAACTATCGACCCGAAAACATAACTACTGCAACTCGTGTAGCGTCTGCTCCAGAAACTATAGATATAGCAACATAAATGGCCATCGAGAACTGAACCCTAATAAACCACGGGGAAGCAGGTGTCTAACCGAGAGAGAGGAGATAACTGGATCAATGGATTCAACGTGCCGACGTCCTCGAACTAATAACGAGTGGAAATTGAAAGGAAAACGCGAAACTGTCTGTTTATCTAAGACAAGCGGCCCGCTCCGGCTCCGCTCGGGTCTTTAACAAAAATTTCAACGATATTTGACGTTGTTTTATATTTTTTTTAATAAAAGAACACTTATTGCGGCGTAACTATCGCGACACTTTTGGTAAATAATAATGTGTTCTACAAAGTCCGTAGTACATTATTTTATTCTATCATCAATAGTTTTCGCAGGTCACGCGATATAAAGAATATTTTAGGTAGTTTTTTTACACCTCGGGTTACATTATTGAACTTTTAGTAAGGATCCCTAATTTTTTTCAAAAAAAAAAATTATAGCCTATGTCACTCGGAAATAATTTAGCTTCTAAACAGTGAAAGAATTTCTCAAAACGGTTCAGTAGTTTCGGAGCTTATTCAATACAAACAAACAAACAAATCTTTCCTCTTTATAATATTATTATTATTATTATTATTATAGAAAAATCGAAAACTCATTTTGTTGTTTTCATTGCAATGGACTGCTTTAATTTCCTTACATTCTCACGAGTCAGAGATTAATTAACACAAATAAACTTTACTGCTTCTTTCATAAATAAATAGTACATTACTGCCATACTTCAACCGGACTGTTGCTAAATGCACTCAGTACACTCGAACGACACAGAAAAGCCTTCTTTGAAAGGTGAACGTTAGCTTTTCAAAGCTTCAACTGAATCGGACTTACGGTGTCGGATTTTATCAATCTCAGCCTTATAAACGTGCGAAAGTCAATTTCTGTAAGCTGTGCTTATCCTATGGTAGACCATAGCTACTTACAAACCCGACTTAAATTCATATTTTGTGTTAAATACTGTCATTCATTTTACTATCTGACGAAGCGTGTTGCGGTTAATTATATGTTTAAAAAAGTGTTATTTCATTATTGTATTATTTTATGTGTTAAACTCGAACGGTGAAGGACAGATAATTTTACTATTATCATTTCAAAAAGGGCATTATTTCCGAATAAAGTAACTCCAAAGTTAGTCAATAGTCACAACAACAAAAAAAAAGAATCAGTTCGAAAATAGAGCAAATGTCATAATAACTTCTGTTATTGCCTATTTACTCCTCTATAAGGATAAAGATGAAAGAGTAGATGGAACGAACTTAAAATAAAAAATGGATTTTAAGCCACCATCACTCCGAAATCTAAAAACTATACAAATCGTCGTGTATTTAAACGTTAAAGTTTACCGTATCAAATTGAGTTTCGTTACTAAAATGAACGATAAAAACAGTTTTCATTAAATGTTTTAAACCGAGGCAAATATTAAAATATTAGATTTTTTTAATGTCATCTAAAATAGGCTAGGATTTTGTTTTCTTAATTTTTATTTTTATCGTTCGCTTTTATGGGACATCTAGGGCATTAAATTCAGTCACGATCCGCTGTGACAGTAGCTGCTTAATAATTGTACGAAATCATAGATTTTTTTTAAACCACATGCGTACCTCCTGTCATACGTCACACGTACGTTTTTTTTTATTGCCCTTGTAGGCAGACGAGCATACGGCCCACCTGATGGTGAGTTGTACCGTCGCCCATGGACTTCAGCAATGCCAGGGGCAGAGCCAAGCCGCTGCCTACCGTTTAATACTCTCCACAAGCCTCGTTTGAAGAAGGACATGTCATAGCGCTCGGGAAACACCGTGGAGGGGAGCTCATTCCATACGTTGAAGGTACCTACTACAAGTTATTAAAACCTTCACTTGATTACCAGCAAAAACTGGAACCAAGTTTCAAATCAGACTTTAATTTCAAAATTAATAAAAAATCATAAAAAGGAGATGTCTAAATGCTGAAGTATCGGTGGCCGTCGAATTTCTTTTATTGGGCGAATTTAGTGATTGCTGGTTTCTGGGTAATCAGCATGAAACCTATTTCTAAGCAAATTTTCAATTGATTTCGGTATCTGCTCAATACTAAATGAGCGTTAGCTAGAAAAGCTAGTCGATACATTTAAGTTATTTAAAAAAAGAATAAACATTAAGAACCACAAATACACAACCACATTGAAATCCTAAGATAGCATATTGTACACATCATATACAAACAAGAACAAGAAAGACAGGCATTTTAAGACATCAAAAGGGAAGCTTGCGGACAAAAGGGCGAAAAGTAAAAAAATAACACTGATGTGAATTAAGAAATTGTACGAATATATTCTTCAGACGTCTTGTCGAAGATAAGAAATATACGCAAAATGTGTACAACGTTTTTGATGTTTGAAAAATGCGATTATGTGTTTTGTTAAAATAAGCATTAAGTACAATTTCTTCTTTTTGCGAGTCGTCTTTAAAATTAAAACTACATTTATTGCTTAACGTCGTTCATTTTCATTTCCCAATTTTTAACGTTTTAAATACTTTACAGTTTTCGTGGTCACCATCGACTATGGTGTTATTTGTCGATATTAGAACATTATGCCAACTACCGTCAAATTTTCTTTTAAAAATTATTAATTCATGATATTTACTTTCCTATTCTGTCATTAATAAGCACACCATTCACATGGTGCTTATTTAATAAGAATTTCAATAAACAGAAGTGAATAAGAGATTACATCCAGTCGCCAAACAAATTACGTTATTGGGGAAGTAAAGTTTAAACCTTTTACCTGTTACCTGGTAATAAAATCGTCTTAAAATACTGTACAACTACTAAATTGTCAATTTCGCATGAACCTGCTTTGAATACGAACTAGCATTAAAAACACTGTTAAGCAAACTTAAATAAAATCACAAAATTTTGTAGCATCTGATTCTGCCATCAAAATATCATACTCAATGTGACAACCATGACATAAAATGGCTTTAGAATAAAAAGATTATGAGGCGTTTCTTTAAGTAGCGGCTAAAACGTGACTTATTTTCCTACATAACTAACTGAAAACACGACCTCATAATTTACAAACTAAAACTTATCTGAGAAAAAAGTTTCACTCTTTTATTAATATATATAAGAAATATATAAGAAAGCTATTTCCATCCGTTGCCCTGAGGTGATCCGGGAACGCGGACGCTATGTACATACTTGCTTCCATTCCTGTTTTGAACAAGTTTTCATTATCAGAAGCACAGTATGTCTTGTCTATAGCCCTTCTACTCTGATATTTATATCTTATGAGACACATTTCCAAATTATTCTCACAATCTATCCATTTCTTTACGCTCTGTCTCTTCGTTGGTTTGCATTAATATTCAAACTCAACAGCAAATACTTCAATATTTCTTATTCGTTTATCGAATTCAAAACATAAAACAATACTAAATGCTCTGATTACATTTCGCTATAACTCGTTTATAATGAATTCATTTATAATAAATCCATTGGAATTAAATTGAAGATTAATTTCAAGGAAAGCCCAACAGACGTCTAATTCCGTTGAAAATCTACGAGATAATTCGTTGTCGAGACCAACGAGACGTTAAAGATGTGTTCTGTACTCCGCGTTCAGTTCGACTTTGCTAGTACTACCAATATTTCAGTTTTTTATTCCTATTACCTATTATTATTCCGAATGTGTTCTCATTATTTCATAGTTGCAAGTCTCCATTGACGTCATTAGCATTGTTTCGGCACGAGACATCATAAACGTTTTTTTTTTTTTTCAAAATCCCAAATGACCTTTATGAAGTAGAGTATTAAAATTCCTTTTGTAGTTCAACGATAACAAAAAAATATTCCGTTTTTGTTTTCGTCAAACGAAAATGTCATCTTAATAAAGATTTGCCGCGCAAATTGCCATCATTGATCGCGAATAGCACAATATTATCAAGTGATGCATTCGTACTGAGGTCCGTAACCTGGTGTAGGTGTCAAAACCGCGGGAACCCCCCCACCTCTGACCGGGTTTTGACCCTAGACGGAGATCGGACGTCGGGTGTAAGAGTGCAGGGGAGTCGTTTAGTAGGTGGACCCTAAAATTCCTTGGGCCCGCGGTCTGCTCTCAACACCTGCAGATCGTTGAGTCCCACATACCCTGCGCGCCCCCCTAGGCGCGGGGACCTCGTAGGAGGTTCGGCCCCCGGCCCGAAAAAAAAAAAGGTATCATAACCAAGTTCATGATGATTACCGATTTTCACAATGAAGCAATGACGTCACCTTAATACCCGAAAGTAATTAAAAAATCGATGTGTCAGTAGTACTTAATGTAATTCTAATTAGGTAAGTACCACCTTACCAATGTGCGCGAAACAGCGCACGGTATTCCGGTTCGGAGATTAATCAGATCTCCAGGTGACGACAACCTCTTAACATTATGGGAAGGCGATTAAATGGACTTGTAACTCTAAGCAGTCATGAGCATGTTAGGCGCCACCTTATATTTGATTAGAAAAACTTTTCATACAAGTACGTGGTATAAACAGGTCAGCTTTTTATACACAGTATTTAATTATAAACAAGAACACAGATTACTTGCATAATGCTAACTTATTATAAAAGTCTCGATTGCATTAGTACACAGGCTGTCACAAATTTCAAACCGCGTAATTGCACTTTGCAAGGTTTCAAAGTATGAAGCAAAAAATAAACATAATGATATGAAGCCGGTTCATCAATCTAGACATGTAATTGGTCTGATTGAATCGAAATTCATAATAGCGTTTCCAAATGGAATCTCTAGAGATTGAAAACAGTATAAAGTAAGATCCGTGAATAAATCTGTTAGGCCGTAGTATGAGTGCTTTCACAACACCCTTGTGAACCTCAAACGTGCCTATTTAAGCCCTGGCTTTGATCAACGGCACGTGACTCACAAAATATTCACTCAGGCCCACCCTTTAAATAGATACGAGAAAATCCTTTGTAAATAATCTTATTTATCGTATAATAAACACAAGGAATACTTATTTAACCTATTTTTTGTGTTTTGCAAAAGATTTATAATTTTAATATATTTTTTTCTTTTTTTGTTTAGATACTTAAGCGGACAGCAAACTTCGTGCTAATAACTCCATACGCCCATAGAGGTGTGATTTTATGAAAGCAAAAATTCCAGACTATCAATTTAAATATCGTTAATACTCCTATCATACTTTTAGCTATATCTATTCCGCGTAACACCACATTTAACTGAGACTAGAGTTCAGACTTTAACCGCAAAAATTCCTCTACGTATTAGACATAGTATTGTAAGTATTGTAAAATGTTACAAAACAATAGAAATGAATGAAATTGTTGAACCGCAATCGGGAATGAGAGTACAATGTGATATTGCTGTTGCATCAAAGATGCATTCTCTTCTGCAAAGGTTACAAAAGAATTAGGCGTTACGAAAACTATCGATTGCACGTTCAAATAAAAATCAGATTGGTCTTTATAAAAAATTACACAATACACTTTATAATAACTCCACCCATCGGTTCGTACAACTAAGAATCTCAGCATAATAAATGAAGTTAAGCACTCCACGTTATAATTTAAGTCTTCAATTTTCGAGAGAGTTTTAATCCAATAAAAATTTAAATGTCGTATAACGTGAGCATCCGAAAGTTTCCTTTAACCTTACATTCTAAAATTGTGTTCAATAAATCAGTACTAAGCGCATTAATCAAATTGGAATGAAACCTTATCTGCGCGGCCTTCAATCGTTTTTCTCTGTTTTCTGAAATAGACAGAACGAGTGAATCTTTCATACAAACTTACACTGGGATATTTGTAATTCATTCTGTCCGTAGCCCGGGGCTGCGGCAAATTGAATTCCGAACAAATGAGATCAAATCAAAACGTTCGATTCCAAATATTTACCATTACAATTACATTTCCAATTTCAAATACAATCGGAATGGCTGTTCATTTTATGGTATATATAAATATATTATAATATATATTTGTGTCAGTTCGTTTATACTTTTCGTTTTTAACATTCAATTGGAAAGTATGCCATACCTTTTTATTTATTTATTGCGTAGATGTATGAAGTAGTTCACGGTTCAGCAGCCAACTGGTATAGGCGGTTATCAGAGCCCATAGACTTCACAACGTGAATGCCGTCACCTATCTTGAGACATGAGATCGAAGACTCAAATGTGTTGTGTAACAGCTGTCCCTCACCCTTCAACGCACGCATGACATCTTCCTGGCAAGATGTGATAATATGTAATAATATATTCCTTTTAATACTGTATAAACTATTATATTTATGTATGTATATGTGATTATGTATATATATATACTTTTTTGTGTGTATATTTGTAACTTAATATAAATTTCATTGTACCTACCACTATTTACTCTGCACTACCTTTGGTTGACTGGTAGAGAATGCCTTAGGCATTAAGTCCGCCAATGTAAATTTTACATGAAGTGTAATAAATAAATACATAAATAACTACCCATAGGGGCTTACAATACGCCTTACTATTAATAAATACCAGTTAGAAATGGTATAACAACAGAGAACGCCGCTGTCAATTTTTAAATAAATCGTAGAATTTAAAATCAATAATAATAATAATAATAATTGCGTGAACTATTTTTTCAAACGGAATTAGGACACGTAAGTCTAGGTTATTATTACCTCGCGCAGTTCGTCACGTCTCTGATCAATTGCGCTATCGCGCTCGGATTAAACAAAAAAAAAACCATCTATCAGAGTGTACGGCAACATAAAAAGGATGAAACGTATTTTTCTCGGTGTATCCTTGCGTCAGAACCGACCAGACCGCTTTTATAGCTGTTTTACTGTTTGCAATTTAACTTGAAGCGTTAAACTCGACGGGTGAACAAACAGCAATAATAATAATCAGATTTTCGCATTGATGGGGCGCTCTATGTAGTCAAATCTTTTACTAAGTGCCATCTCTGTTTTGTTTACAAATCTTCTATTACGTCATTATATTTTATAGCTGTTCTTAATACATATTATAAGTATTAAAGTAATGTTAGCTTAAGTTAAGCCAGGCACGGCTCAAAATTATTTATGTCCACAGAAACAAAAACCAAATCCAGGAATTTTTTCCCCTACCTGAACGTTGTTAGTGCATAAAGAGCCTCTTAACTATCTAATGGGTAATAAGAGGCTACCTTAACTACACGCGGATGGAGAAATGAGCTCAGGAGGCTCAACCTGAGAGAACTTACAAACATTAGCCCTACGAAGAGCATTCGGGATAATTAAAACAATAATATGTCATATTATTATATACAATTCAAACTTGTGAACCAAAACATGAGAGAGAGAGAGAGAGAGAGTATTCTTTATTGTACACCAAAAAATAAATAAGCAATGCTATACATTAAATACAAAAAGTACAATTGGCGGCCTTATCGCTAAGAGCGATCTCTTCCAGACAACCATCAGGTGGACAAGAATCATTTTGAAACGAATGCGCGGTGTACCAACCCAGTGAAATATATACACATACATACGCATAAACATACATACATATATCTGTAAATATACATACAATACACAATGTAATATAATAATTATTATTAAAAATTGCATCATGCAATTCGAAAAGAAAAAAAAGTAACGCCTCGTGAAAAAAAATCGCTCGAAAGGGCTCGCGTGCATCACAAATTGACTAATATTGTACGCAAAATTTATGATATCGGAAACCTGTCGAAACTCGGAAACTGTAGGGCTTTGACCTAATTTTTCAATGATCTGCAATGCAGCTATAAACTAGATATACAACATTATGATATTGCCAATATAACGGTCCGTTGCCGAGAGATTAAACTTAGATTAACGGGAACGTGCAATATGATCAAGTCTAATCGCGTATAGCACATCCTTAATAACTGGAAGCTCTAGAACATCTATATATATAAAAATGAATTGCTGATAGTTAGTCTCGCTAAAACTCGAGAACGGCTGGACCGATTTGGCTAATTTTGGTCTTGAATTATTTGTGGAAGTCCAGAGAAGGTTTAAAAGGTGGATAAATATAAAAATGCTCGGAATTAAATAAAAATAAGAATTTTCTTTTTCCTTTGATGTGTCCGCCGTCGGACGGATTCTTTTATTTATCAATTGAGGCACTACGAAGTCTGCCAGGTCAGCTAGTTTCCAATAAATGTTCAATTTATAATATTTTAATTTTAATTCTTCGCGACTACACATACGTATTATTATGTATATGTTTGTTTTATGTTTAGTAGATGGGAATTTCGGGAATTTATTTACAAAATATTATAAATTATTTAAGAATAGAAATAACCATTGTCAAAGACGGCCGATCCGCTACCTACGATTGAAGACATCATACCACTTTTGAAGAAGGATATTACAACGCGGATCGACAGTGACATTTGAAAGTTTCAATGGAACATTTCGTGAAACTAAACATTAACGATTGCGTGTGCGTGCGTACTTGAACTAAAAGCAAAAGAAACTTTGTATCACACAGAGCATCTTTAAGAGCAATATCTGACATTTGTAAAATAGTGTCAAATCAATTTCGAAATAGTTTCGTTTTGAATATCAAAATTTATTCGTCTATTAATTCGTATGCGATATATAATATTATGTTGGAATGAAATTCGCAGTCAATCCGATGATGCATGAAATTTCGGACATTACAATTATTATATTTTGTTCAAAATACGAAAACATGCTTGTTGATCTTTTATTATTTCACAACGTAATTGATTGACATTATGTTTTATAAATTCGATCTAGAAAGACCAATTGCATTACAGCAAATTTAAGATCAGAGATCCAACAACTAATAACAAAATAATATTCACTACAGAACCTCGGATTGCTTGTTGCATCATATTCCCAAATTCCGTGAGTCGTGACCTCCGTGTATTTCAGGCAAACTATCCCAAGATATACAATTTATGAGGATCACAATGCAAATTTATAATTTCCAACAAAGCAAACAAATTGAAATGAAAAACGATAAAAAGCTTAATTTACCAAAGATATCTATTTTCCACATGATCTTTATTGGTTTAAATCGCTATTGTTGGATAAACCGCTACTAAACTGAAAAAAACTGTTTTGAATATTTTATTGTTTATCAACCATCTAATTGTACGAACTCACTGCCCCACAGGTGTTAAGTGATTACCGGAGCTAATAGACAACAACAACGTACTTAAATACGTAAAAAATCTGCCCAGGCGCATGGTGCGACAGTATTTTATAAAACAATTTTAAAGTACTCCCCGTAGAACATATGGTACAGCCATTAAAATTTCAATTTGTTTTTCAACGACTTGATCAGTATTCGAGTAGTCATATTTCATGTTTTACAAATTCATTCTTTGCTATTATAAGCTTATTTTAATCTAATTCTATTTTTATCAGATTCTGTTATTTTCATAGGAATGTATTAATTACATACGAAACCAAAGATTGACTTGGTGTCGAGTGGTTACGCGAGCTTATAGATAAGAGAATATTGTCATTCGCCTTGAAACTTAGCTCGAAGTCACACTTATCTAGTATATTGTAGTATATTGTTACTAGTGGTAAGACCTCTTGTAAGTCCTCATGGGTAGGTACCACCACCCTGCCTATTTCTGCCGTGAAGCAATTACGCGTTTCGGTTTGAAGGGTGGGGCAGCCTTTGTAACTATACTTTGAGACTTTAGAACTTATCTCTCAAGGTGATTGGCGCATTTACGCTATAGATGTCTATGGGCTCCAGTAACCACTTAACACCAGGTGGGCTGTGAGCTCGTCCACCTATCTATGAAATAAAAAATAAATAAATAAAATAAATTTATCCGGATCTGACTGTGGTAAAAACAGGCATAATGGTGATACTTATCCTTCTGAAGTTGTATCCTTAGTGTACCTAAGCGTACAGTAAGAAATTTTGTTTACAAAATAATAACTATTAATTTATTTTATACTCGTGTCGCACAGCCCTACTGTATTTGTAATGACCCATTTCGCTAGATCAGTGATAGTACAACCATTTCTGGCTTTGTGTACGTCTTGCTAAAAGCGTGTTCATCTTTCACTTCCCTCCGCTACTAATGGTCGTGAAACATTCCGCGTGCACTCAGCTTCGACAACTCTTGTTCAAATTACTCTCATATACGTATACATTTTTGTTTAATATTATGTTATTCCTTTCAATACGCCATGACTTTGATAAATTATGATCGACTGTAACCAAACTGTTTCTCACGAGTATAAAACTTACAATTATTAGTAGGTTACTACTAGTCAAACCTGATAATTATTGTAGCTGAATGAACGCAAAATATTATGTTCTAAGCTCCGTTTTCATTCCAAATTTCATCATTTACAAATTCTTGGCTAAAATAGGTTCAAAACAAGATAAGCACTAAAGTTCTTAACCATTACTACGTGTTCCGGGCTGTGCTTGCAAAACTTTGGCTCAAAACTCAACTTTAATTATATAAACACATATAATTAAAGTTGTTAAAGAGGACTTACATGTAAGTTTGAATAATGACTCAAAGAAGCGATAAGATTCTTAGAGAACCCAAAGAGGACGAACTTGTACAGCGGGCGAGATGCTCTGAACACAAAGTAGTCAAAATTGTACAATAACACATTGCAAAAGATACAATTTGTGTACATAACTTTGTACATAACTTTGCACAAAATCCTATTATTTTGAAGATTTTATTTTGAAAATGATATTAGGCAATTTGAATTGTGAAAAAACATATTTTTTTTTTTTCAAACTTCAACCAGTTGATTGTAAACATTTAAAGATAAATCAAAAGGTCACACGAATATCTTAGTTAATTTGAAAATATTAACTTCAAAAAGTTTTAATAGAAAAGTCATTGTAATCACGTTAAGTTTTTGGCCTGCCTTTGTAGGCAGACGAGCATACGGCCCATCTGATGATAAGTGGTCACCGTCGCTCATGGACGTCAGCAATGCCAGGGGCAGAGCCGCTGCCTAAGTATACAAAATATACGAAATTCCCTTTGGAAACTACTTCTAGTCGTTTGTACTGTAATGCACTATGCTATGAAGCTTATGCTAATAACCGCTTGTAAATTACAAAAGTATTTTAACAAAATTTCACTGCCGATATTGAATTTCAGCACGATTCTAAATTCTCAGTACTACTGAAGTCACTAGTAATTAATTTTTATATTTAAAAACATGATACTGTGAATATGGTTTTTTTTATCACAAAAAAGTACACAAAACTTTTTTATTTTTCATAGCAAGGAAAAAATTTCAAATGTTGAATTTGCGACCACATTTTGAATTTCTTTTTTTTCATCTTTTTATTGCATACTTGGGTGGACGAGCTAACAGCCCACCTGGTGTTCAGTGGTTACCGGAGCCCATAGACGTCTACAACGTAAATGCCGCCATCCACCTTGAGATACGAGTTCTTAGGACTCAGTATAGTTGCAACTACTGCCCCACCCTTCAAACCGAAACGCATTACTGCTTCACGGCTGAAATAGGCGATGGTACCTACCAGTGCGGACTCACAAGAGGTCCTACCACCAGTTAATAAATCTTAATATAAAACACCACCAGTAATCTTAATATAAACGCGTGATCGTGTCCTGGGTGTATGTGAGAAAATAAAGTTTTTCAGTACTTGTTCATACAAATAATTAAAACCGCTTTTACGATTTAATCTCGCTTGTTTTATTATCATCATAATATATTATTTACGACATTACGCCGCATACTCCACAATTGTTTCATACAAATTTATTCACCAAAGGATCTCTCAAAGATAGTAAATCTGTTCGTCTGCTAATTTTAAGATACGGATATTATGTTCTCACCGTGTAATTATGTCTAATATACCTCAGAAACTGTGCATGTGAGTTGCAAGAAACTGAAAGGCTTAATAAAAAATGTTTACAGTAAAAGTTACTTATTTGCGCTTCCTTCATTCGCGTTTTCAGTATTCACGGTTTAACAAAATGTAGCCCAATACCAGCTATATTCGCGCTTAAAGATTTTTTTATTTACGAATCTATTCTAATCGGTACATACGCATTGATAAAAAGGATTCCAATGTAATCAAACCGAATAATATCGACCTTATTACAACTTTTTCTAAAATATGTTTTTATTTTATCACCTAAGAACGCATCCCTATAATCCCATATATGTAAATTACCATACCGTATTCACGGTTTCTGTATTGACGGCATATTTACTGAACATTTACCCCGCGAATAAAGAGCTTTTGAGTATATGAATGTAGGTATATGTATCAGTATATTAATATTAAAGAAACAGATCCAGCATGTACATATATATTTAATATAATATACAGCTTACACATATATATGTAGGCAGATGAGCATAAGGCCCACTTGATGGTAAGAAGGGACCATTACTGTAAATATGCATGTACTACCATTTAAATATATATTTGACTTTTTTCTTAAGCTTAAAAACATGATCGAAATTTACCGTCTCTTCGGTAAATCAAATCCATTGCACTATTCATTGCTGCGTGAAAGAAGAACAAACGTACAAACACACTTTCAGATTTTTATTGATATTGTAACAATAATAATTTAGAACAATTGCAAAACGACATCCATTACTTTAATAATAGAAATATAAATCTTTAATTTTTATTAAGCTTCGTAGTTATTTGCAAATCGAAAATGCTTTCAAGTGATAAGATTTAAGTATTTTTTACCAGTTTTAAGTCCTAGAGACTAGAGTTTTGTTTGAATTCATCTAATTAATTGAATAAAAATCCTCTATTTAATATAATAAAAACCGTCATTCACAGAAAAATGTGTCAATTTTGATTTATGAATCCACTAGAAATTCTGTAGTTGGAATGATCTTTCATTATCGAAACCTACGTCTGTGTAGACTAATCTGTTATAAAATAAAACAAAAAGTATAAACGGAATTGCGGGTATATAAATTAACATTAACAAAAATTAACATTAATAAATATTTATTACTATTATTAAATAGCTCTCCTTCGTAAGGCACGTCTGTGTACGTAATTCTGGAACTGACACTGGGATGTCTACGGACTCTAGTGACCACTTAACATCAGATTGACTGTGATCACGTTCTTCTTTTTAATATTTTTCAGAACGCTAGATTAACTTTATCGGATAACAGTTAAATCAATAAAAAGCTATAAAACATTTTAAATCTACGTAATTTAAATGGCAAAATATTATAGTAATAATATGAAGAATAAAAAAAATAGTTACTTCGAAAAATACAAATATTCTCACTTCTCGATTTAAGCAGAAGATGAGATCATAAGTAGAAAACCATGTCATAAGGTAATTCAATGCAAATTCTAAGTAAACAAAGTACCACTATGTTTACCGTTAACTCATATTTTATGTTAAAAATAAAAGTATACAAGAAAATTATGAGGGCAATGACATTGAGACCGTGAACGAATCAATTATGTAAATATGTATTTGTGTTCATCTTAGCGGACCCGTTGTTGCCATTTAATATCGTTTTTTTTTTCACCAATAACTTCCTCCAATTAAAATAAACAAAAGTAAACTTACCGATTTAATGAAATAAGTACTTCGAAACGTTCAGTCGATTACAGCATTTTCAACGCAATTTCAAATCACGAATAAGTATTCCCGCCTTATTTGAATTTTTATGATTGTTGATAAAAGCGAGTCGGGTGAATAGTCCGGTGAATAGGAGAGTGAATCGCGCACGAGCTTCGGCTAGTAAAGGCAGCTATACACTGCGAGAACGAAGGGAACCTGCGCCAGTGCCCCCTCCGGCTATCACTCTACTTTCGGTTATTCGCTCGCCTCCCCCGAGACTGAGACCGATTTATCACGGTGGTATATCATTGCTAGCTCCTAGACTTAGCTTAAGGCTAACCTCTCCGTCTTTCTTAAGACAAAGCCATGTACAGATATAAAGTGTTCTCTATTGCTCGGGAAAAGTATTAATACGTACTATAGATGTGGTATTATTGCTAAAATTGTTATCTTTTCAACAATCTATTAATATTTATGCATTATCATGCAAAAACTTTTTTTTAAAACTTTTTTGGTTTCTTTGTATATAATATAATAATATAAGAAGGTATTGTAACAGCACTGCCTACCAAAAAAGTCACTGTACGGCACGATTCATTAAATAATCAACCTAATACGAGCTCATTGTTTTATTGTATCATGAAACTTCTTTAATAAAATAATTTTAAGAAGAATATGACTGATGCAAGTGTATAATGTAAATATATCACAGTATGGTCGTTAAAAATCATTTTGCACCCTGTTTAGATATCATAATTACAAAAGTTCACTGAGAGATAAACTCCATAAGGTTTGAGACCAATACATAATACTTTAAAATATGTCAAAATGTGTAAAATTAGTAAAATGAGACCCTGTTAATTGGAAAAAAATAAAACGCAAATTAAAAGACTAATAATACCAAAAAAATACTTCGCTAAATTTATTAATATTAATAAGTAAATAATATCGGAAACAAATCACAAACGATAATTAGGCCTCAACTAAGGATTCCCTTTACAATGAAAACCTATATAAATTAAATTATAAAAATAGGGAACATCCCTATTCACAAGTCATACGAATGTTTGTACGATTTGGGAATCGGACCCACAGCTTTCGCCTCAACAGTCAGATGCAACACCGAGACGATAAAATTAAACACGCACCGATCATAGTAGGCACGTAAATAAAACACTCAGTTTAAATACAGGTCAATCAAAGCCAATTCTTTCTTTCTTTGATACCGCATCCTCCTTCCTCCTTGCGTCGTTCTCCTCATTACGGAGGGCCGTGACTCTCCCGCTACATCTAACGTCTCTTGTACGATTGTTCTCCATCTACTGCGATCTTTGGCCTCGTGGAGGGCATTGTGGAACTTGATGTCCAGACAGTACCGAATTTGGTCCGACCATCGTTCTTGCCCGTCACTATCAGCTGCTGAAAATTGTGACCGTCCGTGAGCAATGTATCCAAAAAAAACCGCATAGTAAACATTCATTAAGCAGATCAATGTACAAGCTCACGAATTTCCGAAGTAGTTTACTTCTTTTATGGATTCATAAACGCGACCCAATTTCGATAGTACAAGTGCCATTGTCACGACTTTTTGAACGAAAGTAAATTTCTAATGGGTCAGCCTGAATACATCCTAAGTAACCACATTTGTATGTAAGGAAAGAAGATCGGACTCGTGCACTCGTTCGAGACTAGAGTCTAGTGGGACTAGTGACACGCCTGTTGAAATTACGAAATTCTAAATGGAATTGTTTTAATAGTCTTACGGTAGTCGTTGTTGAGACTATTTTAGATTTTAATTTCATTTACCACTCAAACGCAAACCTAGAAATTAAACATATCGTCTTCTCGCATTAAAACTGTACTAGAGGTCCCGCAGTAGTCGAAATTCGAGTATAATTAATTGGAATTGTATGTTTGTACACTATTATGATTGTATTTTATACTTCTATAATCACAAATTTCGCCAAGACTACACTATAAAAAATATTAACAAAGACAAACCATATTCTATTCTCAATTTGACAACAGACGTCAAGAACAAAAGTTTGACAATAAATAGTATGCATGCATGTGTGCGTCAAATACATGGTATGTAGTGTGTGTAATATTTTCTTTATTGATTTAATGTATGTATCTTTTATGCATTATTTTAAAAAAATATTAGCATTGTGCACTTCATCTCTATATTCTCTATAAGTTAAATTATATATTATAAATTATATATAAGTTAATTAAATTTCATCCTCCTCCGTCGGCGCAATTTTCTTAAAAAAGGATACAAAGTTTTGCTTCACGTATTAATATATAGAAGATAATCTCAAAACTTACTAAATTTTACGGGAGAGTATTTTAAAAGTTTAATATTAATTACACTCGCAAGAGGTCCTCCCACCAGTAAAGCAGTAAGCAGTAATGCGTTTGCAGTTTGAAGGGTGAGGCAGCCGTTGTAACTATACTGAGACTTTGGAACTCATGTCTCAAGGCGGGTGACGGCATTTACGTTGTAGATGTATATGGGTTCCGGTTACCACTTAACACCAGGTGGGCTGCTTGCTCGTCTACCCATACCTATCTGCAAAACAAAAGCTCTATGCATTACTGATATCCATGTACGACGGTGACTGCTTATCATTATGTAGGCCGAATGAATCTATATATATATATATATATATTTTTTATTGCTTAGATGGATGGACGAGCTCACAGCCCACCTGGTGTTAAGTGGTTACTGGATCCCATAGACATCTACAACGTAAATGCGCCACCCACCTCGAGACATAAGTTCTAAGATCTCAGTATAGTTACAACGGCTACCCCACCCTTCGAACCGAAACGCATTACTGCTTTACGGCGGAAATAGGCGGGGTGGTGGTACCTACCCGTGCGGACTCCCAAGAGGTCCTACCACCAGTGATTACGCAAATTATAATTTTGCGGGTTTGATTTTTATTACACGATGTTATTCCTTCACCGTGGCAGTCAATCGTGAACATTTGTTGAGTACGTATTTCATTAGGAAAATTGGTACCCGCCTGCGGGATTCGAACACCGGTGCATCGCTACATTCGAATGCACCGGACGCCTTATCCTTTAGGCCACAACGACTTCAAATATCGAATCTATATATACAACGGAAAAAAAAACCAACAACATTTTTGCGACTGGGTTTCTTTGTTTTTTTTTTTGTAACGAAAAAACCTTTTACTTACGCAAGTCTGTCTCGTTTATTTCATTATTCGTAAAGATCAGGGATACTTTAATTCATACAAGGATTAACAAAAAGTATTTGCATTTTAGCACTTATTTTGAATGTACGGAGATGCGAGATCTGGCGAACTCCGCTTTTTCCCGGGCGCATTTAAAACGTAACCGCAGAATGTTTGTGCCCTTCATCTAAAATTTAAATCTGCCCTATCCCCCTTCGGTGGCTAATTGCCGCAACAGCGTTATTCTTCGAAACCTGAGTCTTACCTAAATTTATTAAGAAAACGTGTCCTTTAGAAAGTAAACAATAATTAAACGTACCTAAAACATTAAAAAAAAATTCTGCTCACATTCTATTTGTTCTTTTGCATATCGATTTTTTTGGTTTTCTAAAGTTTATCGAATGCAATTAGTTTATCATTTACAAAAAAATACTTACCGCTTAGCAAATTTATATCAGTCAATATGTATTATAAAACCATTGAAAATATATTATACACTAAGTAATTAAAAAAAATTCCTATATTTTCTATGACGTCATCCCACATAATTTACGCTGAACGTAGACGTACAAATAAATCGATAAAAACATGTACTTGACTACCAAAATGTTTTATTAAAGATATCAGAGTCAAATTTCTCCTTAAAAATAAAAGTAATCAAAATATTTTGTGATTCCCGAGGCTTTATTTCCTTGGTGCTAATAACTTGAAATGTAAGTAAAGTTCACCGATTCCTTATGAAATAAATTTAGACCTCACTTGCGGGAACAATAAATAAATATGTTGTTTTCTTTTTTTTTGTGAACACGTACCACGTATGACAACCGTATTTAGTAATTTGAAAGCATTTTATTATTTAATTTGTTTTGAAATTTTTATGAAAACCATCTTGATCTTCCAAGAACCAATCATTTTCAAAGCAAGGCACGTTCCTGTGGAAATATATGGAAATTAGAGAGGTTCTCGCCCACATTGGAGCCTTCGGTAATTCCGTGATTTATTAGTTCAGGTACCTGCCGATCCGATGCTTGTTTGATTAGATTGTGATTAAAGTGAGAACGATGGAACGACCTATATTTCAGTACATCTTGTTTCGGATACAACCATGAAGAAAAGTTTAGTTTTAGTAACTATAAACTAAGTTTGAAACAAGCTACGTTGAAAGCATCCAATTTTCACTATCATTATTAAATTACTTTGTAATGTTAAAACAAACTCATCGATTAATAATATGTACATATATACATACATAACAATACAATACAAATAATACTTTTATTTTATGGTTGATGGATTTCTGGTGGCCCGGAGCCCTTTCCAGTTTCACCAGGACAGGTGGGCGAGCAAAGACTCAGCCAGAAAGGATGGGGTAACAACTACCCGAGCGCCTCCAAAGGAGACCTAAAAACTCAAGAGTAGATGCTTCGCGAATGAATCTACTACCGGATCGGAATCGCGATCCGCTGAGAAGATCCGGCGAGAAACTCAGCGGACTGATTGATGTATGGGTTAGGTTGCACGTCGAACTCTTAGTCGAATTCGATGAGTACGATTAAATAATACTTATAATACATACAAAACTATCCGTACTCGAACAACTCCAATGGGGTCAAGCGCTGTGACTATGCTGTATGCGCTACTGAATGTGGCGTATACAACTTGAGATTTAGATAGGAAAAAATCACTGATAGTCAAAGAATATCCGTTTATTATATACTTCGCTAACAAGTCACTAATTCTATCTATGTATGTTGTGGTCTATGTATGATGTAGTGAGTACCGCTGTATATGAGTGCTGAACGTGTACTGGCGCTTTATACTACGGTTTGAGTAAAGCGATGTAAAAGTGCTGATGTGAATGCGCGCGTGCCCTGTACGATACATGACTCGTACATATGACGTAATTGAAAGGAATTTTAAGGAAATATTTGCCTAACCCTGTCTCATAAATCACCCACACGATGAATAATAACATATCCTAATAAAAGGACTACCCGCAAAATATTATAAATTTTCATAATTGCTGTGAATACGCACGGGTAACCGTAGTAGTAGTAGTTGCAAAAAAGTCATGCGCTCATTCGGAAAGTTGAGACAGTTCGTATACAATACAACAGAAACTTCGGTCTAATACGACGACATGAGTGGCGGTAATAATGTCTATAGCCTCATGTAGAAGTTACAAGATCAGGTAAGCCGTGAGATTATCGACCAACATGATACAAAAAACACAGATACTATAAAACGTCAATAATACACCAAAAGCATTGAGGTGAAAATCGTAAAATATATTGTGAAATAATATATTTTGATCATCCAAAGTAGGGTCCCAATACAAAATTCCGAAAATAAAATTAGGACAATCGGATTGAATAAATAAATGAAAATACTTATTACTGGAACAAACTAAATATATTATTATGGCAGTTATAATATCAGTTTAGTGATGGTTTCCGTTCTCGTTTAACGTGAAGTATAATTTGATGACAAAAGAAGACTATTATATTCTCACATAACCACTCTCAATATTATTCTCAAATTTGCGGCTTAACACCCGATGTGCGTGATCTCACCTTTCCATGCTCATGAAGGTCGTAGTTTTCTCAATATCACCTACTTACTTGCTTGGCAAAAACGTCATAACTAGGTCCCGAACAAGACTGGAGCTTGCCCAAGGGAAATCTGATACGTTCTAGGCACTCGGAATTAGTTTTATCACAAGAAATGGTATCTCGGTCCATTTGCTCCTGGTAATTGCATGAGAACTCATTATCCTCCAAGACTAATATTTTTTCGCAGGATATACCTAGCTTAGAACATGTTACTGGATTAAATCTAGCAGCTCAGTAAAATTTTGTCCCTGGAATAAGATATTTACAAAATATTCGATCCAAAGGAAATTGACAAAATTGACAATTCAAATATTTATTTAAGATCTAAAGATTAATTTTGTCGCATCGGTTTTCACAATTATTACATGATATTCATAAATAATTTAACCTGCTTGAGTTTCTTGAAATAGTCTCATAACATTTCGGTATAAGCGCTCATCTTAACATACAGAAAAAATACAGTTATCTCGTCGAACCAAAAAAGGAGCTTTTACAACTACTTGGCCCATTGCAAAGCATAGCTAGCAAACACCAGATGAATTAATATTAAAATTAAGATATTACTTATGATTCTCTATTTCCTATTTTACGAAATCAACTTCTACAAAGAACGTTTTAACATAGCAACTCAAATAAATTAGCTAAGTCTTGCCGGAAGGCTGGCATTGACCACATTGTGTCAGAAAACCGTATATTAAGGTAATAAATTCATAACAATATTTTCTGTTTCAATGAAGACTACCACCAATAAACTTTTAGCGGAAAAATGGCACATATAAGCTTGCTTCACAGAGATAACACCACCAACAATACTACCTTACCTAAGCGCCATGTATCAGTTGCATGACCTAATGGTTATTTACGCACATATTTGGTTTGAAGTAGTCGTGGCTTAAAGGATAAGACGCCCGGTGCATTTGTGTTGAGCGATGCACCGGTGTTCGAATTTCAGGCGGGTACCAATTTTTCTAATGAAATACGTACTCAACAAATGTTCACGATTGACTTCCACAGTGAAGGAATAACATCGTGTAATAAAGATCAAACCCGCAAAATTATAAGTTGCGTAATTACGGGTGGTAGGACCTCTTGTGAGTCCGCACGGGTAGGTAACACCACCCTGTCTATTTCTGCCGTGAAGCAATAATGCGTTTCGGTTTAAAGGGTGAGGCAGCCGTTGTAACTGTACTGAGACCTGATTAGAACTGATATCTCAAGGTGGGTGGCGCATTTACGTTGTAGATGTCTATGGGCTCCAGTAACCACTTAACACCAGGTGGGCTGTGAGCTCATCCACCCATCTAAGCAATAAAAAAAAACTATATCCCGGAAACTACTGAAAAGTATAGATCCCTGTCTAATGCTCGCTTTTGTAATAGCTGTAGGAACTAACGAACAAGTACACAATATACGTGCGTACTACTGGTCGAAATTCGACTATAATTAATTGAAATTATAAGTTTGTACACTATTATGATTCTATTATCAAAGACTATTATACTTCTATAATCACAGATTTCGCCAAGACTACACTTTAGGCAAATATTTATTATAATAAAGGCAAACAATAAATATTTAATCTATTCTCGATTTGACCACAGACTATAAATAAGCATTAAGAAAAGTTTGATAATAAACAAATAGTATGCATGCATGTAGTAATGTGTGTGTGTCAAATACACGGTAGTGTCTTTAATTTGGTCTTTTATTGATTTAATGCATTTGTTATGCATAATTAAAAAAAAACACTAACATTCTGCACTCCTCTATATTCTCCTATTTTTAAATTTTATACTCCTCCGTCCACGCAATTTTCGTAAAAAGGGATACAAAGTTTTTGCTTCGCGTATTAATATATAGATTATGTAAATAACTTTAATAGTAGTGAATTTACTTGTAGAGCAGTAGGGCATGTTGCGAGAAAACACAAGTCGTTACGACCAGTCTTATAAAGCTCACCTCACATTATAAGAGTTCGATTAGAATACTGTAATTGAAATATTTCTGTGTGAGCTCCACTATTGCTGGCCGTCACTGACAAAAATACAAATCCTGTCATCTTCAACCTGAATTTGTAATAAATTTTGAACGAAATAACTAACAAAAAACGAATAATCGAATCAATCAAAAAGTCAACCACATGCCTTTTTTGTAATCGCTAATTTCCGAAGTCGACTAACTCTTAGTTCTCGATTTTATTAATCACCACAATTCTTGTTTACCGTACGTCTTACTTTCATTACATGTCTACAACGCTCTATAAGTATAGATTAAATATTACACAACATGCGATAACAAGAGACACAAACATCTAAGGCTTGTTCGACCCTTATATTTAACGAGCTGATAAATGTTGAAGCAGATATCTATCGGTATCACGATTGCCACCACATCGCGTGTTACGTTCAAAAGTTTCTCCTTTTATTCTCGTACCCTGGATTACAACAATTCTGTTTATTGTTCTCGAGCCTGTCACACATACTATGCACACGTTATGTCAAGATATTTTTTTGGGATTTTATTTAGCTCGTTCTATTTTATTTTATATATGCTTTATCGTTAACAAAATAATACGGATGATTTCAAAGATGACTTCAAAAAAAGATGTATGTATTTGACATGTCCAAAGATGAGCTTAATCCAAGCAAGAGATTCCTTCAAGTAAGGTTCTACGAGAAAAATGTAACGAATAAGTACATGGGGAGGGAAAGGGTTCAACGTAAAAATAAATGATTCACAGCCACCTAGTATAAAGTATTAAGTGTAGAGAGGCACACATAGACAATTCAATTTGAATACAGTCATCCAACTAAAACGCATTCAATAGGGGCGTTGATATTAAAATAATTTTAATCAAAGTCCATAATTTAAAATAGCGCGGATATCCTATTTTTTTAAATGTGTTAGATGGTTGCTTCTACTATACTTAATTCATCACATATCTTGGCTGCGTCACTTTAA
The DNA here is from genome assembly GCF_003987935.1 of Bombyx mandarina. Next base: position 788,368 of record NW_021011538.1, read on the forward strand.
ATCTAATTTCAATACTGTTTTTACAATATTTATTTTGAATACACAAATCGCTTTGTAAGATTTGATTTCTTTTTTGTTGCTACTCATATTGTACGTCAACTATAACCAAGTATGAGCTTAGATGGGATTAAACTCGTCTTCGAGTCACGCGCTATGTAATTCCCATGAATCATGAACATTCCTTGAAATAACTGTTTTCTTAATATCATAATAATTCCGTTACAAGCCTTTTTACTCTATTATTATTCTCAAATGTTATCTAGAATAATTGTGCGAATTATTTGACGGTGACTTTGAAACACTTCATGCATACTATTATATAGGTACATATTTATACCTACAGTGTCAACTGAATGGATTTATTTATACCACCTTTTTGATCTATTAGTCATCCTTATTATACCTCATCTTCAGTTTCATGTAAAAATGTTTCTATCTACTATTAATTTTCTAAAAAGCTGTTAACAGGTTTTTACCCAATTTTTGCGCAACGCACTATGTTCTTTTAAATGTATTGTTTTTAAATTTAAAGATATTGACAAATTAATAATTACATGTGGATTTACAATATTTAGGTGTAAATAAGCTTTCTCTAAATACCATACTTTCCGTATAATAGTGTATTATGCTCGTAAAATGATGGTTTCATTTGTTACCGTAAGCCGCAGTGAATGATGCATTACGGAATTTGAACATCAAGTTTCATTACTATTGGTCGCTTGGTTTTTATCCCCGTCGTCGGTAGAATGGAACATCAAAAGTAGCGGTTGCACAGTGACGAACTCAGACTACAGAATGGTGGTCACTATTGTCCAGTGGAATGATGAATTAGTCCGAATTGTTTCGTCGATACTTGATATTTTAAAAACATCTCAGTAATTCTTGATTGGCTTCTCTGATAGTTGACTTAAGGTAAATTGAAGTTGATGTAAAATCACATTTGTACCATCGTGAACTTCAACAGTGAATTGCGTTATAGCTTGCTTGTTACTAGTCCAGTGACATCCTTTTTTGACGTTCGTAAACATACTTTTTTACAAAAAAATGTTGAGTGGAGTCTGGGTGGCCATAATGGACGGATCCACTAAGTTCGAGAACAAAATATAACAAGATTTAAAAGCATCACAAAGGTTCAGTAACAACACTTTAATAGGGTTTGTTAGGAACCAGCCTCAAATTTTCATAATTCAAATATCTGAAGCATACTTATTTTAGAAATTTATCGAAGCTTCATTTTTAAACGTAACCATTACATAACATAACCATAAACCGCCGAATTGCATTAAGGTTCCTTTTTTTAATTAAGGAATTTAATTCTTAAAGTATACTAAATATGTACATTTAGTTGAACAAAATCAGATATGGAAGCTAAAAATTTCCCTTGATTGCGTCCCTGGAGACCTGTACTGCAGTACCGTAAGAACACGATCGAAAATTCGTCACGATCGATTCGTTTTAAGGGACTCAGTAGAAAAAAAAAGTATCCACTGTTATTATTTCAACGCGTATACTAGATTAGCCACAAATGCTGAATTGTGTTTCGAAAATGTAGCTGTAATACATTTTTTTAATAAAGATCTTGGTACCGTAAAGAGCAATCCCCTGTCAACTTTGAAATTTGGTAGTCAATAATATCCCATTCTAGATTAAGTTTAATTTGTGTGTTGTATACAACAATATATTCAATATAACAAGATATTTTCATATATATATATTTATGTGCGTAATTATGAGCGTTATGGATTTTCTCTATTCGGTTTTCATCTGTTTTCATGTAATCAATAATCAACGTTTCAATAATCTGACATACGTACTCGTATTACGAAAATTAATATACGTTTTACGAAAATTAATATCTTGGCCCAATAGTATAGACTTGAGCAACACAACAATATTATTTAGTGTACAAAGAGAAATTGTTTTTGTTTTGTTCTTTTAGGGCTCAGTGGCTATATTGAAGAAAAAGGGTTATTCGTTTGATTTAGTCCGTCTGTCAGTCTATTTGTACATCACAGACATTTTACTTGGCGATATTGGGCACAGCTTATATAATAATCACCATTATTTGACGAGCTCTTACCATTTTTATGAGTTCCCGATGTTTCGGAGTTGTCGTCAGTTCCCCTCCTGGCTGAGCCCTTGCTCGCCCACCTGGTAAAACTGAAAAGACCTCAGGGCTACCAGAAATCTTTCCTTCACAAAAAAAGCTGCCGTAAGCGCCATTATCATGGTGAACTGAAGATTGCGGACGGATTGTCAGGAGCACACAAATCTCTTTACCCCAGTTTGTCTACCTCTCTCTAGTGCCGAAATATCGGCAACTTTTTTTTTTGTTTTTTTGTTATTGTATATATAGGTGGACGGGCTCACAGCCCACCTGGATTTAAGTGGTTACCGGAGCCCATAGACATCTACAACGTAAATGCCGCAACCCACCTTGAGTTATGAGTTCTAAAGTCTCAGTATAGTTCAACTAATTCAGGTACTAATGTGAACATGTGAAAATCGTTGAAGAGCCCGTTAAATAATATTGTTTATAATACTTAGAACCGCTTTAGCAATATAACCTCACGTTTTAAACTGTCCAACGTTTGAAATATTTTACGTGGTCACTAACGGAAGTCACGAAATCTTAAAACTATTTCGATGATGATTTTATATTAGGTGAATTCTATGAACCTCTTTCAATGTTTTCAATATTTATAAGCTTGTAGAATATCAGTAAAGCTCTATTCAAAAATATATTGAATAAATAATGTATACCCAAAGCATACTTATTTTATTTTTATTTATTTTATTAGGCTCACAACACACATCACAAGCTAAAGATACACAAAAAACACAAACAAAAAGAAACAAAATCTGGCTTGCAACATAAGACATGTGCGCACGACAAAACAAGACATATAGTGCTGAATTTGTATAACAATGTTCCTTACAATTATGACAAAACAACACAATAACAAAAACTAATCTAACGAATAATGTAAGGAAGAAAAAAAAAAAAAAATTCACAATATAGTACATTAAACAATTACATTAACTTAGAGCCGTTAGCAAAATAGCTTTAGAAAGGAGTGAGAATTTTGTGTGTTATTAATTTAAACCAAATCAAAAGTAAATTTACCCCGACGACATAAGAAAGTTTAACATGCACGTTTTTAGCTGGGTTGAATTTATTTGTAGCTTGATGACATTAATAATTCATTGCTCGAATTCGGCACAACACATGAGAGTAAATAACGATTATGTAAACATAATTACGAATGTTAATTAACGTATAACGTGTGAAGGGAGACTAGTGAGAATGATTGATCATGTCTACAAATAACATACTCATTATATTATTGTTTGTCAAAATAACCTGGATGATTTTCGAAGCGATCATTGCATTTGTAGCGAATTTATTACATGTTGGGGATATTCGTCAAAGAGAAGATCTTCCAACGGGCGGGTGATATTCCTTGGTAGACCAACGGTCCGAATGTTGTTTTTTTTGTCCTACCTAAGCTGATAACTTTGAGAGACTATTTCAGCGTAACCTTAACTAGTCGGTGAGCTCACAGGTCTCAAACCTGACAACGTTGCTATTACGAACCCTAGCAAGAGCCGTACTTCGCAGAATCTACCACGGGATCGGAAACGCGATCCACACCCGCGAGAAGATCCGGCGAGAAACTCAGTGGGCTGTGTCTGTGGGTTAATTCGCTCGTCGAGCCCTTCGCCGCAAGCGACGAGTTCGACGAGGACGGTGACCGGTGCTTGTGATACCTAAAAGCACCCTTAATGGATCGGGAGGATCCGTAATCACGTGTTGGGAATGTTGTTGTCTAGAACTTATATATATGGAAACTTATCTTGAAAATGTCGTAAGCGAGATTCAGGCATTTGTCAAATATCTTGCGTTGTGTGATGGCTACTCGCCACAACATATTATACATGTCGTAGAGAATTACTTATGTAGTAATTAGACACTCAACGTAAATGTAAGCGCCAGGATAGAAGGATATCGATGCCTTAGAAAAAAACCATTGTAATTATTAAAACTTTATTTTCATGGTTATTAAAACGAAGGAATGTGGTTTAGTCTAGAATTTTAAAAAAAACTAGATAAGCACCCTGATGCCAGTGTATAACTATAAATTTATCTGAATTATGTTGTACTAATTATTATAATGAGCTTACGCAAAACAGTCTCATTACAACGTCTTACCACAAAAATCGCTAAAGTGTATTGTTGATGTGGATAGGGGCAATCTTGGTAAATTAGTTCCAGATTCATTCAAGCCTTCGGATAGAGTATTACGCACCCCCGTAACTAGTAATTTATGTGAAACGAGGTACTTCGCCCGTGTTCTTAGTCGCCTAACGTGGCTATTACCGGCCGGGAGAATGAAATTGTTTTTTTCGTAAAGGCTTCCTTGCGAATAAACTTCGATTAAGATAAGTTTACGTAGTTAATGGACTTTATTAATTGAAATGGCATGTCTAGGTAGGAACGTACCATAAACTGCTAAAGTAGTTAAAATAGTGAACTTTACGGGCACGATTTGGAATATAAATAAATATTGGTTGTAGTTTAATGGTATGGACATGTGATGAGACGAAATGAAAATGAGATTGGTAAGAGAGTGTTAACTATGAATGTGGAAGGATATAGAGGAAGAGGTAGACCTAAGAAGAAATAGATAGATTGCGTAAAAGACGAAATGTGTAAGAGGGGAGTGAGCGAAGAAATTGTATATGATAGAGGAGTATGGAAGGATAAAACATGTTGCGTCGATCCTAGGTGACTGGGTGAAGGGCAGGATAATGATGATTGACAGTAGTTTTATTACTTTAAAGTCTTCATGTTTTGATGGATGCATGTGTAATTGGCGCGATAGTACTATCTTCCCACCCGTGCGGACACACAACATTATGCCTGACCAATGAAATGTTGTTAGTGTTTAATTAATGTATATGCGACAAACTACACATTTTTCTTACATAGTGATTCTTATTTTTAATTTTTCTTATTTCTTTTTGTAAATTGAAATAAATTTGTATTAAAAAACAAAAACTTTATCCTTAGTTAATTTTCCAAATATTACCAAAGTTCGAGTGTAGCTGTTTTTTGCATTTACCGGCACTATGCCTTCCGTTGAGAAAGAGTATTTTTTTTAGTCAGGAGGAAATCGCCAGACTTCCGCCCTCCACTGGGGATAGTAGGCGGGGCATGTCGGGGTCGAGCTGACTAAAACCTCCCGAAAAAGAGTACTAGTAGCATTTAAAACTACTACTGGTAAATCTATATATTAATACGTGAAGCAAAAACTATGTATCCCTTTTTATGAAAATTGCGCGGACGGAGAAGTATGAAATTTCCCACACTTATAGAGAATATAGAGAAGGAGTGCAAAATGCTAATATTTAAAAAAAATATGACTTAAAAATACATTAAACTTATAATTTCAATTAATTATAGTCGAATTTCGACTACTGCGAACCGCTCGTAGGTATTCAATAATTTGACAGAATAAAACTTCTACATTGTAATATTGACATAGTCACTTAAAAACCGCCGTAAAATTTTGAAACAAAACTCCGAAATTTTATGCACCCGAATTACTATTTGGCAACGACTAATAAATACCGCCTGTCATTAAAAATTGCTAAAACACGTGCCGAATTATTTTAGGGTCGAAACTTACAAACAAAACGTATGAATATAAATGTCTTCTTAATTCGCTAACACGCAAGATGATGGATGCAATGTTTACGTAAAACTTAATATTGCTGCTTTTACAATTGATTTTAATTGTTTTATACGTTTACGAAATGATATATGTGTGCGCATATCTCTATTAGACGTTTTCTATAACCTTGTTTTTTCTTCACGATAATTGATGGTAGTGGTTTCGTTTGAAATGTGCTGTAGTTTTAAATGCTATTGAAACTGGAGTATCACGGTAACAAAATTAAAGTATTACGCTCATGAAGTATAATAGAGAAACGTGATATATTTTTTTACATCTACAACGTAAATGCTGCCACCCACCTTGAGATATGAGTTCTAAGGTCTCAGTATAGTTACATCGGCTGCCCCACCCTTCAAACCGAAACGCATTACTGCTTCACGGCAAAAATAGGCAGGGTGGTGGTACCTATTCGTGCGGACTCACACGTCGTCATACCACCAGTAATTACGCAAATTATAATTTTCGTATGATTTGATTAGAATTTGGTTCGATTTTCATTACACGATTGTTATTACTTCGCCGTGGAAGTCAATCGTGAACATTTGTTAACTACGTATTTCATTAGAAAAATTGGTACCCGCCTGCGGGTTTCGAACACCGGTGCATCGCTACATACGAATGCACCGGACGTCCTATATTTAAGGCCAAGACGACTTCTAGAATTAAAACAATTACCGATATACTCAACTAAAACGATCACCAGATATATAAAGAAAAAAAAAGGAGGAAACCATTTCCACGACACTGCGTTTTTTAAGCGGGCCATATCTCGATAAACTTCTAATTTTTTAAATTACGGACTTGTAGATAACCATAATGTTTGCAACTTCACACTGAGCATTTATTTTTCTTGTCTGTCTTCAACAAAAAGTGCTTACGATATTTGTAGCAAGGTATGAAAACGTTAATTTATATTAGTGTAAGATAGTAAGTAATATTATCATTGTTATACATACGCCTGTGTATATGTTTATATACTAATACGTGAAGCAAAAACTTTGTATCTCTTTTTACGAAAATTGCGCGGACGGAGGAGTATGAAATTTTCCACACTTATAGAGAATATAGAGAAGAAGTGCACAATGCTAATATTTTTTTTAAATAATGCATAAAAGATACATTAAATCAATAAAGAAAACATTACACACACTACATACCAGGTATTTGACGCACACACGCATGCATACTATTTATTGTCAAACTTTTGTTCTTGACGTCTGTTGTCAAATTGAGAATAGATTAAATATTGTTTGTCTTTATTAATATTTTTTTATAGTGTAGCCTTGGCGAAATTTGTGATTATAGTATGTGTACAAACTTACAATTCCAAGTAAATTATAGTACTGCGGGACCTCTATTATTTATATATTATGTAAGCCCATTTTCACGATTTGAGCAATATTAAATTCGTTTCTTTTACCTTCCAAAAATCAAAAGGAATCATACCCAAATGAATGATGAATATATACACATTGTGTAAGCACAATAAGAAGTAATGAAAATACCAAAAAATCACTGAACCATATCTACACAAAACATTACGAAACAAGTTTCGCCTAATGGTAATAATACATAAAATGATACTTGCAAAAAGATTTAGTTTTCTTTCATTTTGATACAGATTCTTCATAGAATTTATTTGGAAGGTATGTGGGAAAATGTCCCTAGAGAGTCAAATCTAATTTTTCCACATACAGACATATAAAGGTAGCATGATAAGAGTAGTGTAGATAGAAAACTGAAGTCTCTATCTACTTAGAACACGCGAACCACTCACTCGAATTACTATAGAAACATCCATCATGTCAAAAGGCACTCTCTCACTAAGCTTTACTGTCAGTAAATAATGAACCAAAATATCTCTATAAACACTTATGTGCACGTATTGTAATAAATATTCCAAAGAGTGTGTTTGTGAATTGAAAATATAATATCTATATGAATACTACAAAAAGCTTATTTGATGCAAACAATTATTTTTACTCGACTTATTTGTCTATTTGTTTGTTCTTTCGAGCATAAGGCAAAAATTATTGTACTGATTTTAACACAGCTTCATTGTTCTCTGCATTAGATAAAGTGAAGTAATTATATTTGACTTTCAAATTATATATCGAACGAAACTGTAGTAAGTACACTCAATAATAATTAAATTTCTTGATATTAACAGATTTTGTTGGAAGAAAGATATTTTTTATATTTTTACGATGTCAAATTAATGATGACTCTTAGAAGTAATTTCAGGACCTATTTAGTAATAACTACTAAGAAAAAACAGCATATAAACTCAAATAAAAAAATTAAAGTTAAGACGTCAATTAATTCACAACAAAAGATACCTTTCTTCTAATAAAACATTTAGGCACTCAAGTAGTGTTGTAACAGGCTAAAACAAATATTTATTTCGTAAACTTCGCCAATTTAAAACAATAGTACATTAAAATTCAGATACAACGCCTAACTCATTAAAATTTTCAACACCGTTATTCTTGTACAATCAACCTGATTTTTATGAGCCACTAGCTAGAGTATTTGCCTGGACAAAATGTCTACTGATATCCGAATACACTGAAGTTAATGTTGTTGAAAATGTTTAATCTCAACCACAATGTTATTTTATTGCCTTCGTAGTCATCGTTGCTCATGGACCTTAGCAATATCAGAGGCATAGCCAAGCTGTTGATCTCTGCTGAGGACCCTCCTTAAGCCTTGTTCAAAGAAGAATATGTCACAGCACTCCAGAAACACCGTGCAAGGAGGTAATTCTAAAGCGCACTATAGAAGTTACGCTGTGGTTCCAGATATTATGCTTTAACTTTGCTACGGTACCTGGTGGAGTAATGATAATAAGGAGATGAAGACGCATTATCAAAATACGGTACCAAGCGATCTGCGAGGACAAGATTGAGGATAATCCGAAAGGGTATCTTCTGTAAAAAGCCAAATGGAAATATCCGGTAGTATAGTATACTTTCGAAGGTTGACCGTTACCACCCACCTTTTGTTTTCAACATATCTGATGGTGGTAGGAAAAATTGTAACAACAATTTGATTCCGGACAACAATAACCGTCTCTATTTTTATAAAGCAGATTACGACAACGTCATCAGAGATTTAATAAACGTCGACTGGGACACCGAACTGGAAGCTTGTCCGTCTGTCGATGATATGCTTTTGGTATTCTATAAACATATTCGCATGGTTATCGAGAAACATGTGCCGAAGCGTTCACCAAGAAGCAAGAAGTACCCTCCGTGGTTTTCTTGCGACTTAATTAAACTTCTTAAGGAAAAACTGAAATATAGGAACAAGCTTAAAAAATTCAATAAAAACCCTTTGGATAAATTATCTTTCGAGTTGGCTAAAAAGCGAGCCCAACACCTTATGGTTACATGCTACAAAGACTACATTGCTCGTCTCGAATCAAGCTTACGATACAACCCCAAATTGTTTTGGTCTTTTATCAAGAACAAAAGAAGGAACGGTAGCCTCTTCCCTGCACGGATGACTCTGGAGGACAAGAGTGCCTCGAACGGCAATGATATTTGCAATCTCTTTGCCCATAGCTTCTCTTCTGTATACAACAGTAGTTCTTTACCCTCCTCGGCCCCTCACGTTGCAAAATTATTAAATAATTACTTGTCGGTTATCCAATTT